>CANJKZ010000103.1:1537500-1840000 GCA_947471745.1 Closterium sp. Naga37s-1
GAAGGAAGGTGGGCAGTGGAGGCAGGAAGTGAATGCTGGTGGTCCGTGTGGGGGAAACTGAGGCGCGCACAGCTGCCAGCTGTGATGCTCACATTGGGTGCATTCCTGAGAGCCGCCACCTGGCACGCCTTGCCGTCCGCCTCAAAGGTGGCCAGCAGGTGCGAGCCCGAGGGGTGCCATGCTATGTCCTCCGGCCAGCGCTTGCTCGGCGCACAGTCCGCTGTGAAGCGCCGACTCATGTTGCGCCTGGGGGGGGGGCATGAGGGGCACGATGGACACGAGGGGCATGAGGGGCATGAGGGGCATGAGGGGCACGATGGACACGAGGGGCATGAGGGGCATGAGGGGCATGAGGGGCATGAGGGGCACGATGGACACGAGGGGCATGAGGGGCATGAGGGGCACGATGGACACGAGGGGCATGAGGGGCATGAGGGGCATGAGGGGCATGAGGGGCACGATGGACACGAGGGGCATGAGGGGCATGAGGGGCACGATGGACACGAGGGGCATGAGGGGCATGAGGGGCATGAGGGGCATGAGGGGCACGATGGACACGAGGGGCATGAGGGGCATGAGGGGCATGAGGGGCATGAGGGGCACGATGGACACGAGGGGCATGAGGGGCATGAGGGGCATGAGGGGCATGATGGACACGAGGGGCATGAGGGGCATGAGGGGCACGATGGACACGAGGGGCATGAGGGGCATGAGGGGCACGATGGACACGAGGGGCATGAGGGGCATGAGGGGCACGATGGACACGAGGGGCATGAGGGGCATGAGGGGCATGAGGGGCACGATGGACACGAGGGGCATGAGGGGCATGAGGGGCATGAGGGGCACGATGGACACGAGGGGCATGAGGGGCATGAGGGGCATGAGGGGCACGATGGACACGAGGGGCATGAGGGGCATGAGGGGCATGAGGGGCATGAGGGGAAGGAAGGCGAGGGGGATGAGATGGTCAACAAGTCAAGAGCACACAGGTCAATGTGAGTCAAGAGCACACGGGTCAACGCGAGTCAAGAGCACACGGGTCAATGCGAGTCAAGAGCACACGGGTCAACGCGAGTCAAGAGCACACGGGTCAACGCGAGTCAAGAGGTCAATGCGATTCAAGAGCAGAGGGGTGAAAGCGAGTGAAGGGCAGAAGGCGAGTGAAGACTGACCCAGAGGCGGTGATGGCCCAGAAGCTGACAGTCCCGTCCAGCGAGCTGGTAGGGGTGCACCGCAGCACGCCTCGCACATGCATGCATGCACACACACACATACGACAACACATGCACAAACACACACACACACACTCACACACAAACAAGAAGAGGAGGTGTCCTGCACAGGAATCAGCTGTATGGGATGGAAAGAACCCTCATGCCCACTCCTGAAGCTGCAACTGCACCAGAAAATACTCTCACATTGCATTTGACATTAGGTCAGCAACAGAGAGCCCACCTGACAGCAACAGAGAGCCCACCTGACAGCAACAGAGAGCCCACCTGACTGCAACAGAGAGCCCACCTGACAGCGACAGAGAGCCCACCTGACAGCAACAGAGAGCTCACCTGACAACAACAGAGAGCCCACCTGACAGCAACGGAGAGCCCACCTGACAGCAACAGAGAGCCCACCTGACAGCAACAGAGAGTCCACCTGACAGCAACAGAGAGCCCACCTCACTGCAACAGAGAGCCCACCTGACAGCGACAGAGAGCCCACCTGACAGCAACAGAGACCCCACCTGACAGCAACAGAGAGCCCACCTGACAGCACAGTGTGCGGGGTTGGCCGGGTTGAATTCAATGGAGCGCAGGCGGCGGCGGTGGTTGCTGGGGATGTAGGTGGGCGGCAGCAGGTGTGGTAACCACCGCGCTGCCCGCTGCTCACTGCTCTCACACCGCACCAGCTGCACAAGCTCCTCTGATTGGTCAGGTCCCACCGGCCAGTGGACTGTGCGGGGAACACATGAGGACACATGCGCACACATGAGCACACATGAGCACACATGAGCACACATGAGCACACATGAGCACACATGAGCACACATGAGCACACATGAGCACACATGAGCACACATGAGCACACATGAGCACACATGAGCACACATGAGCACACATGAGCACACATGAGCACACATGAGCACACATGAGAACACATGAGAACACATGAGCACACATGAGCGCACATGAGCACACATGAGCACACATGAGCACACATGAGCACAAATGAGAACACATGAGCACACATGAGCACACATGAGCACACATGAGCACACATGAGCACACATGAGCACAAATGAGCACACATGAGCACACATGAGCACACATGAGAACACATGAGAACACATGAGCACACATGAGCACGCACGAGAACACACGAGCACACACGAGCACACACGAGCACACACGAGCACACATGAGAACACATGAGAACACATGAGAACACATGAGAACACATGAGAACACATGAGCACACATGAGCACACATGAGCACACATGAGCACACATGAGCACACATGAGCACACATGAGCACACATGAGCACACATGAGCACACATGAGAACACATGAGAACACATGAGCACACATGAGCACACATGAGCACACATGAGCACACATGAGCACACATGAGCACACATGAGCACACATG
Source organism: Closterium sp. Naga37s-1 (assembly GCA_947471745.1). Lineage (NCBI taxonomy): Eukaryota > Viridiplantae > Streptophyta > Zygnematophyceae > Desmidiales > Closteriaceae > Closterium > Closterium sp. Naga37s-1. The sequence continues at coordinate 1,540,149 of CANJKZ010000103.1, forward strand.
AGCACACATGAGCACACATGAGAACACATGAGAACACATGAGAACACATGAGCACACATGAGCACACATGAGCACACACGAGCACACATGAGCACACATGAGCACACATGAGCACACATGAGCACACATGAGCACACATGAGCACACATGAGAACACATGAGCACACACGAGCACACACGAGCACACACGAGCACACATGAGCACACATGAGCACACATGAGCACACATGAGCACACATGAGGACACACGAGCACACACGAGCACACATGAGCACACATGAGCACACATGAGCACACATGAGCACACATGAGCACACATGAGCACACATGAGCACACATGAGAACACACGAGCACACACGAGCACACACGAGCACACATGAGCACACATGAGCACACATGAGCACACATGAGCACACATGAGCACACATGAGCACACATGAGCACACATGAGCACACATGAGCACACATGAGCACACATGAGCACACATGAGGACACATGAGGACACATGAGCACACATGAGCACACATGAGCACACATGAGAACACATGAGGACACATGAGGACAGGGCTGCAAGCTTTGCAAGATGGCAGGGCGACAGGAACACAGACAAAACATGGCCAGCACAACCAGACGTTTGAGACAAAAGCGGCAAAAAAAAAAGAATTGACCTGTCTTCTTTTCTTCTTTTCCACGCTGCTCCTTCCCAGGAAGCCCCTTCCCGCCCTCGCGTGCAGCCGACCCCCCCTGCAGCAGAAAGTCATCGTACGACATCCCGCCTGCCATCCCTGCCGCCGGCAGCGCCGCGCCTCCACGCGACAATTCCCTCGTCTTTCTGCCGCCCCCCTCCACGTCATCCTCCCTCCTGCCCCCCCCACCCGCCACCACGGTGCGCCTGGCAAGCGGCGACGCGCTCTTCCTGCCCGCGCCGCCCCCATCGCCCCGCACGCTCCCCCTCTCCGTGCTCCCTGCCGCCTTGCTAGCAGCAGCAGCAGCAGCAGCAGCATGGTGGCGGGGAATGGGAGACAGGCTCCCCTGTCTGCCCTCTGCCACCCTGCGCTGCTCCTCGCACGACTCTCCTCCGCCACCACCCACCTTCCGCCGCCCCTCCTCCTCGCTGCCCTGCTCACGCCTCCTCTTCCGCTCCCACCCCTCCTCCCTCGTGCTCCCCTCCTTCTCCCTCACGCTCCCCTCCTTCTCCCTCGCGCTCTCCTCCTTATCCCGTGCAAGCCCAGTCCCTCCCATCGCCCTCAACGCCGCATGTTCATCCCTCTCCCTCAAGCTGGCACTCACATCCCTTGTCCCAACACCACTGTGCCTCGCATCCCCGACTCCCACCCCCTCTCCCCGTCGTCCCTTCTCACCATACCGCTCACCTCTCTCCCCATCCCAGCCTCTACTCCCATCCCCGCCTCTACTCCCATCCCCGCCTCTACTCCCATCCCCGCCTCTACTCCCATCCCCGCCTCTACTCCCATCCCCGCCTCTACTCCCATCCCCGCCTCTACTCCCATCCCCGCCTCTACTCCCATCCCCGCCTCTACTCCCACCGCTGTCTCGTCCCTCTCTGTCGTCCCCACCCACGTCACCCCTACCAAACCTTTTGTCCCTGCTATCCCGAACCTCCCTACCAAACCTTCCATCTCCGCTCTCCCGAACCTCCCTTCCAAACCTTCCATCCAAGTTCTCCCGAGCGTCCCTACCAGGGCCGGCATCACCACGACCCCTCACAATCTGCCTGTTGCTCGGGTCCCGCCTATTCTTCCCTTCCATATAGTCACTCTCCGTTTCAGCGTCAGCCTGCGACCGCTGTTCCCTCGGAATGCCCGCCTGCGCGCCGTGTGGAGTCCTCTCGCTCGCTTCTCCACCCCACTCCCGCCTCTGCCCCACCCGCTGCGACCGATCCCTCACCCCCTCCGGACTCTCTACATCCGACTGAGGATGCAATTTCTCGGAAGCTGCCAGCACGGCTGCTGGCTGCTCGGAAGGCCGTTCACGAGTGTCGCCGGCGAGCAGCCGCGCGATCGCCGCTTCGGTCGCCGCCAGTCGCTCGGCTGCCGCGTCGGCCTGCGCCAGCAGCTGCTGCCGCTCCTTCCGCTGCCTGCGCGCCGCGCGCTCCAGCTCCGCGATGCGCGCGTGACGATCGCCCCCGTCGGCGCCATCAGCGGCATCAGCGGCTGCATAGTCACGAGCAGCTCGCAGTTGGTTCGGCGTTGAGGCCATCCCTAAACTTCGAACGCCGAAATGGGTTCGAAATTGTGTGATCCCCCAATGTCACCCTCGCGGGGTGATCCTTCGGATGCCACCAAGAGTCCTCCAGGTTAGCGCGTGCTGCCACCAATCATAATTTGTTCAAAAAAAAAATCCCCGAAGAGGTTCGAACTTTGCCGTGAAGATGCTCGAACTTCAAAAAGTTTAGGGAAAAGTTCGACATCAATGGTAACGTGAATTCGTGTGGCCGCAATCAGGGCCCAGCACATTTCGTTCAAACCACGGAATCCCCTCCAGCTTCGGGTGCAGGTTCGGCATCAGATTTCACATCTCTGATGTTCCTCGACACACTAGAGGCTACCGTAGGAGACTACACTCCCAGAAGATTTGCTGGGCCTAAACCCAGGCTATTTGGTTTATGTGAAGATCCGTCTTATTCGCGCATAGTGTGATAATAACCGGAAGTATTTTTTCCTGAACATCCATATTCTCTTCTTCCTGCCGTCAGCTTTTGCTTATCGATTCCCCAAATAGAGATCGGACGACCCCAATGGACGGCTGGGATAACACGACCAAGTCCACGGTTCAAAAGATCCCGCTGCTGACCGTAAAAGCAGGCCCTCGAGACGATCAATGGAAGCAGCGACTCAAGGAGGAGTTCCAGGTGCGTCGAAACGAGCCTTAGAACGAATTTCGCCTTAAAACGAGTTTCCGAATGTTGGTGCGTCAGAGCCTAACAGCGACCCGAAGGAACATGAGTGACCGATACACTGTCTTCTTCCCCTCCATCCAGGTTCCCCCTCCAAACCCCCCGCACCTTTCCCTCGTCCCACGCTCTCATCGTACGTGAGGATGCGTGCATGAGCAGCCTACTTTCCACCCGAACTCGGCCCCCCTTCGCCCCCTCAACCCCCCACCCACTCCCCCCTCCCGCCGCACCCGTTTCCCCCCCCAGGCGCTGATTGGGCACGTGGCGATGAACAAGGCGTGCATGAGTAACCCGGTAACCTCACTGGCAGCTCTCTTCCCACCCACCGGACTGCGTCCCCTCCAACCCCCCACACCTTTCCCCCCTTCTTCCCGCCTCCCAGGCGTTGATAGAGTACGTGAATATGAACAAGGCGAGCGACAACGACTGCCCTCAGCCGCAGTTTGGTCTCCCTGAACCCAACTCCCACTCCCCACGCACCTCCCCCACCCCCGCCCCCCTTCTCCCGCCTCTCCCGCGTGGCAGGCGCTGATCGAGTACGTGAAGATGAACAAGGCGCGCGACAACGACTGGTTCCAGCTCGCACCCGCCAATGCCGAAGGCACCAAGTGGAAGGGCAAATGCTGGTGCGTGGGGTGGAGTGGATGGGCGGGTGGGGTGGAGTGGATGGGTGGGGTGGAGTGGATGGGTGGGTGAGGTGGAGTGGATGGATGGGTGGGGTGGAGTGGATGGGTGGGTGAGGTGGAGTGGATGGGTGGGGTGGAGTGGATGGGTGGGTGAGGTGGAGTGGATGGATGGGTGGGGTGGAGTGGATGGGTGGGTGAGGTGGAGTGGATGGGTGGGTGAGGTGGAGTGGATGGATGGGTGAGGTGGAGTGGATGGATGGGTGGGGTGGAGTGGATGGGTGGGGTGGAGTGGATGGGTGGGTGAGGTGGAGTGGATGGGTGGGTGAGGTGGAGTGGATGGATGGGTGGGGTGGAGTGGATGGGTGGGGTGGAGTGGATGGGTGGGTGAGGTGGAGTGGATGGGTGGGTGGGCCAAACTGTATGGCTGGAAGGATGTGGATGTGATTATGTGGGAGTCTTGCAAATCTATTGTACGAGTCCCTCTGTCCCACTCTTCCTCTCTTCCTCTTTTCCTTCGTTCCACTGTCCCAGTCTTCCTTTTTCTCTCTCCCTCTGTCCCACTCTTCCTCTTTTCCTCCGTCCCTCTGTCCCAATCTTCCTCTTTTCTTCTGTCCCTCTGTCCCTCTCTGTCCCATTCTTCCTCTCTCCCTCTCTCCCTGTCTCCCTCTGTCCCTCTCTCCCCCACTCCCTCTGTCCCTCTTTCCCTCTGTCCCTCTGTCCCTCTCTCCCTCTCTCCCTCTCTCCCTCTGTCCCTCTGTCCCTCTCTCACTCTGTTCATCTGTCCCTCTCTCCCACTGTCCCGCTGTACCTCTCTCCCCCTCTCCCTCTATCCGTCTCGCTCCCTCTCCCTCTGTCCCCTCTTCCTCTGTCCCCATCTCTCCCTCTGTTTCTCTGTCCCTCTCCCTCTGTCCCTCTCTCGCCCTCTCCCTCACTCCCTCTGTGCCTCTCCCGGTCTCTCCCCCTCTCCCTCCTTACCTTTGTCCCTCTCTCACTCTGTTCCTCTGTCCCCCTCTCCCACTGTCCCGCTGTACCTCTCTCCCCCTCTCCCTCTGTCCGTCTCTCTCCCTCTCTTCCTCTGTCCCTCTCTCCCTCTGTTCCTCTGTCCCTCTCTCGCTCTCTTCCTCTGTCCCTCTCTCCCTCTGTTCCTCTGTCTCTCTCTCTCTCTCTTCCTCTGTCCCTCTCCCCCTCTGTTCATCTGTCCCTCCCCCCCTGTGTCCCTCTCTCCCTCTCTCCGTCTGTCCTCCCCTCCCTCCCTCCCTCCCTCTGTGTTTCTGACCCTCTGCCCATCCGACCAAACCTGATCAAGTACGATAGCGACCAGATCTGAGTCGCTTCTGAATCGTGTTGCATGGCAGGAACGTGTGCATTCTGAGCAAGTGTGACTTCGACCTGCAGTTCATCTCAGTCTCCTGCCCAGCCACTTGAGTGTTGAGATGTCTCACAGCCTCCCTCTCTCGTCTCCTGTGTGCCCGGAAGGTACGTGTACAATCTGATCAAGTACGAGTTCGACCTGCAGTTTGACATCCCCGTCACCTACCCTGCTACCGCGCCAGAGCTAGAGCTGCCAGAATTGGATGGCAAGACAGCCAAGGTACGAGAGGTGCATGTTGACTGTGTTGACACAAAAACAATTGCCAAGGTATGTGAGGGATGTTGACTGTGAGTGTGGCCTTGGGGCTGCTTGGGAGATTGACATTGGGAAGATGTGGTTGGGAAGATGTGGTTGGGAAGATGTGGTTGGGAAGATGTGGTTGGGAAGATGTGGTTGGGAAGATGTGGTTGGGAAGATGTGGTTGGGAAGATGTGGTTGGGAAGATGTGGTTGGGAAGATGTGGTTGGGAAGATCTCCCTCTCTGAGGGAGATGTTGTACAGAATACCCTTTTGGGAACCTCAGAAATTCTTTATAAAGGTAGAGCTCCCGGAATTGGATGGCAAGGCAGCCAAGGTATGCAAGGCGACGTGTGACAGGAATATATATGTCATGCAAAGTACCCCTCTTGGAGGGCCTCAGAAATACCATCTCGATGGGAAAGCTAGGTTTACTCTTTTTGGTCTGGATGAGAGAGACGTTCAGGTCGATGTATCTGCCTCTCTGTTTTGGTCTCGCTCTCTTGCCCCACACTTCCGTCCATCACTCTTGCTCACCCTAAAACCCAACTTCAAACCATCTCTCTATTGTGTGTTTCAGATGTACCGGGGAGGAAAGATTTGTCTCACGATACATTTCAAGCCTCTGTGGGCAAAGAACAGGTCAGTCTGCCTGCCTGTGGGCAAAGAACAGGTCAGTCTGCCTGTTCAATAGTTCATTCTTAGGTGCATCAAATGCCGGGGTGGAAAGATTTGTCTCACATTGCATTTCAAGGCTTTCTGGGCAAAGAGCAGGTCAGTCTGTTCAATAGCCTCCGCTTCACCCTATGCCCCTCCTAACCCCTTAGTTGTTTGATTTTCTAAAGTTCGTCCTTCTTACCTCTCCAATGCTTGGAGAAAAGAAAAAAGTATAAACCGCTTGTGCCTCCACTCCCTCCCCTCCCCTTCCCTCCCCCTCTCCCCTTTCCCGCCCCTCTCCCCTATCCCCCCCCTCTCCCCTTTCCCCCCCCTCTCCCCTTTTCCCCCCCTCTCCCCTTCCCCCCCCGCCCCCATCCCCCACATGGCCTTTGCCGCTTGGCTTTGCCGGCAGTCCTCGGTTTGGGATAGCACATGAGCATGTTCAGGCTTTGGGCCGTGGCTGGCAGCACAATACTTTTCAGATGTCTCAAAGGTCCCCCATTCCCCCATTCTCCACATGCCCGTTGCCCCGTGTCTTGCTCGCAGTCCTCGGTTCGGGATAGCCCATGCGCTGTGTTTGGGCCTTGGGCCATGGCTGGCAGCAGAAGTGCCGTTCCTCGTGGACTCGGGTGTGGTTCGCCCCAAAGATGCCACAACAATAAAGCCGCCACCCACTGCTTGACAAGTTCTTACAGGATTACCTATTCTCGCAAATCATCTGTTCTTCCATGTTGCCGCAGCAAAGCATATATATCTATCTGATATGGTGAGGAGAAAGTGCTCAGAGCCACTGTTTTCAACCAGACCCTCAGATTCGATATTACTACCAGTATCCCATTTCTAGAATGGTGTACATATCAATCAAGGAGGATGTCTAGAACGTTGTACCGTACATGTGAAAGAAGGCTCATGTGCATGGGTGGGACATTGAAGAATGGTGTGGTGTGAAATGGCCCATGTGAAAAACACTAAGGTTACACTTCCATTGCTCGTCACACAAGCGATCTGGACAAGAGCCGGGCGGCAGCAGCACCATCCACGCGGGTCTTCCTCCTCGCAGGAACCGACCAATAGCAGCTCGCCAGCACATCAACTGACGCGTCTTCAAAGCGGGTCACAGACAGGCAGCACGCCACAGCCCCCACCAACCTCGCATCCACATCGTTCTCCAAGCATCCATCCGCACACCCCTCCAAACGTTCACCCGTACACTTATCCCGAGACCCCCTACTGCTGCTGCTGCTGCTGCTGCTATCGACCTCGGAACCAGCCCTTCTCCTCTCCGCACCCTTTCTCGCCCGCCGCCTGGCCTCTCGGATCCGCCTCTCAGCCGTTCCTGCCATTTCGGCAGACGCAAATATCACAAGAAACGTCCCTGCTGCTGCCAACCCCCCGTCTGTCCCCTGCACTCCCGCTGCCTCTGCTGCTTCCTCGCGCTCCTCTCCCTCCGCTTCCTTCCCTGCCCCTTGTATTTGTTCTGCCGCTGCTACTGGCACGGCTCTCACAGATGGGTGCAGCCCTGTGGTTACCTGCACGGCCCTGCGAACCAGCACAACAGGCAGCGACTCATAAGGCGGTGGTTCAGGGCTGTGATGCAACACCTGCACGCCAGCATGAGTGCCAACAGCTGTGGCCGCAGAAGCATCGGCACCAGCATTGCTGCACTCCCTCCCGATCACAGTAGCTGATGCAGCAGCAGCATCAGAGTCAGCAACCGCGGCACTCAGATAAAGAGAAGCACCCTGATTCCCTCCATCTCGACCCATCAAACCCTTGACGCCGCTGCCCATCACCATTTCAGTTATCTTCTCAATCGCCTTCTCCAGCTCACACAGCTCTGCACGAACCACCAGAATGTGCCGCGTGCCGGCTGCTGCCAACTCCTCGCCACTCCCACAGTCCTCCTTGGCACCTGCAGGCAAACCATGTGAACCTTCAGTGGCGCCCCAAGGCACTCTCACCCTATCCCCTTCATCAACTGCCCTGCTTTTATCCTCCTCCACCTGCCACATCCTGTAGTCATGACTTGCCCTTGTTATAATCACACCATCCAGCCCTTCATCTGCCCCGAAATCTTCCTCTGATAGAGTCACCATCTCAGCCGCTGTCAGCCCTGCGCTGCTCTCCTCACTCCCACACCCCTTCCCCTCCCCTCGCCTCTCACTCCCCCCCTTCTCACTCCCTTCTCTCCCTTTCGTATGCCACCTGTTACCCCCACCTCCTCCACCTCTCTCCCCATCCCAACAGCCCTTCTCCCACCGCCCCTCCTCCCCTTTTCCTTTCTCACCCCTCCAGTGCTCCCCAAATCCCCTCCCTCCGCCATCCCCTCTTCTTCCTGCACCCCAGTCGTCCCCTCCTCTCGTCCCCTCACTCCTTTCCTCTCCTCGCCCTTTCCCACTCCTCTCCTTCAACTTTCCTACCCCACTGCTTCCCTCCTTCTCATGGTATAAGAACCTTCCCCGTCCCTTCCTCTTAGGAACAAGAGACACCTCATCCCCCTCGCTCTCTGCATGCTCGCCACACTTCCCTCCTCCTCCTCCCCTTCGCTCCTTGCTGCTCTCATCCATTCCGCCACCACGTCTCTCCCACTCTCTCCCACCCTGCACCTCTCTCCTCCCTACTCCAGCAACAGTAACGGGCAGCGAGAAACGTTTTGGCACCGAGCAGGCCTGTGCCGCCTGCTCAAGGGTCTGCTCTCGACTCCCGCCGCCCGGAATAAAATCACACAGCATCAGTGGAGGCACGAAACTACTCCAAAGAGTACAGTATCCGGCTTGGTCTCCTGATGCAGGTCTACTAGCGAGTTGCTCCGTAGTGAGGCTGCAGCACACGTGCTTGTAACCAGTGTTACCCCAGAGAGGGTAGGAGGAGGAGGAGAGGCGGAAGCGCTTGGCTGTGGAGTGCACGAGCAGGCGATGGTAGGAGTGGAGCTTTGGGAACACCAGCATCGCATCTGAAGCGCGTCTTGCAGTTCCTTCCCTTCCCATCTCACTTCCATCTGTTACCGTTACGCCCCCTGTCGTGACGCCCCCTGTCGTGACGCCCCCTGTCTTTACGCCTCCTGCCAATTCGACCCCTGCGGTGACACCCTCAACAAACCTTTCAGCTGAATTCTCTTCGGCTGCACTGTTCTCTCCTCTTGCTGATCCTTCCCAACTCTTTCTGCGCCTGCCTGCTTTACTATCATTCGCCACCCCTGCCGTTCCCTGCTGCCCTGCTGCTATCCGCGCGTCAGCTGCCGCAGCTGCCGCCCATGCGCCTCCCCCTTGGTGCGCCTTAAACCCTCTCCCCTTGCACACCCTCCTCTGAAACCCTTGCTTCTCCCCCTCACTCCCCGCCCCCTCCTCCCCACTTTCCACTCCTTCCTCCAAGTCACTCTCCCCTCTTTCCGCCTCCCCCCTCATTTCTCTTGCGCCAACATCTCCCCCACTCCCCTCCGCTCCCCCTGTCCTCTCCGCCAATCTCCCCTCATCCTGCCCCTTTCGTAGCTCTGCTTCCCCGTCAACCCCATGCCCGCGTCCGCGCGAGACCTTTCTTTCCGCTTCCCTGGCCCCTTCCTGCGCCGCTACCCCCCCCGCTTCCCCATCCTCTTTCCGCGCCTCTCCCTCCCCAGGTCTGGCCCCCACCCGCGCCTCAACCTCGGCGCGTATCTTCTTTTCCGCGGCCCCCGTTGCTGTATCACTTTCTACAGTCACCACCAACCTGCCACTTCCTTCCCCCGCTTCGCCGTTGGCGCGTGCGGAGCGGCCACGTGTCCATGGTTCCGCGCCTGGCCGCACGCGCCGCCGCGCAAGTGCTCCCTCTCCGCCATGGCGCGCGGAACTAGCTCTGCCAGCTTGCTCCGGAGACCGCGCAGCGGCGCTAAGTGCTGGAGCGGTCGGCGCGCTGCTTCGAGAGGAGCTTGCGGCCGGAGCTCCGCAGGCGTTGGGGGAAACGGGAAGAGAATGTCGCGGAATGAATGGGGTGTCAGGGGGTCCGGAGCCCCACGGGGAGGAGAGGAAACGCAGGATGTCATCCTCTACGCGCAAGAGGAAGAGGCGGTCGGACGGTTTGGATAGAGACGCTAAAAGACGGTGCGGCTCCATCGCGCGAATCTCGGCAAAATGAGGTAATGGATTAGCTTCTGGACCTATTTGTGAGCCTATGAATACACCACAATTTGATCTCGATACCTTGTACAGAAATCATTATGTCCATAGTTGAACTTATACGTCATTACCTATTATAAAGTGGGCTGTTATGAGTTGTAAACCAGAGTTGCTCGGAAAACGAATAACAAAGTGTTACGAATAGTGATTGTTGAAACACTATTACACACTCCTCACCGCAGCAATCGAAGCACGCTTTACCGAGAACGAAGACGGACAGGCGGAGGTGACACGAAGAGTCACACGGTTACGAAAGGATCTGGACCGTCGGGCAGACAGCATCAGGCAGCAGCAGTGGTGAGGATTCTGCCCGAACAGTTTCGTAACTGTCTGGAGTCGCACGGTTGGATTTCGCTGCAATAAGGGAATGTACCCCTTAGAGTACATGGCTAGCTAGGTCGATTGGTATCCCTTTGTAATCTTATTTATATTCCTTGTACTGCATGTTTTTATTATCTCAAGCATTTACATCCACTCTGCTATTGAGGTCAAGGGCTCACCACCACTAGACTAGGACTGTGCGAACCTTCCTGAGGTGATCCTGAGGGTGATCAACTTCTGATCGCAACATGGTATGAGAGCGACTCAGGAATCCTTCGCACCGCCACCACTGAAATCTTCAGCGAACGGAAAGTGGCGTCCGGCACACGCTCACGTGTGAGAATGGCCGGAGGATCTGGAGGTCAGACAAATCTGACGGCTGAAGCGCAGCCCAACCCAGCTGCGACAAATGAGGAAACGACGACAATCCCTTCCGTCGTCCTCGCACAACTGCTTCAGCGACTCACGAGCCTGGAGAAAGGGCTCCAAACATTGCGGAATGGCGATGCGGGAACATCTTCCCAACCCACTCAACCGGCCTCGATCGGCCAGAACTCCGCCCCGCAAGGCTTCTCTCTTGACACAAACGGCTCAACACCCAAGACTCCCTGTCCCAGCGATGAAGCAATTCTCTCTGCGCAATCAAGGTTTTTGAGCATATAAAAAATAAAGACAAGTGTGTGCTTTGACGGCAGAGACTTCTATACCTGGAGCTTCGAGCTGGAACTGCTGCTGCAAAACGCGCAGATTTTTCACTACTTTGACGGGAGCTACTCGGGACCCACGGAGGAAACTGACGACGCAAAAATCAAGTACTACAACGAGTCCCTGATGGCGTACGGGGTTCTTCTTCGAAATATGTCACCGACGGAGCAATTGAGCATTCACTCATACAAAACCTCACCTGCTCCAGCCCTCAACGCCTGGCGCCACCTGAATGGTGTGTACCAACCGAAGGACTCGGTGTCGTCGAGCCGTCTACTCCAGCAGCTACTGGAGACCAAAATGGCACCACGAGAGAAGGCCAACAGTTACCTGAATCGCTGTCGGAGCCTACGCGATCAAATCGCGAAACTAGGGAGCACGATTTCTGAGGAAATCTTCGTAAATATCGTGCTCCAAGGGCTCGGCCCCGAGTGGCGGGGCAGCGCGACCAGACAGCGACCAGCGTCGCGACGAGACAGGGAACGCCTCGCCTTCTACGCCGACAACACGGAAGAGCGACGGCCGCGGCGCCTCTACTGCAAAATTTGCAGAAACTTCGGGCACCTGGCAGATCGATGCAAGCATCGATCTCGCCCTCGTCAGACCAATCCGAGCAACTGGTCCGGCCGACAAGACGCGAGGAACGACACGCGTCCCGCCCAGGGGTATCAACCCCCATCGCTCAACCTGAACCCGACAGTCCAGCAGCAGCAGCAGCCATCACAGGCTGCCCCCGTCCGCAATGTCATGGGTAATATGACCATGACGAGCGGCTCTCGTCGCCCGCGCGCACGCTCACTATCACCCGAGCCGGCGCCTGACCCAATCGGAGCGTCCTCGAACAACAACCCGTTCAGCACGCATCACGACTTCAGCGACGATGCCAAACAGGACTGGAACCTCCCAGTCCCGCTGCTTGAAAGCCCCCCGCACATACCTGACATGCGGCCGGCACCGATCGACTGGATCGCACGCGAACAATTTCTGAAGGTTGACACTCCACACATCGTCACTCCGCGACTGGCGCTGCTCGCGCGAAACGACAACAGGCGCTACAACACGTGGTACCTGGACAGCTGCTGTGGGCAGCATATGGTGGGCTCTGAGCGTTACATATCCAACGCCGTCGCCACCCCTGCCGTCACCTACGTCACTGTGGCGAACAATACGCGGCTGCGCGCAAGCGCGCAAGGCATTGTTGTGCTCAAGGCACATGGGAGCAGAACGCACATCACCTTGAATGACGTGCTGATTGTGCAGAACCTGCGTTTCAACCTGCTTTCGGCGGCGCAACTCCTGGATTGCGGAGTCATCCTCAGCACCGACCCCGAGACGCGCGACATTCTGCTCCACTTCACAATGCCGAACAAGATGCGCAAGCAGATCGGACGGGCGCACGCCGAGAACGGAGTGTACGTTCTCGACTTTGACATACCCGACTGCAGCGGCGATTCGCAGGAGCTGATCGACCTTGTTCCCCTGCGCTTTGAACATATACATTGCCGCGACTGGAAGCACCCTGATGGGCGCCCTTGGGTGCCTCATCACCCACATCCGCGCGAGCTGGCGCTACACGACCCTGATCCTGATGGCATCTGCAGGGACTGCCACACACCCACATCCTCGACAAGCGCGATCGCAGGCCGTGGCCTTGCCGCCATTATCGAAGCAGAACGCGACGCACCTCCTGAGGAGGGCCTATCGCAACTGGAACTGGAAACAGCCACGCGGGTTGTCTTCGGCACACCGGAAAATCCTCTCCCCAGGCCCGCATCCCAGCACCTCCAAGGGATGCTTCGCGACGTCGGTGTCGGCACCTTCGACGCACAAGGCAACCAACGGCCTTACACCGAAGAAAAGGCGGCAGAGATCTACGCTCATCGGCGCGATTCGAAGCAGAAACTCTCGCCGGCGGAAGAAGAGGCACTGGCGCAACGCGAAGCCGAAGAGCTTCGACAGACGAGCCTCACCGAGGCGCGCGGAACGCTCGCTTGGGAGGATGACAAGGAAAGTGCCTCCAATGAAGGGGGGTGGGGGAGCGCTGGCGGGTGGGGAACAAGTGACACAGGCGGCTGGGGAACCGCAACCGGCGGCGACACAGGCGGCTGGGGAGCCGCAACCGGCGGCGACACAGGCGGATGGGGCGCATCATCTGGCGGAGAAACGAGCGGCTGGGGAGCTTTCCGCGAGGATCAAAGGGGGGAAGAGGCAGAAGAAACAGCGCAAGTTGAGGTCGAACCTCCTGTTGTTCCTCTTGGACGCCCTCGGCGCCGCCCTGCACTAGCACCACCGCCACCTGACATCCCTTCAGGAAGTGACCCCTGGGACACCATCGACTGGGGCAACGAGCCATCCACACCGCGACGCACTGTCTACGGACCTGCCCCTGAACCACGCGAACCGACATTTGTCCCTGGGACGATCCCCGGCACCAACATCCCCTACTCCATCATTCGCGACAGGGAATTTCTCGCCCTAATGTTGACAACGGCGAACGAAGAAGATGAAGCAGAAGAAGCAGCGGCGACTCTGCAGACGGCACCTGATGAGGACCCCGCAGAAGCACTTGCGCGCTACATGCGCACCTCCGGATTCCGCGCTGACGACGCCATCTGGCACCAGCGCCTAGGTCACCCCTCGCGTGTGACCCTGAGGAACTGCATCGACGCCGGCGTCTTCGCACCTGGCGCACTGCTGCGCCCTGACGGCTCCGAAGTAAGAGGCAGAACTCACCCGCGCACCTGCACCATCTGCCCCGAGGCCGCGCTGAGTCACCAGCCCTTCCCCTTGCTCGAGCCGGGAACCAATCGCTACGCCAAGCTGGAGAAAGTTTACAGTGACTTTCTCAACGTAGGACATTGCGGCATCAACGACGAGCTCTACACGCTCACCTTCGTCGATGCTGGAACACGCCACGTGTGGGTCGTAAACGTGGAAGCACGCAGCAGGGCATACGAGGCATTCCGCTTGTGGCTGGCGCACGCACAGCGGCAATCTGGGGAGAAATTGAAGATCTAGCAGTCCGACGGCGCGGCGGAGTTCAGGAGCAAGGAGCTGCAGGATTACCTTGCGCAAAAGGGGATCGAGCATCACGTTTCCCTCCCCTATGCACATCAACAGCAGGGCGTGGCAAAGCACACGAATCGCACTCTCATGACGAAGGTGCGGGCGCTAATGAGGCAATCGAAGCTTCCGCCGATTTACTGGACCTACGCAATGCATCACGCCGTACGGGTGCACAACCTGCTGTCAACCACCGCGATCACCGGCAACTCCTCACCGCACGTGAAGTGGACGGGGAGGAAGGGTGACACATCCATGCTCCGCGTGTGGGGGTGCATGGTCCAATATCGCCCGCCGACATCAATCATCGGGAAGTTCAAGAGCCGCGCACGCTGGGGGGTCCACCTCGGCATCAGCCACGAACACAAGGCGTGGATCATTCTGGATCTCCTGAGCCAGAAAATCAAGAACGCGCGCGACGTCATTTTCTACGAGCGCCTCTTCCTCCAGCAGTTCCGCAAAGACGAGCAGACGAACGCGAACCGCGTCTACGCCAATGACGGCCACAGCTACGCCTCACCTGAGGACGAAGTCGCAGCAGCAATTCTGGAGCAGGACCCCAGAGGCGAGTTCACGAGAGGTGATCAACGAGACGACGACGACGACGACGATGATTCAGGAGAAGGAGGAGCGGGCGCAGCAGGAGGCGCAACAGGAGGAAGCGGGAGCGGAAACGGCGGAGGAGCAGCACCATCAGCTCCACCAGAACCAGAAAGCGACGACGACGATGTGCAGGAGGTCATCCCGCAGCATCGCCATGACAGCACCGTCACCGGAATGCAACTCCTCGGGCTCCATGCCGCCATCTCAACGGCGCCACGTGTCATCGAGCCTAAGAACCCACGACAAGCACTCACGGGACCTCACAGCAAGGAGTGGCGCGAGGCAATGGATGCAGAGATAAAGGCACTCGAATCACGCGACACCTGGGTACTCGTCGACCGTGCAGCAGTGAAGGGGAGAAGTATCCTTTCCGGCAAATGGGTCTTCCGCTTCGAAGACAGGAGCTGACGGGTCGATTGAGCGCTTCAAAGTGCGCTGGGTAGTACGCGGCTACGACCAGAGGCACGGGATTGACTTCGATCAAACGTTTGCGCCGGTGAGCCGTCACACCTCCGTCAGGATACTCCTCGCCATCGCAGCCGCACGACATCTATCGCTCCGACAGATCGATGTCAAGAACGCATTCCTGTACGCGCTCGTAGATGCAGTGATCTACGTGGAGCAGCCGCACACATACGGCAAAGGAGACTCGCGGGTCTGCCAGCTGCGAAAGTCCCTTTACGGGATCAAACAGGCGCTGAGACTCTGGCAGCAGTACCTGCACAACATACTGCTTGAAATCGGGTTTAAGCAGCTGCCTCACGATCCTGGGATGTATCGCCGCGATTTCCGCGGCGAATACATCCTACTCACGGTCTACGTCGACGACCTTCTCTACACAGGATCAAGCAACGAGCTGCTTGATCAATTCGAGAAAAACCTCGCAGGGCGTGTCGACATCACCTACAATCATGACGTGAAGCAGTTTCTCGGGCTCAACATCACTTACTCGCCGGAAGCCATTCATCTCTCAGCAGCGAAGTATGCAGAGGAGCTTAGCAAGCGCTTCAACATTGCGCCTGCACCACTCTCCACCCCTTACCGCACCCCGAGACCCAACCACAAGCCTGACAACAAAGCCCTGTCCCCTGCTGGGCTTCACACCTACCAGCACAGTTGGGATGCCTGCTCTTTGCATCTGTTACCTGCAGGCCCGACCTTTCCTACATCGCAAGCCAGTTGGCTCAGTAATCTCGCAAACCAACGGCTGAGAATCTACTAGATCTTCAGCGGGCGCTTCAGTTCTTCATCTCCACGCCCAGCATCGGGCTCTACTACTCCACCACTCCAACTTCATCCTTCAACCTCATCGGCTACGTGGACGCTGATCATGCCGCTGACCCCGATAATCGACGGTGCATGACAGGCTTCCTTTTCCGTCTCGAGCCCAGCGGCCCCATCTCCTGGAATTCACAGAAACAGGAGCTGGTTGCCCTGTCATTAGCGGAGGCTGAATTCATCGCAGCAACAGCAGCCGTTCGCAAAGGCCTCTACCTTCAGGAGCTGCTGCAGAAGGCGAAAATTCCAGCCTCAACGAATTTTCGCCTACACTGCGACAACCAGAGCGCGATCAGGATCGCGAACAAGCCGTGATTCGCCAATCGAACCAAACACATCGCGCTGCGGTACTTCTTCGTCAAGGACGAAGTTGACAAGGGCAAGGTTGACCTAACCTACTGCCCGACGGGTGACATGGCAGCTGACTTTCTCACGAAGAAGCTGTCACGTCAGCAGTACCAGCACTGCTCCGAACTCAGCGGGGTAGTCAAGCGGGTCAAGACTCGCTACGGCCAGGAGTGAAGGGGGGTGTTACGAATAGTGATTGCTGAAACACTATTACACACTCCTCACCGCATCAATCGAAGCACGCTTTACCGAGAACGAAGACGGACAGGCGGAGGTGACACGAAGAGTCACACGGTTACGAAAGGATCTGGACCGTCGGGCAGACAGCATCAGGCAGCAGCAGTGGTGAGGATTCTGCCCGAACAGTTTCGTAACTGTCTGGAGTCGCACGGTTGGATTTCGCTGCAATAAGGGAATGTACCCCTTAGAGTACATGGCTAGCTAGGTCGATTGGTATCCCCTTGTAATCTTATTTATATTCCTTGTACTGCATGTTTTTATTATCTCAAGCATTTACATCCACTCTGCTATTGAGGTCAAGGGCCCACCACCACTAGACTAGGATTGTGCGAACCTTCCTGAGGTGATCCTGAGGGTGATCAACTTCTGATCGCAACACAAAGCTTGTGACAGAATGAACTGGCGATACAATGAAAGGCACGCGATTATATAGCGGGTCAACCTAGCTAAGATTGAACCTCGGAAACACGAGGTTGGGTGCAGGTTGGGCAAAGGAAAACCGAAGGCAACGCGAGGTTGCTTCAGCAGCAAGTAAACCGGCCGAAGGTGCACTTCCGAAGGTCGGGGTTGTATCCGAAATAGTAAACCCCAATAAGGTAAATGAAGCTTGCAAAAGCTTGCACGAACGCTCTTTTTTTTTTCATGAACACTTTCTTTCTCATATAATCATGAAAATTGGTTGAACGCACCATAGGCCCTCAGATATCAGGATAAGTTATCCTGATTACCCTGATTTCAGGATAGAGTTGGGGTGCTAGTGCTGGAAATTCAGATACCATAAAATACAGCCCTGAACGTTCAGTATTAGGCCGTATATGACACTTAGGAATCAGGATAAAGGTAAACCTGTAACCAGGGCCCTAGATTCGTTTCGGGACACGCTGATGGGTCAGAGTGCACCCTTCTCTAAACTCTGTCAGTCAGAGTTGCATCCAACTTTGAGTCTGGAAATTCGGACAACACTAGATATTTTAGGCTGAAAGTACAGAGTTACACTCGGATTGAAGGCTGCTTCCTTCATACTGCACCGAAAAAACATTTCAACTATCGGACTCAGATTCTGTCACATGTGACTCTACAGCCTCCTTCCCAGCTCTTTGGGGCTCCCTGTGTCTTGCAGCCAGGGTTTTTTTTTGGATTTCCACTACTCGGATTTCCAGAGCTGTTTTCTAGGGAACTCTGAAATTCAGGGTTCATTATGAGCGTTACTTCTGAAAATATGCTCTGGGCAGTCAGTGTACCTAATTTTCCTCTCAAGTATTGAACCCAGGCCTTCTGCACTCATACCAAAATTGTAACCGTTGTGCTACGCGCTCACTATTCTAGTGGCTGACGGACGTTTTATAACTGTATGTAGTCGGCCCAGACGGTCGAAATGCCTATACCCTGTACAGAGAAAAGTACATTCGCCCCAAATATACACTGGTCTCTCAGAGTAGCTAAAATAAGAGAAAACTTATCTTCCAAAAAAATTACCCAGACACGTCAGAGTGACCCCCTAAAAACCACTCTGATTTTTAGAGAAACAGAGTAATTTACTATGATAAAAAAACCCCTGCTTGCAGCAGGTGCTGTCACTGGCCGGCGCTTCTTATAGCTGGCTGGCTAGTGCTAGGTTGCGAAGGTGGAGCAGTCGGTGGAACATGATTTGGTAAACATGATCTAAGAAAGTCCAGGCCGGTCAAAGCGTCTGAAGCAGGGCGACGATCGGTATGGTCATCATCGTCGGGCGCTTCGGCGGCAGCGTCTGTGGCTGCCATTGAGTCTGCCGAGCACTAGTTTTGCGAGGGCGAGGAGAGAGAGCCTGAAACAAGGGTTCCAGCACTGGTTTCTGGCGAGGAAATTGAATGAAGCGAGAGAGACTGGGCACCGAGTGACCCCCACAAAGGGCGACGATGAGGAACATGAGAGGTCCTCGTATTTGGACCGCTCATCTCCCTGGTGGTCACTGCATGCACGGTACTTGGTCGTGTGTGCAGGGAAGGTGGGGTGAGTGGGGTGGATGGATGTGGTGACGTGAGAGTTGCAGCGCGCTGCGAGCTATGCGTTGGCAAGGTGGACGGTGGAGGGGGGTGGATGGTTGTGGTGTTGTCCGGGTGCAGTGCGCTGCGAACTATGCGTTGGCAAGAAATCTTACCAACACTCTCTGCTGCGCTGCCGCGATTGGCTGGAATTGAGCCAGATTACAGCATTCATGGCCCAACGCGACTGTGCGGTGCCGCGCTCGGGAAATGTTTCGTTTCCCGCCCGTGATTGACGGTGTTAGTGCAACACGCCGCCAGGCTGGCGGAAACCGCTGCATTACCCGTTTCAGAGTGCACCCCCGAAACAAGGCTGAGGCTCAACCTACACCCATAATTTTTTTCTGATATTTCAGCCACTACATAAACCCTAAACTCTGAAAAATCAGAGAAGGTACATAAAAAAAAACCTTACAGCTCAGACCAGGTACAAAAAAAAAGTCTGAATGGACTCTGAATCAGCGTAAAAAGTCTGATATCTAGGGCACTGCCTGTAACACTGAACAGTAGCGCCGAAATGCCTTGCAACAAGAAATTCACGTTCGAATTCCAGGCCCGCTAGGCGCGACGCAAGCGGGAATCGATCTACTTATCTGCACTGTGACAATCCGCAGATTCAAAAATTAGGCCACAGCTGGGCTGCATGGGAAAATGAGTGATTTCCCTGTACATTTAGGTGAAGCTTTAATGTAGCCCTGAATGATCAGGGAAACCATATCATCCAGAGCTGAAGCCTCAGTTCTATATTTTAGGGTACAGCCCTGATGGTTCAGGGTACCCTGAAACCAATCTGAGGCCCTGACCATATTGCATTGCAGTATGGTGGATCTAAGCATGAGCTGTTCTCTGTCTAGATTCAGGATCAGGCCTTCAGATTTCAGGAATTTGACCGTGATTTTGACTTTGAGGCCAGATTTTCAGGGTTTTTTTCTGGATAGGACACTAATAGAAGAGTTTTTTAAACTTTTTTTTTTTTTTTTTTTTCAGCTAACATTCTTGTAGGCCTGAAATTTCAGCATATTTTTCCTAGGGGACCCTGATTCGGGTCATACATTAGTGGGGCCATCCTTGTTGCTGACATAGCCTAGATTCAGTGAATCCAAAAATTTTGCCTAGATTTTCCGCCGTCACCGTCAATCACGGGAATTGGCATCTTTCCTGTACTTACACTCTCACCTCACATAATGTGTTGTCGCCATCATCTTTAAATTCCGCCAGTGATTGGGCAGTTTCTAGCAACAACACGCCGTACCCAATCAGGATACCAGGACTGGCAAGATTTCACGGCATGTCGGTTTTAAACCGAGCCGCTGTGGAATGTGGCCGAAAACAGGGGCACGGGCACGACCGTTTTCGTGGATGTGCCATTGGGGACCATCCACGCCTGCATGGTTTGGTTCGTTCTTGGCAGGCAACCAATTACGTGCGAGGTGGGGTGTCCCTCCCTTGCCCATCTTCTTCACCCCGTTCTTGGATTGTGCTTGCCGTGCTTCGTTCTATGTTTTCTTGGCTGACTCTCTCCACCCTTCTCCTCTCGTCCTCACTGCCGCCATGGCTCTTCCCGTAGACGGCGTTGCTGCCGACCACGAGCCTGACGACATCGAGGTTGAGATATCACACACGGGTCTTGACCTGTTGATGTGCTCGCTTTCGAAAGCGAGTAATCCACGGCGTAGCAACAACCTTACCGATACTACACCAACAACAATTCCTACCGTTACTTCCGCCCCACCAGATTCAATTGACGCCCCAGTCATAGATACAACAACGCCACGCACGCATCTCAATGAGACTATACCGTTGACGGTACAGTTTTCCCCGTCAACACCAGCAGAGGCTCCCCGCCTTCTCCAATCACTCCTCCGCCATATCACCACCAGATCCTGCAGATGCGTCCCCAGCTTCTCGCCCCGATCCTGCAGCATCGCAACCACCTGCTCCCATCGTGGCATCCCCGGCTTCTCGCCTCGATCCACCGGCAACTCACCCTACAGTAGCAGCCTCGGCGTCCCCGGCTTGTCGACTCGTACAGTCCAAGCTGAACTTCGTTCGCGACAAATCAGCGCCATCAGCGGCACCGACCGACGTCCCGCTTCTGCCTGTTGTCAAACATTGTATATGTTTATATTCTGTAGGCTATAGTGGGTTTAGCCTTAGGGGGTACAACATTCTAGGGTTTCCTACTTGTACTCCCAATGTTGTTAGTTCAACCACTCTTGTTCATTCTGACATGGTATCAGAGCTGCTGGAGGTGCTGCTGGTGCTTCTGGAGGTGCTGCTGGTGCTGTAGCTGCTGGAGGTGCTGCTGGTGCTGGAGCTGCTAGAGGTTCTGGAGCTGCTGGAGCTGCTGGTGGTGCTGCGGGAGTTGTAGCTGGAGACCCTGGAGCTGAGGGAGCTGGTGCTGTCTCTGCTGGCTCAGGAGGAGCTGCGCGGCCGCGGCCGTACTACGTTCCGCTCCTTCAGCAGGTTCTTGGCCTCCCGCCCCCTACTGGCCCTACTCCTCCCCTACTGAGTCCACCGCCTGTCCAATCGCAGTCACAGTTACAGCCTGCCTCTCCGCTGCCCAGGCCTTCTCCTTACGCTGGGCCGACTGGAGGTCTTACGGAGCGTCGTGAGCCTGAGTCTCGTCCTGCGTCGCCTGAGTCTCGTCCTACGTCGCCTGAGTCTCGTACAGAGTCGCCTGTCCGTGCTGCCCGCACTGGTCGTCGTGTTCCGCGTGAGCGTCCTCCTCCTGTCCCTGGCACTCACTATATGACTCTGCGTCCTTCCACTGCTCCACAGCATGTCCCTCTGCCGTCTCCTCCAGCGTCCTCTCTTCCTGCTCTTGCTGACCCGGAGTCTGACTCTCTTCGTGCTGCCAGTCCTACTGTCACGCGTTTCCTCGCCACTGTTGTCACTGACCCTACCTTTGAGTCCACTGCTGCGTCTGCTCTAGTCGCTGAGCTTGTTGACTTTGCTGCCGCCTGTCGTCTAGACTACGCCGCTAGCCTTGTTGCTGAGTCTGAGTCTGTCTGTCCTCCGTCCGTCGGGGGTGAGTGTGCTCTTGGCACGGACGTCCTTGAGGACAGGCAGGAGGAGTTTGAGTGCTTTGCTGCTGCTTTACCTCATCTCGTGTCCATGCTGATTGCCCCTGAGGGAGACCCAGATGCACCAGACATCCCGACCCCGCGCTCTTACGCAGAGGCGATAGAGGGTCCCTACTCCTCTCAGTGGCAGTCAGCTATGGACGCAGAGATGGCTTCCTGGAAGTCCACAGGCACCTACGTCGACGAGGTTTCCCCGCCTGGGGCGAACATCGTCAGTGGCATGTGGATTTTCAGGGTGAAGCGGCCGCCGGGTTCTCCGCCTGTCTTCAAGGCGCGTTACGTTGCACGAGGCTTCAGTCAGCGTGAGGGAGTTGACTTCTTCCAGACCTTCTCCCCTACCCCGAAGATGACCACTCTTCGGGTTCTGCTGCACGTCGCTGCTCAGCGTGACTACGAGCTCCACTCTCTTGACTTCAGCACTGCTTTTCTACAAGGCAGCCTGCACGAGGAGATTTGGCTGCGCCGCCCACCTGGCTTCACTGGGTCGTTTCCTGCTGGTACCCAGTGGAGCCTCCGACGGCCAGTCTACGGTCTCCGTCAGGCACCCCGTGAGTGGCACGACACACTGAGGACTACTCTTGCTGCTCTTGGGTTTGCTCCTTCCACTGCTAACCCGTCGCTGTTTCTACGCACCGACACCACTCTGCCGCCGTTCTACGTTCTCGTGTACGTAGACGACTTGGTCTTTGCTACTGCTAACACTGAGGCACTCGCCCACGTGAAGTCGGAGCTGCAGAAGAGACACACGTGCACAGACCTGGGTGAACTGACAAGCTATCTTGGCTTGCGGATCACCCGGGACAGAGCACAGCGCACCATTACCCTGACTCAGTCACACATGGTGCAGCAGGTCCTTCAGCGCTTCCGCTTCACGTACTCCTCGCCTCAGTCCACTCCTCTGCCTACCGGTCACTCGCTCTCAGCTCCACCTTCGGACGAGTCCGTAGTGCCGAGTGGCTTGTACCCAGAGCTTGTGGGCTGCCTCATGTACCTGATGACCTGCACTCGACCTGACCTTGCATACCCTCTTAGCATCCTGGCACGCTATGTCGCTCCTGGCCGTCACCGGAAGGAGCACATGGATGCCGCTAAGAGGGTGTTGCGCTACTTGTGCAGTACGTCGGGCATGGGGCTTGTGCTTGGAGGACGGGCTCGAGTTGTCCTCACTGGTCACGCTGACGCTTCTTGGGCTGACGACTTGACTACGCAGCGGTCGTCACAGGGTTATACCTTCAGTATTGGCTCCGGCTCTGTTTCTTGGCGGTCTACCCGCTCGTCTTCTGTTCTCAGCTCTAGTTGTGAGGCTGAGATCTACGCAGGGGCCATGGCTGCACAGGAGTTACGTTGGCTCACCTACCTACTGACTGACCTTGGAGAGCCGCCTCGTTCTCCTCCAGTGCTGTACGTCGACAACAAGGCCATGATTGCCTTGTGTCAGGAGCACAGACTGGAGCACAGAACGAAGCACATCGCTCTGCGCTACTTCCTTGCTCGAGAGTTGCAGCAACGTGGTCAGCTTCGTCTTGCGTACGTGGCCACTCGGGCCAACACTGCTGATGTGTTCACCAAGGCGCTTCAGCCTTGTGACCATCAGCGTTTCTGTACTGTTCTAGGCCTTGTGCCTACTGTGCCTCACTTGCTTACTTCTTGACTCTGCTTGTACTGTGATCTCTATATATATACCTGCATGCTTACACTTGCTAGGTTGTGATCACTGTACCTCTTGTTATATTATCAAACTGCATGTGAACTGGTCTTGTGACCGCTTGCTTGTGCTCGGAATTTGTGTGGTATCCTTGAGATCCACCCTGAGCTTGTTTTGCTTTGCTTTGCTTTGACTGGTCTTGTGACCATCTGGTTGTCTCCCACTTAGCCTATGGGGGTGTGTCAAACATTGTATATGTTGCAATTCTGTGGGCTATAGTGGGTTTAGCCTTAGGGGGTACAACATTCTAGGGTTTCCTACTTGTACTCCCAATGTTGTTAGTTCAACCATTCTTGTTCATTCTGACACCTGTTACCAATGCTGCAGCCTCTAACCAGCCATCAGCTTCACGCCGTTGCTGTCGAAAGGTTTAAACCGAGGTGGCAGGGTCAATTTGCCTGGTTGCAAGTTGTGAAAACCTCAACTGGTTACCCTGATTTTAAATGTTCGGTGTGCCTGGAACATGCAGGACTGTCTGGCAAGGCCGGCAAGTGCAGCGAAGGTGTAGTCGACGTTCAGAAGCAGGCTTTCACGCGACACGCTTCCACGAACAAGCACAAACTCGCGATACAACGGCAAGATCTGCTCGTTGGAGCGACGAGGCAGCCGCAGATTGATGAGCATCCGCTCGCGCACGACGGCGAAAAGGTCCGGGTGGTGGCGCTGTTGGACGCTCTCCTCTTTGTCAGCAGACAAGGGGCACACATGGAGCTTTTGGTCGGATTGGTGCGTTACCATTCTGAGAAGGGTGTCGCCGGATTCCCGAAGAAGGGGTACGGGACGTACCACACCACGTAAGTTCATGTTGACCTAATGTTTGCCATCATTGTGTTTTTAAAGCACGTTATAACCTATACTTTTTGCTTTCTTGTCAGGTACGGATTCGGGGAGCTGACGCAGTACACAGCACGAGAAGCTCCTGGAAAGCCCCTACATCGGCATATCGTGTGATGAGAGCACCGACCGCTCCAGAGGCAAGCACCTCATTTTGTTCGTGACGTTCATCCGTGACGAACGCCTCGTCACCGAGTTCATGGCGCTCCTGACGGTGGACAAGGCGGATGCTACTTCGCTGTTGAATTTGCTGATGTCCCACTTGCAGTCGTGTGTTCGACCTTCGGCGCATCGTGGGGATCAGCACAGACGGGGCTTCCGTCATGATGGGCGCGAGGTCGGGCTTGGTGGCACGGCTGCGGATTCGCGTACCCCACCTCGTCTCCTGCCACTGTACTGCACACCGGTGAGTGTCTATCGTTCGCTACACTGTTGTCTAACCTATTCAAGTTCTGTATTCTAATACTCTGCTTTACTGTGAGTGTGCCTGCAGGGAGGCCCTTGCCGCTAAGGATGCAACGGAGAGCATGCCTGTCTTCAACATGATCGACAGCACCATCCGTGCCATCGCAGAGAATCTGGGTCGTTCGGGTCCATGGCATCAGCGGTAAAAGGACCTGCAGGAAGTCTTCACCGAAACATTCCTGGAGCTGCAAGGGATTCATAACGTGCGGTGGCTGTCACGTGGTGATGCCATCGTCAGGTTTGTGGCCGTCCTGCCTGCCGTCATCACGACGCTGAAGGAGTGGAATCAAGATTTGTACGCTGTGGTGACGTCGTACATGTTTTACTTTCTTCTCCTCTTCCTGTCCGACGTCCTTGACCAGATGAACGTCTTGAGTAGGACGTTCCAGCGACGAGAGGTGCATTTTTGTTGTCATGACTCGCACTGCCATGGTCTAATCTGTTTACCTTGTTTATGGTACAATGTACTGGCTTCTGCTTTGCTTCCACCCCAGCTCGATCTGGCAGCTGTTCATGCGCAGATTCGGCGTACAACGGGACATCTGAAGGCTTGTTACGTTGACTGTGGGGACGAGTTCGGCGCGGGTCTCAGTCCAAGGCTCTCACCGTGGCTAGAGAAGCATGGTCCTGAAGGCACCAGGGAGGTCAACATCGAGGGCGTGGACTCGGACGGGCAGCCCAGCACCTTCACATTCACCTGCATGAAGATAAGCTTCCCGACTACCCTAGACCCGGGCACCACGACGCGTGTCTGGACATCTGCACCGAGTTCGCAGAGCTCATCCTGGCCAACCTCGAGGATTGATTGGGCGACCTTGACAAGCTGTCGGGCGTTGGATTGTTCACCCCTGATTCTTGGCAGCTTCGCAGGCACAAGCGCCAGGCGAAGTGTCAATAGCATCTTGAGTCGCTGATCACCCTCTTCCGCGCGGAAGAGTGCGAGGAGATCGTACCTGGCGAGTCGATTCTCCTTGTGTTGCTTGATGAGTCGCTATTTGTGAGATTGAATGATGTCAAGTTAATTAACATCACTGTGGTGTTGCTATCTATGCTTGTCTTCCTGACTGCAGGGGTGGACAAGAAGAGAGCAGTCAAGGAAGTGTGGCTGCTCATCCCCGTACTTGCACGTGCACCGAAGACCGAGCACGGGTTCCACCCGGGGCTTACCGCCATGCTCAAGACCAAGGACTGGCAGGAGCACTACCCGGACCTGGTGCGGCTTTGGGTGGCGGTAGTGGTCCTGCAGCTGAGCACCGTTGAATGAGAGCGCGGGTTCTCGCGGCAGAACGTCATTAAGTCCTGGCAGCAAGGCAGCCTCAAGGATGCTTGGCTTGGCGACTTGATGTGCATGTCGCTGCTCTGTTACGAGCCTAACTGGGACGAGATAGTGGAGATCCGGCGCAACTACAAGAAGCGGAAGCCGTTCAACACATGCAACATAGCAAGGCAGGAGGCGGATAGGAGGCGGAGAGGGAAGGAGGAGGCTGAGGGAGGTGGTGGTAATAATGACCAGAATGAGATGTGGTAGGATAGGAGGTAGCTATAATCTAGACTAGACTACTTGCTGTACTTGATTCATATTAAGTAATGATGCAGCACCAAAACATTCCCTTCCCTAGTCAAGCACAACATATAATGTAACATAACGGATGTTTTGGGTAAAAAACGTCTAAAATATAGTACCTACACTGATCGAAAAGTTTTTTTCCAGTAGCCAACACTGATTTTTCAGGGTCTTTTTTCATAAGGAGGCTGGCATATATTTTTTTTGTGTACCAACACTGTTCAAAAAGCGTGGCCTCAAACGAATCTAAGGCCATGTTCACGATGCTTATAACGCATACATTGCAGGTCTCGGCCCTTGGTTTTCAATATTAGCGTGATCATGATGGCTGGCCAAGCAGAGCATGTCATACTATATCTAAATTAGTAAATAGGCTGAGGTGATTTCCATGTTAGGGGGTACAGAAAATCCCTCGACACTTTGCTTCCCCTCCCTTGACCTATTATCATTCATTCTTGCTGCCTATCTAACTTAGTACTTAAGATGGTATCGTGAAACGACTCTCCCCGCCCCTTAGCACATCGCTCCTTGTCCCCTTAGCAGGCCGCGCCCGGCCCGTTTGCAGGCCCCGTTCCTAGCCTGCCTTGTACCCGTCACGCCCCTCACGCCCCATATTGTCCCGTACCCTCGCGCCACTTGCACGCGCCCGCGCCACTGGCACGCACAACCGCACGCGCCCGCAGTCTCGCAAACGCAGCAGCGCACACGCTGTACGCACGCAAGCATTACGAACTGCAGCCGCGCACTGCAGCTGCCATCCACACGCACGCCCGCCACGCGTGCACAGCAGCATCAGCACGCGTAGCAGCAGCCGCAGCTCGAGCAGCAGCAGTCTGAGATGTCAAACTATGTTCTTGTTTGTGATAGGCTACAGTGAGGTAGATTTTAGTGAGTACAACACTTCAGGGTTTGCAAATGTATCCCTTACTTGCTAGTGCAACCTCATTCCGCTAGTTTCTAACATGGTAGCAGAAAAAAGGTCTCAAGTCGTATCCCCGTATACACACATGCGCTGTGCCGTGTCTTGGGCCTCCCTATGTAGGGGGGTGTCAAGAGACCTGTCCTCAAGGACGTCACAACCAAGGGCAAGCTCACCCCTGACGGACGCAGGACAGGCAGATTGAGGTGGAGTACCTCGTGGATGCTCTACCTCATCTCGCTGCCATGCTGCATGCCCCTGAGGGAGACCCGGATGCACTGGACATCCCGTCCCCGCGCTCTTACGCGGAGGCAATCACGGGTCCTTACTGCTCTCATTGGCAGACAGCTATAGACGCAGAGATGGCATCCTAGAAGTCCAATGGCACCTACGTCGACGCAGTTTCCCCTCCTACGGCGAACATAGTTGATGGCATGTGGATTTTCAGGGTGAAGCGGCCGCCCGGTTCTCCGCCTGTCTTCAAGGCGCGTTACGTTGTACGAAATTTTAGTCGACTTCTTCTAGACCTTCTCCCCCATCCCGGAGATGACTACTCTTCGGGTGGTACTGCACGTTGCGGCACAACGTAACTACGAGCTGCACTCCCTCAACTTCTTGACAGCTTTCTTGGAGGGAAGCCTTCACGAGCAGATCTGGCTGCGCCATCCACCTGGCCTCACTGGGTCGTTTACTGAGGGTACCCAGTGGAGCCTCCGGTGGCCAGTCTACAGTCTGCGTCAGGCGCTCCGCGAGTGGCACGACACACTAAGGACGACATACTGACTTCACTTCTTCGACTGCCGACCCGTCCCTGTTTCTGCATACTGACTCTTCTTTGCCGCTGTTCTACATCCTCGAATACGTCGACGACTTGGTCTTTACGACTGCTGACAGTAAGGCACTGGCCTTTGTGAAGGTCGAGCTGTAGAAGAGACACACCTGTACTGATCTGGGTGAGCTGCGGAGCTATCTTGGCTTGCAGGTCGCCCAGAACAAAGCAGCACGCACCATCACTCTCACTCAGTCACACATGGTGCAACAAGTCCTTCTATGCTTTGGCTTTCATTTCTCCTCGGCAAAGCCAAGTCCTCTTCGTACGGGCCATACACTCTGAGCTCCACCTTAGGACGAGTCCGTAGAGCTGAGTGATCCATATCCATAGCTTGTAGGTTGCCTCATGTACCTGATGACGTGCACCCGGCCTTACCTCGCTTACCCTCTCAGCATCCTGGCTCGTTACGTTGCGCCCGTGAGACACCAACTAGAGCACTGGCAGGCTGCTAGGCGGGTGCTGCACTTCTTGGCGAGTACATCGGGCTTGGGGCTTGTGTTTGGGGGTAGAGGTCCAATTGTAGTCACAGGGCATTCCAACGTTTCGTGGGCTGACGACCAAACGACTCAGCGGTTGTCACAGGGCTGCACTTCAGCCTTGGCACTGAATCTGTCTCGTGGAGGTCCACTCGCTCTTTCTGTGCTGAGCTCCACCCGTGAGGTCGGAATCTACGCTAGGGCTATGGCTGAGCAGGAGTTACGCTGGCTGACCTTCTTGCTCACTGACTTGGGTGAGCGACCTTGCTCTGCACTGGCTCTGTACGTTGACAACAAGACCATGATTGCCTTGTGTCAGGAGCAAAGACAGAAGACCAGAATGAAACGAATTGCCCTTCGTTACTTTCTCGCACGAGAGTTGCAGGAGTGTATTCAGCTTCGCCTTCGTTGCGTGGCCTTTGAGGCCAACACTACTGATATTTTCACCAAGGCCTTTAGGTCTAGTGATCATCAGCGTTTCTGTATTGCTCTTGGCCTTGTGCCTACTCTGTCTTACTTGCTTGCTTCTTGAATTCGTCATGTACTTGCTGTACTTTGACATATATCTATACCTGCATATGTACACTTGCTAGGTTGTGATCACTACTCTGCTTTTGTGATGATTACACTGCATGTGAACTGGCCTTGTGGCCGCTTGGTTGTGCTCCAACTGTGTGGTGATCTTGAGATCCACCCTGAGCTTTGCTTTGTTGTCTCTCTTGACTGGTCTTTGTGGTTCTTTCTATCCCTCACTTAGCATATGCGGGTGTGTCAAACTATGTTATTGTTTGTGATAGGCTACAATGAGTTTGATTGTAGTGAGTACATCATTGCAGGGTTTGCATATGTATCCCTTGCTTGCTAGTGCAACCTCAATCTGCTAGTTTCTAACGCATGCAGTAGCTACCGCTCGCGCAGAAGCAGCCTGCACGAGCGCCTCTTCATCCGCACGTGCAGCTCTAACAGCAACCCATGCACAGCTGCGCACGCACTAGGAGCCGCACTCACGGATGCACATCTCTGACCGCACTCCACCACACTTCACCGCTTCCCATTGCTCCTGACTGCACTCCACTGCTTCTCACTGCTCCCAACCGCACTTCACCGCACAGAACCATTCCTGATCGCTCCCCACCTCACTAGGCCGCACCCAACTGCACCTAGCCGCTCGTGCAACACCTTCCAACGTCTACTACCACAGGCGTTCCGCCCTCAGCGGCCGGTAGCCACAGTACACTCTATTATCTTGACTTAGGCTTGCGTTCTAAGTAGTGTTCTTAGCCTCGCCACTCTGGGTTATGTCGTTACTACATCAAGCCATTCCTCGCCTCGTCTCTTCGGGTGCCGTACGCCCTCGCTCGATTCTAGCTCCGGCCACCTGTAGCCTTGCTTCTGGGCTGGAAGGTCCCTCGTTATCGCAGCCCCTCGCATTCTGCACTTTGATGCTAAGGGCAGAGTCCTAGAGTTTCCCTCCCGACTCTTCTCTGCTAAGCGGTTTCTCAAGAGCCAGTGCCAGGGCAACGAGACGCTTTGATCTTATCACCCACCTGCGCTCGCTCGACGTCAGCTATACTGAGCTTGCACTGCTCCCCCTGCCCATGGCAATCACTATTCACTTCATTGCCACTAGCCTCCTTGACCGCCTTGCACCTGTCCATGGCAAGCTTTTTTGGAAGCACCCTAGTGAGCACACCATCAATGTCTTTGCGGCCGCTCTCAAGGACATCGAGAGCAACATCAGCTCTGTTGCCTCCACCCCTGGCGCCGTAGTCCCCCTGCTCTTTCAGGGGTGCACTGTCCCATAGCTTCCCACCTTCACTGCTTCTCAACTCAGCGGACAAGATCTTGGCTTGCTCCCTTCCGTGTGTCTTCCTTGGTTTCCCGATGGGCTCTTCTGACTACACCTTTTACCACCTGCCCCTCTACCGGTTCCTTGACTCTCGTGATGTCACCTTTGTCGGGTCCATGTCCTACTACACCCGGTACCCCTGTCAAGGTCTCCCAGTTCCACCCCCTCCCCTTTTCCTCGCCCCCTCTTCCCCTACTCTCGCTCTTTTGGTACACCCGCCTCCCCCTTGGTCCTGCCCTGTCTGGTGTGTCCCACACTACCCCTCTCCCCTCTGTAGCACGTCAGGTACCATCTCCTTCCCCACAGTCATCCTCACAGTCAACGCAGTAGCCTTTGTCATTACCGCGACAGGTTGTAGTAGATCTGGGGGTGTTGGTGTTGTGGTCACGGGCATTGGCGGCTTGAGGGTGCTGGAGCATAGGGTATTAATGCTGGAGGTGCTAGTTCTGAGGGTGCTGGATTTGAGGGTGTTGGCGCTAGAGGTGCTAGTTCTGAGGGTGCTGGAGCAGAGGGTACTGGCACTGGAGGTGCTAGTTCTGGGGGTGCTCGTTCTGGGGGCACTAGTTTTGGGTGTGCTGGTGCTGGAGGTGCTAGTTCTGAGGAGCGTGGAGCTGGAGGCATCTCTACTCCGGTGCCTACCCCACCTCCCCACCGATACCCGACGAGTTTCCAGAGGCTTTGTTACCTAGAGCGCAAGGAGCGGGAGCAGTGGGAGCTGGAGAGGCTGGAGCTGGAGAGGCAGCGGCAGCAGCAGCAGCAACGAGAGCAGCAGCAGCAGCAGTGATAGCAGCAGCAGCAGCAACAGCAGCAGCAACAGCAGCAGCAGCAGAAGCAGCAGCAGCAACAGCAGCAGCAGCAGGAGCAGCAGCAGCAGCAACAACAACAACAGCATCAGCAGTAGCGGCCGCCCTTGTAGCCATTGTCTCTACCTGTAAGTGGTCTTTGGGCCCTTGGTCGTCCTTCCCCTCCTCCAAACCGCTCATTGTCTCCTCCTACTTATGGTCCTACTTTTCCTCCCCTGGACTCGCCTCCGGCTGTTTTCTCTCCTCGGTCATAGTCGTCTCCTCCTGTTGTCTTGCAAAGGTCTGGAAGAAGTTAACTCCCTCACAGTGACTGAAACCTCTAGCCACGTAGCGCGCCTTGAACACAGGCGGCGTTCTAGGCGGCCATTTCACCTTGAAGATCCACATGCCGTCGACTACATTCGCCCTAGGTATGGGAACTGCGTCGACATAAGTGCGTGTGGATCTCCTAGACGCCATCTCTGAGTCCATGGCCGCTATTCACTATGAGGCCCATTGCCGTGAGACTGCTTCACGGTACGTGCGAGGAGTTGGTATTTCCATTTCGTCAGGGTCTCCCTCAGGGGCTAGCCGTACAATGAGACTACGAGCTGCACTCCTTCGACTTCTCCACTGCCTTTCTCCAAGGCCACCTGCAGGAGGAGATCTGGCTGCGCTGCCCTCCTGGCTTTATTGACACTTTCCCTCCTGGGACCAGTCTACAGCCTCCACCAAGTGCCCCGTGAGTGGCTCGTCACACTGCGCACCACACTTGCTGCCCTCGAGTTTCGTCATTTGTCCGCCAACCCGTCGCTGTTCATTCGTTATGGGCCCACACTTTTCTTCGTCCTTGTCTACGTCGACAACTTGGTCTTTGCTACAGTATACAAGGCCGCCCAGGCTAAGGTGAAGTCTGAACCGCAGAAGAGACGCATGTGCAATGACCTTGGTGAGCGGCGCCGCTACCTTGGCTTGCAGCTCACCAGTAGTAGAGCCGCTCGCACCATAACACTGTCACAGTCACACATGGTGCAACAGGTCCTTCAGCAATTTGAGCACAGCCCACTCCTCTTGCCATTTACCACAGACTCACCAGCCCTTATCTTAACGAGCCATTTGAGCACAGTGGTCCCTACGTAGAGCTTGTAGGCTGCCTCATGTATCTGATGAAATGTACTCGTTCAGACCTCGCCTTTCCCCCCAGCGTCCTCTCCCACTTTGTTGCGACTTGGAAACATCATCATGTTCACTGAAGAGCTGATGTGAGCTTGGCTAAGTACCTGGCGACTACATCAGGCATGGGGCTTGTGCTTGGAGGGACACAGCCAGTTGTTCTGACCGGTCACTATGACTCTTCCTACGCCGACGACGTGGAGACACAGAGGTCTAGTGAGGGGTACTGCTTTGGCTTGGGCGCTGGAGCTGTGTCGTGGAGGTTTACTCGGTTGCTGTCTGTGGCTTCGTCTAGTGCTGAGGCAGAGATCTACGCCGATGCCATGGCTGCGTAGGAGCTTCGCTGGTTGACGTTCTTGCTCACCGACCTTGGTGAGTAGCCGAGCTATGCACCATCCTTGTTCGTTGACAACAAGGCTATGATCCTTCTGTGTCGAGAGCCTCGACTATTGAGCAGAGTGAAGCACATCGACCTCAGGTACTTTCTCCTGCGAGATTTGCAGCAACGCGACCAGGCACGCTTGGACTTTGTGGCCTCAAAGGCCAACGTTGCAGACGTCTTCACCAAGGCCCTTACGCCTGGTGAACACCACTGGTTTTGTCAGCAGCTCGGCCTTGTTGACGTAGGCCTTCGGCTACCATAGTCTTGCCCCTTTTTGCTTGCTGTACTTGTGTGTGTATGTGTGTGTGTGTGTGTGTGTGTGTATGTGTATGTGCGTATGTGTGTATGTGTATGTGTATGTGTGTGTGTGTGTGTGTGTGCATGTACGTGTGTGTGTGTGTATGTGTGTGTGTATGTGTGTGTATGTGTGTGCGTATGTGTGTGTGTGTGTGTGTGTTTGTGTGTGTGTGTGTGTGTGTGTGAACTTTTAAACTGGTCTTATGGCCCTTTGCTTGTGCTCAGACTGTGCGGTGACTTCGTGATCCACCCTAAGCTTGCTGTGTTCCTTCTCTTGACTGGTGTTATGACGACTTGTTTGTCTTGATCGTCTTGATGCCCCCCACTTAGCCCA
Organism: Closterium sp. Naga37s-1; assembly: GCA_947471745.1. Lineage (NCBI taxonomy): Eukaryota > Viridiplantae > Streptophyta > Zygnematophyceae > Desmidiales > Closteriaceae > Closterium > Closterium sp. Naga37s-1. The sequence continues at coordinate 1,573,385 of CANJKZ010000103.1, forward strand.
TGGGGATGTGTCAAACTATATTTAAATTAGTATATAGGCTATCGTGAGTTGCATGTTAGGGGGTACATAAAAACCCTCGACACTTTGCTTGTACCCCCCTCCCTTGACCTAATTTTATTCAGTCTCACTACCTATGTAACTTAGTACTTAAGAGAGCAGCTCAGCTCGTGTGATTTCCTAACTTCGATTTTGAGCTGTCTAGTATTTCATGCGACCTCGTCGAAACACATGAATGGTCTAGATCGTTACAATGTGAATTGACCGTTACAGGATCGTATCGGGTTGATCGCACGGAGTGAAGCAGATTGTGATTGGGTACGGAAGATGCTTTGCGAGGGAGATTTGAATCTTGACATAAGTTTTTATATCAATGCGATACAATGGTTTCTATAAGAATACAATGGAATGTTAAGGGTCTAAGAGGGTACGTTTTATTTAGGGCTAATCTAGGTCAGAAACAGTCATGCAGTTCGGTAACTGTTCAAATAGTTTTTATGCCTTTTGCCTTTTAATACTTCCTGCTTGCAAACGTCTCCGATAATCGTCATTGTCTCTCAATCTTCATCCTCGTTTCATTCATCTTCACGTTGGGATTTTTTTACATCATGAGTTTTTTAAACAATTCCATGTCATAACACTCCCTTTCGTTCCTGAAGGAGGGAAGATACAACGCATTTTGATATGGCGTAGATATTCGCTTAGTGGTGGTACTGCTGGTGTGACAACTTACTGGCGAAGAAGTCTGCTGCCATGTTACCGGTGGGGCAGGTGGTCAAGTCGAAGAAGTACCTGAGCACGATGTGTTTGGTGTGGTTGACGAAGCCAGCCTTGTTCTTAAAATTTTTATCACACTTTGGTTGTCGTAGTGAAGATTGAAGCTTGCGGCGCTGCCTCTTGGAGTAGTTGTTGAAGGTAGTGGCCCTTGCAAACTGCGGATGTGGAAGTGATGAACACGGCTTTAACGGAGGAGAGCACCACCATTTCCAGAATTTGAGAGTTCCTAGAAATTGGTCTGGGTAGGCTCGAAGCGAAATAGGAAGCCAGTTTGTAACTGTCAATTAGCCGGATCTTCTACATGATCAGCATCCATATAGCCAACGAGGCCGATTGTACGAGTCTTGATTGTGGAGAAGGTGAGGCCAATGTGCAGCGTGGAGATGAAAAACACCAGGGCTTGCTGAAGATCCAACATGTCCTCCCTTTCAGGTTGCTTGGAATACTGAGCGAGCTGGCTGGCATTGTAGGAAAGGTCAGGCCGGCAGGTTACCGTAACAAAGAGGAGGCACCCAAGCTGGTGTTGGTAAAGTTGGTGTGCATCTGGGTTGAGTGGGGTGTTATTGGGAGAGTGGGGTGTTATTGGGAGAGTGTGGTGTTGCCGGTGTGTAGTAGATGGATGTTGGCAACAACGGTTCGTATGTTGCAGCAGACAGGTGAATGTCATATGCTGAGAAGGAAACGTTTCGCACCACGAACTGGGTGATGGAATGATATTTTGGTGATATCCATATAGCTGCCAGAAGTTTTCTCGAACTTGACGAGCAGGTCATTGCTTACCCTTGTAAAAAAAAAATCGCCCACGTGTGCGGTGAGGAGGATGAAGTCGCCGTGAAAATGGAGGCTATATATTCATAAGTCGTGGAGAAGCTGGACGAAGCCGATGTCGAGTTGGATTTGATGAAGTTGCTATTGCCAGAGTCGTAGAGCCCGCTTGATCCCATATTGAGACTTTTAGAATTGGCATATGCGATTGTCTCCATCTCGTAAGTGTGAGGTTGCTCGACGAAGATGAAGGCGTAGACATGTACGTAGGGGTAGGCGTTTTTATTTCTATCTATCTAGGGGGAAGACGGTTCGCAACTTCTATGGCGATGAGTAGGCATACGGAGGTATGGTGACCGACTGGCGCAAAAAAATGGTCAAATTCAAAACGATGGCTTTCATCAAAACCGCGGACCACCCACCCAACGAGCTTGAATTGCTCAATGGTCCCATCGGCTGCAGTTTTGAGGCGGAAAACCCATTTGCCATACAAGACGTGTTTCCTCTTTAGTGCAACACCGTCAACGAGCACCCAAGTGTCTCATGCTTCCAGTGCCGTGACCTCGGAATCCATTGCTGCGCGCCACTCTTTGCTGTATGGGCTGGAGTGGGCTTGGAGTAGAATTTGGGATTTGATGCCAGTTGGTGCAGGTTTTACGGCAGTGTGGAGTCTGAGAAGTTAAAGGCCAAAGAGGCATGGGCAGTGTTGCTGCTCGCTTGTAACTTCCACAACGCTGTCGTTGATGGTGATATGACGGGATGGTGTTGGGCTTAGTCGGATGTTGCGCACCGTCCTTGTCCTCATCCTCAACGCTCCATGGGTGTGGTTCTAAGTGGGCCCGATGGGGTTGTGTTTGGGGCCGATGGGGTTGTTCTAGCTCTGTCTTGTCTTCGTCTTTCGTGGTCGTGTAGCTGTGAAGTATGGTGGGGTAGCTGTTTATGCAATTGGTACATTGATGTTGATCGGCATGTCAATCGCTCAATAACAGTGGGAGTGAGGGCTTCATAGACGAGTACATCTCTCGCACCATTGATCCTTGAGGTTTTAAGGTTGAGCATATTCCTGCCACGGTGTGCGAGACTAGTGCCTAGGTGAACTCCCCATCGGCATGCCTCTTCTCTTGTTTGACGTTGCTGAGCGATACTGCACCATGCATCCCTAGACGCGGAGCATGGAACAGTTTATACATGTTGGCAGTGGTAGAGAGGAGGTTGTGTAAGCGGACAATGTGATGCATGGTGTAAGGCCAATACTTGTTATCGAGGACAAACTCAGCCTTCAGTTCCTTGCGCTTGAACTCAGCTGCGCAGTTGATGTGCTAGAGTTTGAGTGTGCAACCGGACTGTGCCTGCGCGTTGCTATGCTACACTTTGATGGATTTGTGTTCTTTGCTTCGGTGCGTGAAGTTAGCGACCCAGACTAATCATGAGTACATGTCAACAAAGGTGAGCGTATACTAGTATGGGTAAGCACAAGGAAGTCTCAGTAGAATTTCTGAAACTTTTTGTAGCGGTTGGTGCTGAGTTCAAGGAGCTTGAGGGGTTGGTGAATGAGTGCGGATTCAGGGCAGATGGTGCAGGGAGGAGGTTCATTGTAGACGAGGAGTTCAGCTATGTCTGGACAGAGAAGCATTTCTTAGATTAACACTTAGGTTCGGATGCAGTTGTTGTGGCTTCCTGTGAAGGATGACCGAGGCCCTGGTGCCATAGATCAAGCGGGGCTCGGGGTGCACATGAGTGGGTGTAACAGCGGCAAAGTTCATCCTCCGTCATTTGGTGTAGTAATCGATTGTCTGAGGGAGAAACATAGAGGCCAAGGGCAAGAATTTGTTCGTGCTCATTTGTCAGTTGTGGGGTGGAGTTGGGTGGGGTTTTATGTGAATCAGCAATGTCTTCGATGATGACTGGATGGGGGAGATGATAGGGTGGAGGTCCGTGGTAGGTTGATGGGCATAGGTCAGTTTGGAGCTGAGGATCATGGGGGCCAATAAGGGTTGAATCTAGATATAATGGACTGTTGGGGTAACAACGGTAGGGTAAAACAGTGTCCATGTCAGGGCTGTCGGTATTACGTGTGCGAGTCTGTTGTGGGGAGTTGTTAGATGAGGGAGGTGGACTACCTAGAGGGATTGTTGGACGATCCAGCTCCATTGGTTTCTTTTCCAGTTGCTCCATCCTCTCCAGATACTCCTGAATAGGTTCTTCGTCGTCATCTATTGCCTCCCCCCACCTCGCAGCTGTGCTGCTCTTTGCTTCTGTACTGCTGTCCCAGTTGCCGCCTTATCCCCAAGCGTCATATCTCGTCCCCCATCCAGCGGCACTACATCGTACTTGCTCCTGTGCCTCCTCCATCTGACGGCATCGAGTCTCCTCTTCTTCAAGCTACTAAAGTTCCTTCGAGGTGTGATCGTGGTAAGACCAGGTGTGCATGATGCAAAAGGTCTCCCAATTGTAGGGCAAGGGATTACCTTTATTGTCGAACGGTCTTGGGCTGACGTAGCGTATAGAAGATCCAGGCGTTCATATATGGTGGGGTCATCTTGTGACTTTTGGGGTTGATGCATTGCTAATTCTGCAGCCAACTCTCCGTTCTGCATGCCGTATGGTTGGGGTATCTGCCACCATTCTGATTCATCGACGATATTAGTTGTGACATCGTCAGCTTTCTCCTTTCCTTTGTTGTCTGCTACTTCTTTATCTTCTCTATGGTGGAGGCAGTGGGGGTGTGACAATTACGGCAGAGGCCGTCTGGACCAGGTGCGTGTAGGTTGGTCTCCCTCGGGTGTGCGATGTATTTGACACATGGTCTTCCATTGGGGTGCGTGTCGCTGTAGTATGGTACTAGGTCGATTAGGTCTCCAAAGTCACGGCTAGAGTCAGGGACGTCAAAGTGTTGGTGCAACCCTACGGTTTGCACTTGGCTTGTTGTCCGTGTGTGTGCATGCGTGTGTGCATGGAATGGTATGCAGGCATGGGATAATATATATTTCATGCATACAATAGTGTGTGAATGTTGAGTCATGATGTCGAATGTGTGTGTCGAGTCAATTGCGAGTCATTGCTAGTCGCGTGTCACGGGGTCGTTTGTGTCCTGTGCGCGGTTTCTATTTTGTCGTGTGTCTCGTGCACGGTTTCTATTTTGTCGTGTGTAGAACGTTCGGCGTGTCGCAGGTGTGTGCAGCAGACCCATCAAAAACTCAAGGATGAGTTGGTGTCAAGATTCAAGGAATCGCGAAGCCCGCGAAAAGGGTACACCTCAAGATGTTGAGAATCGTTATATTACTTCGTGTAGTGTAACATCTTACTTGGTGTAGGCCCTTGTGAAGGGTAGTTTCGAGACCTTTCGTGGTTGGGGACAGTGTGACACTGTTCCACATCATTGTACCTCGGCTCTTGGGGTTTGTAGGAGCTGGGAGTCATTCCCAACTCGTAACTCTTCCTAATTTGTCTTCTAAGACTATAGTGGCTGCCATAGTGCCGTTCGTTCAAACCGACGGTGTGTCGTCAATTCTTGGTAAAATCGTGCGATTTAAATTACCTATTGTAGGCGACATAAAGACGCTCCAGATCCAAGTTATTTCAGGTCATTTGAAGCTATGAACAGAACGCTATAAACGTTTAAAGCCGCTGTGGGGAAATCCGACTGTGCACTCTATCTTCGTTTTAGGCACATTGCAGCCTACTCTGACTATAACAAGTGGTATCAGAGCGCCTTGGAGCAGCTACGACGATGGCTGGACCTGAAGAAAGGGGTGACACAGGTGCTGGAGGCAGTGGAGGACCCCAAGCACAAGGTCAACCCCGTGATTCTGCCATGGTGCCCGTTCAACCTACTCTTGGACCTTCTAGGGATGAACCAAGAGAGTTTGGGCTTGACAAGTTCAACGGTGACAACTTTGTTGAGTGGTCCTTCAGAATGGAGAACGTATTTGACCACTATGACCTGCTGGAGGTGATGGAAGGAACGTAGAAGCGCCCCGAGAACGACCTGGAGAAGAGCCCGTGGGTGCGGAATTGCGCACAAGGCTACCTCCTACTTGGGCAAGCGTTGTGGAGCAGCCAAATCCGTCACATCAAGCCATTCCAGCGTGAACCAGAGAAGGGACCAAAGGCATGGGCTGCTCTCAAGGGTGTACACGCTCGTGCAACAGCGGCGGTAGCGGTGGTGTTGGAACGGCAAATGACGACATTACGAATTGAAGAAGATGAACCCATGGAAGAAGGGGTGAAGAAATTCTTCGACTTGTTGACGCGGCTTGAGGGAGCTGATTTGAACTACAGTGAGCTCCAAAAGAAGACCAAGTTGCTGGCCTTACTCCGAGAGTCATGGTCCTCGCTCATCATCAACCTCAATCGTGACTTGCCCTGCCTCTCGCTTGAAGACGTGAAGCGAGCGATCCTTCAAGAGGACTTCCGCCACCGTGAGTTGGCAAGTGCGGATGGCGCCGGGGCAGCAAGCATCGGCCAGGGGTACGGCCGTGGAAGGGGCAGAGAACGAGGGGGAGGCAGATTTGGCAGCAACAATTTCAATGGAGGCCGCGGGAGTGGCGGTTACGGCAGCGACGATAAGAGCTACGGACGCGGTCGCGGCCGATTCGACGGCGAGTGCCACTTTTGCCACAAGAGCGGACATATGTGGCGCGATTGCTACAAACTCCCAGATGGATGGACCCCTGCTCAAGCCCAAGAGGGTAGAGGAGCAGGAAGAGGGAGAGGAAGAGGTTGTGGAGGCTGTGGCGGTCGCAGAGGTGGTGCTGCAAATTTCAAAGGCGGAGACAATGAGAGCGATTCAAAGGACAATCGCTTCCCGGGTCAATTCTTCTTTGTGTCAACGCAAGGACTGGCTGGACCAGAGAAAAAATGAAGGCTTTGAGGAGCCAGCAGCTGTGGGGAAGGTGACCCTACACTCCCTGGACTATTGGGTGATCGATAGCAGCGCTACCTATAGCATGACACCTCGCGCGGACTTCTCACCGAACTCGAACCGTCACCGGTGAAGCATGTCACTTCGGCTTTAGGGCAGCGAGCAAAGGTGAAAGGCATGGTCAAGGCCATGTTCAAGGGTACTGATGGGAAGATGGTGGGCCTCAAGAACGTGCTTTGGTTGCCCAACCTTGTTGCGAACCTGATTTCCGTGCGGCGGTTGCAAAAGGCCGGCATGGACACGAACTTGAAGGGAGCCAAGACCTACACCGCAAGGATTGGCGAGCGGATCCTTTGGGACCTTCATGAGGATAAGGACGTTTACAACGAGATGTGGCAGATCCATGTGGTCCCCATGCCTAAGGAGAGGCAAGTGGCAGCAAGTGTCAGCACCAAGGGTGAAGCAGTGATGTCGATGGCGCGAACGGTCGCGCTAAGGAGAATGAGTCCAACAAGTGCAATCTTGGAGGGACAAGCAAGTTGTGTGGACTTAAGGAGAGTGGTGTAGAAGCCAAGGAGGAGGAGAACCCCAAGGCAGCAGCGGAGGAGGACTACGGAGAGAGCATGTGGGGCGCTATTGCGAGCGCGGCATTCTGCAATCCGACTTCGGCTACGGGGGAGTGTGATTGTCTCACCTTGCATCGGCGCATGAGGCATGTGGACCTGCCCATCTTGCAGCAGCTAGTGAAGAATGAGATGGTTGCTGGCATACGTGTGAAGGGGGAGCCCGATGAGGTACTTGGCTGCCCGACGTGCATGCAAGCCAAGTTCATCCGTTTCCCGTTCTCGACTTCGGAGGCAACGGCTAAGGCACCACTTGATGAGGTGGTGATGGACGTGGTGGGCCCCTTGAAGCTTAGAGCTGCTGGAGCTGAGTATTTCCTTACCATTGTCGACGTCTACACCCTCATGACTTGGGTGTACGTGCTGTCCAAGAAGAGCGACGTGGCTGAAACGGTGAAGACCGGTTGGTTGCCGATGGTGTAGCGGCAACAAGACCGGCTAGTGAAGTCGATCCGCACCGATCGAGGGGGAGAGTTCCCAAGCAACGAGTTCGGATTGTGGATGAAGAAGTTTGGGATAAGGCACTCCCTCACGATCCCATACTCCCCTGCTATGAACGGCATCGCCGAGCGAGCGAACTGCACAATCACAGAGACGGCACGTGGGTTGCTAATTGAAGCCGGGCTACCCGATTACTTCTGGCCTGATGCGGTGCGGAGTGCGTGTGTGGCTAAGAACAGAGCTTTGACTCATGTGGGAGCAGACAAATGGGTGCCCTATGTGGAGTGTCTTGGAAGAAAGCCAAAGGTGGATATGCTTCGGGTGTTCGGGTGCATGTGCATGGCGCTCGTACCTAGCATCTTCGGCACAACAAGCTTGGTGCCAAGGCGATATGGGCTGTGCACTTGGGCATGGCTCAAAACAGCAAGAGGTGGCTCCTTTGGGACCCATTCACCAAGAAATTCTTGGTGAGCAGGGACTGCAAGTTCATGGAGAACCTGATGTACAAGGACTGGAAGGCGGAGAACGAGGCGAAGACAGGCGTGCGGTTTGGGGAGGTGAAGAGTTCCGGTTTGGAGCATGTGGAGCTGCCTTTGGAGATGAGCAGTGGCAGCACTACCACAAGGCAATTTTCTCTTGTGAATGGGGGAGAGGGAGCCAAGGATGTAGAGGAAGAAGAGGAGGAGGTGCAGCAAGTGAGCAAGCGTGCACTGACACTTCCTTCATGCGCTACAAGTGCTCCACGGATCCGAGTCACCCCGCAGCAACACCAAGGCCTTCAAGTCCCTGCAGTTGAGGAGGAACGAAGAGGCAAGAGGAGAGTTCAAGCTCCTAATAGGCTGACCTATGATGCACCGGGAAAGCAGGGCAAGTCAGCCCTGGCCGGAGCGGCAATGATGGTCGGAGATGACGAGGAAGGCGAGTACGAGGAGTGTGCCTTCGTGTTCTTCTCTCCGGTGGAAATGCCGGGAGAACCAGCAACTCTCAAGGAGGCCTTGGAGAGTACTGATGCTGAGGAGTGGAAGAAGGCCATGGAGAGTGAGCTGAAGAGCATGGAGGAGAACGACACGTGGGAATTGGTGGAGTTACCGGAGGGGTGTAGGGTGATTACGTCCAAGTGGCTCTTTAAGATCAAGTCGGACGCCGACGGCAAGATTGAGCGCTACAAGTCTAGGCTTGTAGCGAAGGGGTACCAGCAGAAGGAGAAGGTGGATTTCAAGGAGCTGTTTGCTCCTGTGGTGAAGCCGACAACGGTGCGGACCCTACTCGCGGGGGCTGCCATCAAAGGATGGGTGGTGAAGCAGATGGACGTGACAACCGCGTTCCTCAACGGCATCCTTGAAGAAGATGATGGGAGTGGCAGAGTAAAGAAAGCTGACGAAGGCCTTCTATGGGGTGAAGCAGGCCCCTAGGCAGTGGTACTTGAAGTTGCACGAAGTGTTGGAGGAGATCGGCTTCACTCCCTCAGCGGCCGATCACTCCTTGTTCATGCTTGGCGAGAGGGAGCAGAGGAGCTTCATGGTGGTGTACGTGGATGACATCCTCATCTTCTCACCCTCCTCTGACCTTGTGAAGGAGGAGATGCTGAAGCTTCATGACAAGTTCAAGTGCAAGGCACTTGGCGACGTGAACTTCTATCTCGGGCTCCACATCGAACGTGACGTGGAGAAGCGGTGCATGCGGGTGCACCAACGGAAGTACCAGGAGGCGTTAGCTGCCAACTTTGGGCAGAGTGAAGGTCATGTGGCTACACCCTTTCCCTCTGGGTTCAAGTGTGTGAAGGGACCAGAGGAGGAGAGCGTTGGTGAAGAGGAGAGGCGCCGTTTTCACTCGTTGGTGGCCAGCCTCGTGTATGCGGCGGTAAACACTCGGCCGGACGTGGCCTTTGCTACCGGGCAGCTGGCTAGGGTTGTGCAATGCCCTAATGAGGAGCAGGTAGCAGGTGGAATGAGTGTGGCCAAGTATCTTGGCCAAACACTGACTGTTGGGCTGCAATACTCGGCGGTGGTGCAAAGGCGTCAAAAGGGCGCGGATGGTGTTGAACCCGAGCGTTTGTTCCTCACCGCATTCTCCGATGCTTCTTATGCGTCGGAACCAGAGGACATGAAACGTGTGGGAGGTTTCATTTGCTGTGTTGGTGGAGGCCCAACTGCTTGGGAAAGCAAGAAGCAGGTAGACCAAGCATTGAGCTCGGTGGAGTCCGAGTACATGGCACTCTTCCGTGCCGTACGGGAGATTGTGTGGCAGCAGCGTTTGTTGGCCGAATTAAGGGAGGAGCAACAAGGATCTACCCCACTCTACTGTGACAGCCAGGGTGCCATTGCTCTTGCTAAGAACCCTGTGTTGCATGGCCTCACGAAGCACATGAGGGTGAAGTGGCATTGGACGGGGAGCATGGTGGCCGCTGGTGAACTTGAGTTGCGTTACGTGAAGACGACGGGGCAGCCGGCAGACATAATGACCAAGAGGCTGGTGGAGCAGCAGCATTGGAAGTGTTGCAAGCTGGCTAGAATGTCTCTAAACTGAGAGCAACGGATCCTAAGGCCAACAATCCGAGGGGGAGTTTGTTGGTGCAACCCTACGGTTTGCACTCGGCTTGTTGTCTGTGTGCGTGCATGCGTGTGTGCATGGAATGGTATGAGGGCATGGGATAATATATATTTCGTGCTTACAATGGTGTGTGAATGTTGAGTCACGATGTCGAATGTATGTGTCGAGTCAATAGTGAGTCATCGCTAGTCGCGTGTCACGGGGTCGTTTGTGTCCCGTGCGCGGTTTCTATTTTGTCGTGTGTCTCGTGCACGGTTTCTATTTTGTCGCGTGTGGAACGTTCGGCGTGTCGCAGGTGTGTGCAGCAGACCCATAAAAAACTCAAAGATGAGTTTATGATGAAGAACCAGAGCCTTGGTGTCAAGATTCAAGTGATCGCGAAGCCCGCGAAAAGGGTACACTTCAAGATACTGAGAATCGTTAAACTACTTCGTGTAGTGTAACATTTTACTTGGTGTAGGCCCTTGTGAAGGGTAGTTTCAAGACCCTTCCTGGTTGGGGACTGTGTGACACTGTTTCACATCACTGTACCTTGGCGCTTGGGGTTTGTAGGAGCTTGGAGTCATTCCCAACTCGTAACTCTTCCTAATTTGTCTTCTAAGACTATAGTGGCTGCCATAGTGCCGTTCGTTCAAACCGACGTTGTGTCGTCAATACTTGGTGAAATCGTGCGATCTAAATTGCCTATTGTAGGTGACATTAAGGCGAGTCATTGCTAGTCGCGTGTCACGGGGTCGTTTGTGTCCTGTGCGCGGTTTCTATTTTGTCGTGTGTCTCGTGCACGGTTTCTATTTTGTCGTGTGTAGAACGTTCGGCGTGTCGCAGGTGTGTGCAGCAGACCCATCAAGAACTCAAGGATGAGTTGGTGTCAAGATTCAAGGAATCGCGAAGCCCGCGAAAAGGGTACACCTCAAGATGTTGTGAATCGTTACATTACTTCGTGTAGTGTAACATCTTACTTGGTGTAGGCCCTTGTGAAGGGTAGTTTCGAGACCTTTCGTGGTTGGGGACAGTGTGATACTGTTCCACATTATTGTACCTTGGCTCTTGGGGTTTGTAGGAGCTGGGAGTCATTCCCAACTCGTAACTCTTCCTAATTTGTCTTCTAAGAGTATAGTGGCTGCCATAGTGCCGATCGTTCAAACCGACGTTGTGTCGTCAATACTTGGTGAAATCGTGCGATCTAAATTGCCTATTGTAGGTGACATTAAGGCGCTCTAGATGCAAATTAAATTCTGTCATTTAAAGCTGTGACCAGAACGCTATGCAGAAAATCCGACTGTGCACTCTATCTTTTGTTTTAGGCACATTTAAGCTGTCAACAAGAGTTGTTGTTGGCCCGGTCCTCGCTTGGGCGGAGCCGACTTCGTGATTAGGTGTACGGGAGGTGCAGCCGACTTGCAGCAGTGGGTGACGCCGACCACTGCAATGCCGCCGACTTGGGAAGCCGGCGGTTGACCTCAACTGGTAGTCGGCGATGTGGCTCGTCAACCTGGAAGTCGGCGCTGACTTGGAAGGTCGCCGACTTGGAAGGTCGCCGACTTGGGAGGTCGCCAACTTGGGAGGTCGCCGACCTCAAGAGGACGTCGACGCCGACTTAGAGGGCGTCGACTTAGTGTCGACCAAGGGTGTGGTCGACCTGGTAAGGTCGACAGGAAGTGGCGTCGACTTGGGTGGTCGAAGGGCACGTGAAGGAGCAGCTGGTCGACGTGGTTGCCCGGTCGACTAGGTTACCTGAGTGACGAGGTTCTGCGAAGGCACGCGAGAGTCGCCCAGGTGTTCGTGGCGAGGCCGACCTCGGTGGTGGTATCCCGAGGTCGACGTGGCTGATCCGATGCAGTCGTCAGCACGAGAGCGATTTGGTGTGTGCGCTGTGCAGGTGACGAGGCACACCACGCCAATCATCTGCGAGCACCTGCGAAGTAGGTGCGCTGCTGTCCTGCGGGTGCACCGCTGGCACGCCGTTGACTTGCGATGTTTGCACACCGTCGACCTGCAGCATTGGCGAACCGCGACTTTGCACTGATGGAACGCGGTCGACCATGCTGTGCTGGCAGTCAACCGACCTGAATGCTAGCTCTGATGTAGTCTTGTCTTGCCAACCTGATTGTACCAGTGAAACTCTTGCCAAATTGCCCTATGAACTAGCAAGCAGTGTGTGCACTAGGAAAACGACTAAGGAACAATGAACGCAGAGATCACACGAGCACCCGTGCCTAGCCCAGTGGGAATTTCGGTGTCTCCCAGGCACAACAAAGCGCGTTAGGACGCTAAGAGGGTAAGCTAGGTCTGGGTGAGTACAGGTTATCAGGTACATGAGACAACCCACCAACTCAGGATATGGACCACTGGACTCAAATGGCTCGTCTGAAGGTGGATCCGTGAGCCCATGGTCCACAGCAAGAGGGGTGGGCTGTACCTTGGAGAATGGGAAGCGGAACCGTGAGAGGATCTGCTCGACCATATGCGACTGCGTCATCGTAATGGTGCGAGCTGCCCTGTCCCTAGTGATTTGCAGGCCAAGGTAGCGCTGCAGCTCACCAAGGTCAGTGCAAGTGTGTCTCCTCTGCAGTTCCTCCTTCACGGAGTCCAGTGCGCGTCGGTCGGGAGTGGCGAAGGCCAGGTCGTCAACGTAGACCAGAACAACGAACGGGGCCGAGCCGCGGCGTACGAACAGCGACGGGTCAGCAGACGACGGAAAGAAGTCAAGCGCTGCAAGTGTTGTGCGAAGTGTGTCGTGCCACTAACGGGGAGCCTGACACAGGCCGTAGACCAGTCGATGCAGCTGCCACTGGGTCCCAAGTGGGAAAGAGCCAGTGAAGCCAGTCGGATGACGCAGCCAGATTTGCTCGTGCAGGCTTCCCTGAAGGAACGCTGAGGAGAAGTCCAAGGAGTGTAACTCGTAGTCGCGCTGAGCTGCGATATGCAACAACACCCAAAGAGTTGTCATTTTCGGGGTGGGAGCGAAGGTCTGGAAGAAGTATACCCCCATGCGCTTAATGAAGCCTCTAGCCACATAGCGCGCCTTGAACAACGGTGGTGATCCAGGCGGCCGTTTCACCTTGTAGAGCCACATGCCACTAACAACGTTCGCCCCAAGTGGTGGGACGGCGTCGACGTAGGTGCCTGTGGACCTATAAGATGTCATCTGTGCCTCCTCAGCTCCTATCCAGTACGAAGCCCATGGACGCGAGACCACCTCGGCGTAAGTGCGAGGGATCGGGATGTCAAGGGCGTCTGGATCCCCCTCAAGGGCAAGCAGCATGGCGCAGAGATGAGGAACAGCGGCCGCCAGGAAACCAAGCTCGAACTGCTTGTCCTCCAAGACCTCCTGGGGAAAAACAAGAGAACGCCTAGTGGACAGAGAATGAGCAGTGCCGCTCACCAGATGGGAGGCGAAGTCAAGGCAGTGGGAAGAGGCAAAGCCAGCGATAGTGGTAACAAGAGCTGAGATAGACGACAGAGGGGCAGTCGAGTGAGTGTCCAATGAGGACAGAACACGAGAGACGACAGGACGGGAGGCACGGAGGTCGTCGGACAACGGGTCGTGAAACGCAGTGAGGGACGACTCAGGAGGCTGTGGAAGGACTGGAGGAGGTGGAACACGAGAACGAAGTACAAGGTGAAACGGCCCGTCAGCACGGTAACGAGACCAACAAGGCTTTGGAGACACAACACGACCGAGGGGAGAACGACGAGTCCATGGGGACGAGGCAAGGGACTCGACAAGGGGAACAGGAGGGGACGGTAGAGGACCACGGACCAGTCGTGTAGGTGCCGGGTCGGGCAGGTCTCTCAGTCGCTGCTGCTCCGCCTCCTCCGACGTCTGCCGCGGCGGCGCCCACCCTTGCTGCTGCTCCTCCTGCTCTAGGTGTGGCTCCTCCTCTACTCTCTCCTGCGGCGGCTACAACTGCACCTGCTGCTGCGGCCGTGACTCCTCCTCTACCCTCTCCTGCTGCGGTCGCAACTGCACCTGCTGCTGCGGCCGGGACTCCTCCTCTACTCTCTCATGGTATGGCTTCAACTGCACCTGCTGCTGCGGCCGTAACTCCTCTACCCTCTCCTGCTGTGGTCGCAATTGCACCTGCTGCTATGGCCGGGACTCCTCTACTGTCTCCTGGTGCGGCTGCAACTGCACTTGCTGCTGTGGTCATAACTCCTCTACCCTCTCCTGCTGCGGTCGCAACTGCACCTGCTGCTGCGGCCGGGACTCCTCCTCCACTCTCTCCTGACGCTCCGACTGAGACTGCTGCTGCTGCTGCTGCTGCTGCTGCCGTGCCCTCTCAAACTTCTCTCCTCCCTCTCCAACTTGTCTAACCGCTGCACACGGATCATGAAACGTACAGTGCGTGGTGTTGGCGTTGCAGTACCCGTGTCTCAGGCTCCAGCACCCCCAGAACCAGAACCTCCACCGATAACACCCCCAGGGACTCCAGTGCCTTCGGCATGAACACCCCCAGGCTCCGCAGCGACCGGCCGTAGAGGCGAACGAGGAGGGAACTGCGGAACAGACGGGAATCTAGGGGGTGAGGTGGGGCAAGGCCGCTGAGTCGAGACAGCCGTATCTTCCTCAGGAGTGGTCTCCACTCTCACACCCCCTGCACCCCCAGAGCCAGCACCACAAGCTCCAGAAGCCCCAGTACCCACGCCCTCCGCAGCTGCACCCCCCGCACCCCTAGACACGACAAAAACTGGACGCTGCAGGGGAGAGGACCGCGGAGTGACATGCGACACACCTGACGGGGCATGACGCGAAGGGGGGGGGGGCTACCGGGGCGACTGGGGGGGGGCTCAGTGGTGAGGAACAGTGGAGGGGAGAATGTCTCAGAACCTCGGTGAGGGCGACTCCTGTAGTAACTGACCGACTCGTCTGACGTGACGTCCTGGGAACTAAAGAACTGGCAGGTAACCGGGTTGTAGAATAACTAGCAGGAGGTGTCGAGTGGGAAGGCAAGAAAAAACGCAGGCACGGGCGAGCGGAGACAACTTGTTCGTGCCACGGGCGCGAACGTGGGCCAGGGAACCCCAGACGCGGTAGTCAGCTGCTACACCCGGAGAATCTGTCCAAAGGGAGACCGGCGTCACCCGTGGCCGTGCATCACTAGGCCACAGGTTCAGCTGGTGTGCGGCGTAGCGGACTGCCTGAGGCCACAGGAACTGGGGGGCACCGGCATGGCACATGGAGGTCCGGGCAACCCCGTTTCGCTGCGGCGAGTCTGGTAGCGTGTAAGACTGGATGATCCCTCGACCCTGACAGAACGTCTCCAGGCAAGTGGAAGAAAACTCAACACCACATTCCGAGTGCAGGCGGAGCCCACAAAGGGCCTGGGCGTCACCCCTTACTAGTAGCCACGGCTCGAGGACGGTAGGCACGTTGGCCTTCCGTCGCTAAGGTAAATCGTGGTGTAGCCGGAGTAGTCGTCCACCACAATCAGGAAGTAGTGCTCCTGACGTGGGCCACGGACCAGGGAGGGGCCCCAAACGTCCATGTGCAGGGTCTGGAAGGGAGCCGTGGTTGGGGGGAACGACGAGGAGTGAGGGGCAGCGCGTTGCCGACCCTCGACGCAAGGAGTGCACGGCGGCACATGCAAGTGAGGAAGCGGGGCAAGCGACTCTGGGAGACCTGAGACCAGACGGTGACCTAGCATCCTACTTAGACGTGGGAACGACGGGGGACCTAGACGGTGGTGCCAAAGGACCGACGGGTGGGTGAGTGACCACTTTTGCCACAAGAGCAGACACATGTGGCGCGATTGCTACAAACTCCCTGATGGTTGGACCCCTGCTCAAGGCCAGGAGGGTAGAGGAGCAGGAGGAGGGAGAGGAAGAGGCCGTGGAGGCCGTGGCCCTCGTGGAGGTGGTGCTGCAAATATGAAGAGTGATGGCAACGAGAGCGAGTCGAGGGACGATCCCTTTCCGGGTCAATTCTTCCTCGTCTCGACGCAAGCGCCGGCTGCACCAGAGAAGGATGAAGACTTTGAAGAGCCTGCAGTTGTGTGAAAGGTCACCCTACACCCCTTGGACAATTGGGTGATCGATAGCGGCGCTACCTACAGTATACCATGACACCTTGCGCGGACTTGCTTACCGAACTTGAACCGTCACCGGTGAAGCATCTCACATCGGCTTTGGGGCAGCGAGCAGAGGTGAAAGGCATGGGCAAGGCCATGTTCAAGGGTGCTGATGGAAAGATGGTGGGCCTCAAGAACGTGCTTTGGGTGCCCAGCCTTGCTGCGAACCTGATTTCCGTGCGGCGATTGGCAAAGGCCGGCATGGACACGAACTCGAAGGGAGCTAAGACCTACACCGCAAGGATTGGCGAGCGGATTCTATGGGACCTTCACGAAGATAGGGATGTCTACAACGAGATGTGGCAGATCCCTGTGGTCCCCATGCCTAAGGAGAGGTAAGTGGCCAAACCGGAATCACGCTGAAGGTTTTGCGGTCGGACCGGGGAGGGGAGTTTATGTCGAATGAGTTTCTGTTGCTGCTGAAGCAACGAGGAATCTTGCGTCAACTTTCCTGCCCCTCGACCCCCCAGCAGAATGGTGTGGCTGAACGCCGCAACCGTACGGTAATCGAGGGCATGCGTGTGATGTTGGGGCACATGGGGGTGAAAGCACACTGGTGGCACTTCGATTTCCAGCAGTTCTTGTGGGTGGTAAACCGTGTGCACCAGTCCACCCTGCCCCATGGTGTGACCCCTCATTTGGTGGTGTTCAAATTCAAGGCCGATGTGTCCATGGTCCATGTGTTTGGGTGCATGGTGCAATACCTCATTCCTGAGTATGAGCGTGAGGGAAAGCTTGCAAGCAAGACTCGTTGGGGCATGCACTTGGGCATGAGCATGGAAAGCAAGGGATGGCGTGTGGTGGATGTTGAGTCAAAGCGCATGGTTATCACCCGAGATGCACGTTATTATGAGGACATGTCACTTGAACGGTGGCAGAAGAGGCGTGCACGCGTGGGTGACGGGAATGATCAGTCCACACCACCCTTTGCTTCAGTCCCATCTCTCTTTCCTGAGCCCCTCGACCCCGAGCAGAATCCGCACGTACCGTCATCGTGGTCCTGGTACCGTCCGTGCAAGGGGGCGAGCAATCCCTTGATCGCTCGGTGGGCCCTTTGGGCAGCAAGGCACCTACTGCACCTCCTCCTCTCAGTCCACCCTCCGTTGCTGATTCGGCGCCCGTGGGACCAGAGGATGGTCCTTTGGAGGTTGGCCCCAGCATTGCTGATTTCGAGGAAGACAAAGAAGTAGCAGTGGGTGAGCAGTCACCAATGGCCCATGAGCATGAGCCTTCACCTGTAGTTCCCCCCATCCAGCCCATTCCACCACCCCCACGTCACTCCAGCAGGCCTAACAAGGGGGTGCGACCCGTACGGTTTCAGCCATCAGCCATGACGGCCCAGGATGCGGACGATGAGGACAACCCGTACGACGTGGCGTACCTTGCTGAGGACGATTGCGACACGTACAGCGATGACGAAAAGGAGTACCCGGACAAGGATGAGGAGGAGGAAGGCGCTTGGGGAGGTGTCATCCTCGACCTGGCAGCTGCGTTGACCGGACCTGAAGGCAAGGAATGGTGGGCTGCTATGAAGGACGTTGATGAGCAAGGCACTTGGACGTTGGCTGACCTACCTGAAGGTCGCAAAACCGTCGGCGTCAAGTGGCTGCTGAAGAAGAAGCTGCGGCCCGATGCCACCATAGGGAAGTACAAGACCAGGCTCGTGGCTAAAGGCTTTTAGCCAGCGCTTCGGCATCGACTACGATGACACTTACGCTCCTGTTGGCAGCTACACCACCGTTCGCATGGTCCTCTCAATCGCAGCAGCTATGGACCTAGATTTGCTGCAGCTTGATGTGAAGAATTCATTTCTTCATGGCACCATTGACCACGAGATCTACATGCAGCAGCCGCCCTACTTCACCGACGGTAGCAGCAAGGTGTGCCTCCTGCAAAAGAGCCTTCACGGGCTAAAGCAGAGTCCCCTTCTGTGGTACAAAGAGCTGGATAAGGTGCTCCTTGTGGAGGGGTACAAGAAGAGCCTTGTGGACCAGGCCCTATACTACAAGGATGGGGCGAGCGGGAAGCGCGTGTGGCTGCTAATCTAAGTGGATGACCTGCTAGCGGCAGGTGAAGACCAGCAGCTGCTGCAGGACCTGAAGGGGCTGCTGGCCAAGGCTTTTCAGCTCCGTGAGGTGGAGCCAGTGGAGCGCTACCTAGGGCTGCTGATTGTGCGAAATCGCCCCAACAGGACACTCTTCCTGCACCAGAATGCGTACGTGGTGAAGGTGCAACAGTTCTTCAAGGGGGCGCCACCAAAGAAGCAGCCGATCACTCCTCTCTCCTCTACCAGCTTTGTCAAGCAGGATGTCGGGCAGTTTGTCACCTGTAACATGACCGAGTACTTGTCAATTCTCGGCATGGAGCAGTTTGCAGCCATCTCAACCCGAACGTTCATAACGTTCTGTTCACAGCTTCAAATGACCTGATTCAACTTGGATCTGGAGCGTCTTAATGTCGCCTACAATTGTCAATTTAGATCGCACGATTTCACCAAGTATTGCAACACAACGTCGGTTTGAACGAACAGCACTATGGCAGCCACTATATTCTTAGAACACAAATTAGGAAGACTTACGAGTTAGGAATGACTCCCAGCTCCTACAAACCCCAAGAGCCGAGGTACAGTGATGTGGACAAGTGTCACACTGTCCCCAACCACGAAGGGTCTCGAAACTACCCCTCACAAGGGCCTACACCAAGTGAAATATTACACTAGACAAATTAATGTAACTATTCTCAATATCTTGAGGTGTACCCTTTTTTTCACGGGCTTCGAGATCACTTGAATCTTGAAACCAAGGCTCTGGTTCTTCGCCATAAACTCATCCTTGAGTTCTTGATGGGTCTGCTGCACACACCTGCGACACGCCGAACGTTCGACACACGACAAAATAGAAACCGCGCACGAGACACACGACAAAATAGAAACCGTGCACGAGACACAAACGACCCTGTGACACGCGACTTGCGATAACTTGCTATTGACTCGACACACACATTCGACATCATGACACAACAATCACACCAATTATAAGCATCATATATATATTATCCGATGCCCTCATACCATTCCATGCACACACGCATGCACGTAGACGGACAACAAGCCGAGTGCAAACCGTAGGGTTGCACTAACAAACCCCCCTCGGATTGTTGGCCTTAGGATCTGCTCCTCTCAGTTCAGAGCCATCCTAGCCAGCCTGCAGCACTTCCAATGCTGCTGCTCCACCAGCCTCTTAGTCATCATGTCAGCCGGCTGCCCCGTCGTCTTCACGTAACGCAACTCAACTTCACCCGCGGCCACCATGCTCCTCGTCCAATGCCACTTCACCCTCATGTGCTTGGTGAGGCCATGCAACACAGGGTTCTTAGCAAGAGCAATGGCACCCTGGCTGTCACATTAGAGTGGGGTAGGTCCTTGCTGCTCCTCCCCCAATTCAGACAACAAACTCCGCTGCCACACAATCTCCCGTACGGCACAGGTGAGTGCCATGTGCTCGGACTCCACCGAGCTCAATGCTTGGTCCACTTGCTTCTTGCTCTCCCAAGTGTTGGTGCAACCCTACGGTTTGCACTCGGCTTGTTGTCCGTGTGCGTGCATGCGTGTGTGCATGGAATGGTATGAGGGCATGAGATAATATATAATGTCATGCTTATAATAGTGTGTGAATGTTGAGTCATGATGTCGAGTGTGTGTGTCAAGTCAATAGCGAGTTATCGCAAGTCGCGTGTCACATGGTCGTTTGTGTCTCGTGCACGGTTTCTATTTTGGCGTGTGTCTCGTGCGCGGTTTCTATTTTGTCGCTTGTCGAACGTTCGACGTGTCGCAGGTGTGTGTAGCAGACCCATCAAGAACTCAAGGATGAGTTTGTGATGAAGAACCCGAGCCCTGGTGTCAACATTCAAGTGATCGCGAAGCTCGCCGAAGGGAACACCTCAAGAAATTGAAGATAGTTACATTACTTTGTGTAGTGTAACATTTCACTTGGTGTAGGCCCTAGTGAAGGGTAGTTTCGAGATCCTTCGTGGTTGGGGACAGTGTGGCACTGTTCCACATCACTGTACCTCGGCTCTTGGGGTTTGTAGGAGCTGGGACTCATTCCCAACTCGTAACTCTTCCCAACTCTTCCTATTGTGTGTTCTAAGACTATAGTGGCTGCCATAGTGCCGTTCGTTCAAACCGATGTTGTGTCGTCAATACTTGGTAAAATCGTGCGATCTAAATTGCCTGTTGTAGGAGACGTTAAGACGCTCCAGATACAAGTTGAATCAGGTCATTTGAAGCTGTGACCAGAACGCTATGAACGTTTAAAGCCGCTGTGCAGAAATCCGACTGTGCACTCTATCTTTCGTTTTAGGCACATTGAAGCCTACTGTGACTATAACACCAAGCAGTTGGGCCTCCACCAACACAGCACATGAACCCTCCAACAATTTTCATGTCCTCTGGTTCCGATGCATATGAAGCATCCGAGTAGGCGGTGAGGAACAAACGCCCGAGTTCAACACCATCCGCGCCCTTTTGGCGCCTTTGCGCTGCCGCCGAGTATTGCTGCCCAACGGTCGGTGTTTGGCCAAGATACTTGGCCACCCTCATTCCAGCTTCTACCTGCTCCTCATTAGGGCATTGCACAACCCTAGCCAGCTGCCCGGTAGCAAAGGCCACGCCCGGCCGAGTGTTTACCGCCGCGTACATGAGGCTGCCCACCAACGAGTGAAAACGGCGCCTCTCCTCTTCACCAACGCTCTCCTCCTCTGGTCCAGTCACACACTTGAACCCAGAGGGAAAGGGTGTAGCCACATGACCTTCACTCTGCCCAAAGTTGGCAGCCAACGCCTCCAGGTATTTCCGTTGGTGCGCCCGCATGCACCGCTTCTCCACATCGCGTTCGATGTGGAGCCCGAGGTAGAAGTTCACGTCGCCAAGTGCCTTGCACTTGAACTTGTCCTGAAGCTTTAGCATCACCTCCTTCACAAGGTCAGAGGAGGGTGAGAAGATGAGGATGTCATCCACGTACACCACCATGAAGCTCCTCTGCTCCCCCTCGCCAAGCATGAACAAGGAGTGATCGGCCGTTGAGGGAGTGAAGCCGATTTCCTCCAAAACTTCTCGCAGCTTCAAGTACCATTGCCTAGGGGCCTGCTTCAGCCCATAGAGGGCCTTCTTCAGCTTCAAAACTCCGCCGCTACCATCATCAAACCCCTCTGGTTGCGCCAAGAAAATCTCTTCTTCGAGAGTGCCTTTGAGGAGCGCGGTTGTCACGTCCATCTGCTTCACCACCCATCCTTTGATGGCAGCCACCGCAAGTAGGGTCCGCAGTGTCGTCGGCTTCACCACAGGAGCAAACAGCTCCTTGAAGTCCAGCTTCTCCTTCTACTGGTACCCCTTGGCTACGAGCCTAGACTTGTAGCGCTCAATCTTGCCGTCGGCGTCCGACTTGATCTTGAAGAGCCACTTGGATGTAATCGCCTTACGCCCCTCTGGTAGCTCCACCAATTCCCACGTGTCGTTCTCCTCAATGCTCTTCAACTCGCTCTCCATTGCCTTCTTCCACTCCTCAGCATCTTTACTCTCCAAGGCCTCCTTGAGAGTTGCTGGTTCCCCCGTCATCTCCACCGGAGAGAAGAACACGAAGGCACAATCCTCGTACTCGCTTTCCTCATCATCTCCAACCATCATTGCCGCTCCGGCCAGGGCTGACTAGCCCTGCTTTTCCGGTGCATCATAGGTCAGCCTATTAGGGGCTTGAACTCTCCTCTTGCCCCTTCCTTCCTCATCAGCTGCAGGGACTTGAAGGCCTTGGCGTTGTTGCGGGGTGACTCGGATCCGTGGAGCACTTGTAGCGCGTGAAGGAAGTTTCGGTGCACGCTCGCTCACTTGCTGCACCTCCTCTTCTTCTTTCTCTGCATCCTTGGCCTCCTCTCCCCCATTCACAAGGGAAGATTGCCTTGTGGTAGTGCTGCCGCTGCTCAGCTCCAAAGGCAGCTCCACATGCTCCAGGGCGGAACTCTTCACCTCCCCAAACCGCATGCCTATCTTTGCCTCGTTCTCTGCCTTCCAATCCCTGTACATGAGGTTCTCCATGAACTTGCTGTCCCTGCTCACCATAAAATTCTTGGTAAATGGGTCCCAAAGAAGCCACCCCTTGCTGTTTTGAGCCATGCCCAAGTGCACGGCCCATATCGCCTTGGCACCAAGCTTGTTGTGCCGAAGATGCTTAGGTACGAGCGCCATGCACATGCACCCGAACACCCGAAGCATATCCACCTTTGGCTTTCTTTCAATCCACTCCACATAGGGCACCCATTTGTCTGCTCCCACATGAGTCAAAGCTCTGCTCTTGGCCACACACGCACTCCGTACCGCATCAGGCCAGAAATAGTCGGGTAGCCCGGCTTCTATGAGCAACCCGCGTGCCGTCTCCGTGATTGTGCGGTTCGCTCGCTCGGCGATGCCGTTCATTGCAGGGGATTAGGGCACGGTAAGGGAGTGCCTTATCCCATTATTCTTCAGCCACAATCCGAACTCCTTGCTCAGGAACTCTCCCTCTCGATCGATGCGAATTGACTTGACTAGCCGGTCTTGTTGCCGCTCCACCATCGGCAACCAATCGGTCTTCACCATTTCAGCCACGTCGCTCTTTTTGGAGAGCACATACACCCAAGTCATGCGGGTGTAGACGTCGACAATGGTGAGGAAATACTCAGCTCCAACAGCTCCAAGCTTCAGGGGGCCCACCATGTTCATCACCACCTCATCAAGTGGTGCCTTAGCCGTTGCCTCCGAACTCGAGAACGGGAAACGAGTGAACTTGGCTTGCATGCACGTCGGGCAGCCAAGTTCCTTATCGGGCTCCCCCTTCACACGTATGCCAGCAACCATCTCATTCTTCACTAGCTGCTGCAAGATAGACAGGGCCACATGCCCCATTCGCTGATGCAAGGTGAGCCAATCACACTCCCCCGTAGCCGAAGTTGGATTGGAGAATGCCGCGCTCGCAATAGCGCCCCACATACTCTCTCCGTAGTCCTCCTCCATTGCTGCCTCGGGGCTCTCCTCACCCTTGTGCTGCTCCTTGGCTGCTGCACCATTCTCCTTAGGATCACCGAGCTTGCTGGTCCCTCCAGGTTTGCTCTTCTTGAGCTCGTTCTCCTTGGCACGATCGTTCGCGCCATAGCCGCTACCAACCGCTTCGCCCTTGGCGCTGATGCTTGCTGCGTTCAGCTTCGGGAAGCCATTCCTTGAAGGCAGCAAGCACGTCGCTCTTCAGCTCTAGCGTCTTCCCCCAGGTGTAACGTGAGGCGTGGTCCACGAACAGAATGTAGTACCTGCTTCCATCCATGGCTGGGGTCTGAAATGGACCGCACACGTCAGTATGGACCAGCCCAAGAACCTGCTCCTGGCGCCCGTCGTGCAGCGGAAATGATTCACGAGTGAGTTTGGCTTCATGGCAAGAGGTGCATGGCATATCCTCACCTCCTTTCTCTAGGTCCATGCCTAACACGCCACCGCTCGTGGCTGTCCGCTTCACCACATCGAAGTGGACGTATCCAAGGCGAGCGTGCCACAGGTTGGGCGTTGCCTTGGAGCCCACCGCATACGTCTTAAGGCTGGCCGCTCCGTCAGCAACCGCTTTAGTCATGCCATTGCATGTCACTGCAGCCACCGTGCCGTTGCATGCCGCTCCAGCTGCCGCGCCGTTGCAAGCCGCTGCAGCCACCGTGCCGTTGCATGCCACTCCATCCGTTGTGCCGTTGCAAGCCGATGTATCCACTGTGCCGTTGCATGCCGCTGCTGCCATTGTGCCGTTGCTTGCTGGCCATGGTTTCAGGTCAAGGCAGAGAAGATGATGGCGGTAGCGTGCCGTTGCAGCCACTTGTCCTCCCGATGCGATGACGCGGGTGACACCTTCTTCTTCTTTGCAGATTTGCTCCTTTGTCCGTGAGCTGCCCAGGAGAGACCAAGTTGGCCTTCATTCTTGGCACAAAGAGGACATCATGCAGGGTCACACACAAGCCGTTAGTGCCCTTCATCAAAACCTCGCCAACACTGGCAACTTCCTGCATAGACCCATCAAACCCTTTGACGGCTTTCGTTGTAGATGGGTCACGGATCACCATGAACAACTCCTTGCGGCCGGTCATGTGTTGGGAGCATCCCGAGTCAAGGAACCACAAGTCCTTGTCGTCGGCCAGCAACGTTGCAGCCGAACACGCAACGGTGAGCGGCCACGCCCTTCCCGTCTCCTTCGGCTACGTTCGTGGCTGCCGTGTTGTATCCTTCTTCTTGTTGGGGCACTTGGAAGCCATGTGCCCCTCCTATTGCAGTTTTAGCAGTGCCCCTTGAAGGGGGCTCGCTTCTTCTCCAGCTTACCATCCTACTTCTTGTCCATCTGCTCCCTTCCTCCTTTCCATTCCTTCCCGTTGACCCCCGTTGTAGCCACAATCATGTTGACAGCGCCAGAGAAAGTCGATGCATCACTAGTGATCTGCTTGTAGCTATGTTCGATGGAGAGAGTCTACTCCTCCATGAACACCTCGTTGCACACGCGTTCCACCGTCATGTCAGGGCTGGAAATGTCGAGCTTGCGGCGAAGAAATCCGTACTCCGGTGGCAGGCCCTTCAGCACGTGAGAGGCAAACGTGGCCATGTGGACCTCCTGTCCAATGGTCAGCAGCTCCGCTCGGATGGTGCGGGCCCTATTGCAGTAGGATTCCGCCGTCTCATCATCTCCCTTCCTGAGTTGGGCTAACTGGGTCTGAAGTAGAGAAGCGTGGAGGGCATCACGAGCTTGATAAGTAGACAAGATATATGCCCATGCTAGCTGCCTGGCTTTCTCTTGATGAGAGAAGCCAGAGATAGACATTCGGATGGGTGGAGAAACACAGCGGTTCAGCACCATGAATGCATGCATTTGGCCCTTTGCGTACTCCCTTCGTTGCAAGGGGTTGTTTGGGGCTGGGCTTGGTGCTGTCCCATTACAATATTGCCACAAATCAGCGCACTGGAGCTGAGGTCGCATGGCGCTGACCCACGCGGTCAGGTCGTGCCTTCCCTCGAGCACCGGCGTCACGAAGATGTGCTCAACTCCAAACTGAATTGACCGTAGCTCGTCCCGATCAATCCCATGTCACCAATGCAACAGCTCTTCCGCCAATGCCCACGGCACCAGGAGGCTCGTGCTCAGCTCCTCCCCCACCGGATCCTGTCAGAATGTGATGTTTGTCTAGCCTGCAGTGGGGTACTCTATAGCGAGTACAACCCAATTAGGGTTTCCTATATGTATCTCAACTGCTGCTAGTGAAAACCCTCCTTTCCTGTTTATCGTTTTAGCCTGCTATTCTAACATGCTATCAGAGCAGGTCGACCCTCCTGGGTCGATCCTGTGGGTGGGCCCCACCCGATGCTTCCGCTGCTCTACTTCCTGTAGCGCGCCCCGGGCGCGTGCTGTTTCCTGCCTGCCGCGCGCTCCGGGCGCGCAGCGATTTTTCTTCCCGCCGCGCGCTCGGGGCGCGCGGCGGTTTTCTGCCCCGTCGAGTTTTCTGCCCCGTCGAACCGCGCGTCGCCCCCTGTCGACCGTCGCGTCGCCCCCTGTCGACCGTCGCGTCGCCCCCCGTCGCCCGACGCGCCCGCGCGCGGCCCGTACGGGCTGCGCCAGGCCCGCGCGCGGCCCGTACGGGCTGCGCCAGGCCCGCGGGCGGCCCGGGCAGCCCGCGTGCGGTTCGTCCCGAGCTTCTGACCGCCCCCACCCCCGCTGCTGCCCGCGCTCCTGTGTTAGGGTTTGGGGGTGGAGAGTATGGGGGTGCCGGGTGTGTGAGCCGTCCCCTGCTCCTCCTCCTCCTCCGTCTCCCACTGCTGCAGCTGTCGCTGAGGAGGGTGGATGTGTTGGAGC
This sequence comes from Closterium sp. Naga37s-1, assembly GCA_947471745.1. Classification (NCBI taxonomy): domain Eukaryota; kingdom Viridiplantae; phylum Streptophyta; class Zygnematophyceae; order Desmidiales; family Closteriaceae; genus Closterium; species Closterium sp. Naga37s-1. Next base: position 1,599,369 of record CANJKZ010000103.1, read on the forward strand.
CGTCGGAGTGGTACGAGGGGGGTGGCGTGTGAGCAGTGCTAGAGGTGCAGCAGGGAGTGTGTGAAAGGGGTGTGGGACAGTTGGGGGAGGTTGACCGGAGGTAGCCGACTTGTCGTCCGCAGCGCCTGAAGTCCAGAGAGCCACGACCCCCTGTAGCCTGAGTGGTCCGGGGCTCTGCACCCGGTAGCCACAGTGTGAGCACTCCTGGTAGTCCAGAGAGCCACGACCCCCTGTGGCCTGAGTAGTCCGGGGCTCTGCGCCCGGTAGCCACAGTGTGTGCACTCCTGGGAGCACAGTGAGCCAGCTGTGTCTGTCGCCGTGTAGTCCGGGTTTAGCCTGGTAGCGACAGTGCTGCGCACTCCTGCTGCCTGTGTGTCTGCAGCTTCAGCCGTCGCCTCCCATCTTCAGCCGTCCCCTCCCGTCTGCAGCTTCAGCCGTCGCCTGGGTTTAGGGTTTCCTATATGTATCTCAACTGCTGCTAGTGAAACCCCTCCTTTCCTGTTTATCGTTTTAGCCTGCTATTCTAACAGATCCCCCTTGCTGGCCGGCCACAGAAGGTTGCTCCGCCGCGCGCTCCCGAACCATGAGTAGTAGACGACCATCCATAATAAGGTCAATCTCCTCATCGCGCAAGTTAGGGTGGTGCTCACGAACGGACGCCTCCAGCTCCTGACGGGCATTCAGGCCCTCGGCGCTCGATAACCACTCCATCCGCGGTCAAAACGAGCGTCGGCCACACCAACGTAGGAACAAAGTGATGGGAGGACGGAATCAAGATACTAGTTGGATCGATGCAGATAACGCAGCTCTGATACCATGTAGAATTCCACTACTATAGCAGCTTGATAGAGCTTGAAAGAAAGATTCCAACGCACCAAAGATTGCAGGAAACGGTCCAGTATAGCCAGAGATATACGCAAATATAGCAGTGAGAATGACTTAATTGATTTCTGGTTTGTGCTACAAAATTAAAGCACACAAGAAAGTGTCGACCCGGGTCGCACGTTGAATTTTGTCGACGCGAAATTCGGAGCCTTGAATTTCGCCGAGCGAATTACATTGACTGGGATTCCGTTGACGAGAATTTTCGCGACCAGAATTCCGTCGACCACCGTCTGTAACTCTCGTGCAAATTCCGTTGACTTCGACACTTCGCTGCCGAGTTTCAAACCGAGCGCGACCCGAGATCAATTTCGCCAAACTGTCCCCAAGGTGTCCCCAAACTGTTCCCAGTCTGTCATGACAAGACACTTTCAGGACACTTGAATCGAAAGGTCTCCAGTTCAAAACTCGCGTGCACCATAACCAGTGCCTTAGCAGAAATTGTCCTGAATCTGTCCTGAGACACTTTCATGACAGATTTGAAGGTCATGAGTTCGAATCCCAGCGTAGACATTTTGTTGCTCATGGCAGCATTTCCTTCTAACAGCTAGTGCGCTGGCGGCAGTGGAAGCTGCTGCTGGTGCTACTGGTGGCAGCCTAAGCTGTTGCTGGTGCGCTGGGGGCAGCCTATGCTGCTGCTGGTGCTACAGGTGGTAGTCTAGACTACTGCTGGCGCTACTAGTGGCAGTCTAGGCTGCGCTAGAGCGGTGGGGAGCGATCTGATGTGGTGGAGTGCAGTTCTGGTAGGTATAGAGCGGTGAAGAGCAGTTGAGAGAGGTGGGGAGCAGTAACTCGGACGAAATCAGAGAAATTTCTCAGACTTACGGGGGTGTTACGAGTGCAATTGAGTGAACGAACGAAGATTGCACTATTGTAGCAAAACAGTACATTGAGCGAAGGCATGAGCGAATGTTACATAGCGAAGGCATTTCGGCAACGGTAACGCGATTGCGAAGAGGTGCCTCTCGGGCCTAATACCGAGGTTGGGAAATTTCAAAGCATAGGGCTAGGTCGTGGGTTACCAGCCGAGCCAGGTGGTCCGGGAGCTATGGGATCAGTTGTTGTGTTACCCCATCATTTACATTTACACCTGTCTGTCTCCCATCCTACCTTTCTACCTTGCATGTGTGGTGTGCACGTGCGTAAGACTTTATGTTAGGTGTGGATCGGACTTTCTGAGTGTGTGTGAATGTGATTCACTTTGAGAATAGTTTTGAAATGACTTCTTTGTTCAAGAGCTTTCCGACGAACCAAGAATCGTCGCGATCGGAGCAAGAACGAGAATGTTATGTTCGTTCGAAGTTTTGATTGAGTTGCGACAACTTTGGGAATTTGTGGAGTGACTCTATTTAAGGTACAAAACTTTGGGGATTGTGTAATTTCGTCACTCTGCTGTAGCTCCTGCCAAGTGGTTGGGAGAAGTCAAACCAGGTTGGCAAGTGTGGCCAAGTTTGGGTGAGGTGGATGTCATAAGTTGGAAAATCAAAGTGGGGCTACTATAAGGAGGGAATATTGTGTACTTATCGGGTTTCCTTGGCTGGGGACTCTCTTGGGACCTTCCCTATCGTCCTCTTCTTCCTCTCCCACCTAGCTTCTTTCTACTATAATTCCCACTGTGTGGTTCTTGGTTGAACAAATAGGATTGAGTTAAGTTTCAGCTCCAGCATACCCCCCTGTGCGCCGAAATTAATATCTCAATATTTGCTTCACGATTAAATACAATTCAACTAGGGAGTGGTAGCTACGGTCTAAAGCTTCAACATATCTGAAAATAGTGAAGTTATAAAAGTGCGTTTTTTCTCGTGGACGTTTCTTGTGAAGTCGACTTTTCTGTCCAAAACTATAATCCATATATTTTTGAGTTGTTTCGGCCCCTGATCTTCCTAGACTCCGTCCTTAATCCCAACAAGTGGTATCAGAGCAATTGAAGACTTTGTGGCGAGTCTACTGAGGTGTCCAGACCCTTCTGGACCCACATGGCCCGTGGGTGTGCCATGTGGGATGAAGGCTGGATGTGACTTCCGCTAAGGTGAAATTCTGCCGAAATTTCGTTTGCGCCGACACTCGTGAAAATATTGGAGATCTTCGGTGTGGACAGTAAGAGGGAGCATAAATATGTGACTGAGTGAAGAGAAGATGAATCAAGGAAGAGGGGTGAATCACCACCATCCAATATCGAGGCATTACATGGCTCCAATTATGAAAAATGGAGCGGGCGGATGAGGAGTTCCTTCAAGCGTTACAAGCTGCTGAAATTTGCGATGGGGGAAGAGAAGATTCCGGAGGAAGGAGACGCCCGCGATTGTGGATTGAGAAAAGCGCAGTACTGTTTGACCTCGTCCTTCAATCGGTCAACAACGACCATGTTCTTGCATATCAAGGATTCAATTGGGTGACCCAGGACCAAAGGCATGGAAGCTTCTATCTGACATAATTCAGCCCAACACGCTGCCACGGGTAATTGTGTTGGAGAAGGAGCTGGTGGCCATCTCCATGCGACCCGGAAATGATGTGGAGCCGGTCCTTGACAAGATCAATGACACATATGCGAAAATTGCAGTGGCGGGCAGCAAGGTGTCGCAGATGCAGCAGTGCACCAACATCATTTCGGTGCTCGACAACTCATGCGACAACCAATGGACACCTGAGTAGTTACTGCAGTAGATTCAGCAGGACTTCCGTAGGCGCCACATGGGAGGTGATGCTGCCAACAAGACTGCTGAAGGGTATGGAGCTGCAGGAGGCAGCAGAGGAAGAGGGGGCAGGAGAGGCCGAGGCCGTGGGAGGAGCTTTGGCAGAGGAAGAGGCAGAGGTGACTACAATGAGGGGCTTGGAAGCTCTGGAGGTAGGGGAAGCACCAGAATAGAAGGAGCATGCTCGTACTGCAAGTGGGTTGGACATCCATGTTTCAAGTGTTTCAGCCGGCGTGAAAGATGGGCGCCCCCATGCATGAAGCCGCCAAGTGGTGAACTCGCACACGGTGGCGTAGTGTAAGGTTTATGTGCACAAGGTAAAGCCTCCCGTGGTTGAGGATGTGAATAATGGTGGAGGTGATATGGGTTCAGTTGGGAAGGTTGTGTTAGGTGATTGGTGTTAGGAATGCAAAGGTAATGGGAGCCAATGGGGAGCTTGTGGGGCTTGGGACTGTGCTGGTGGTTGAAGGGTTGTCTGCTAAGCTCCTATCTGTGCGAAGGCTGTAGAAAAGCGAGGTTGAAGTGAACTTCAGCTCAACCAGCTGTCGTGCGAAGCTTGGGAAGTTGCTGCTGTGGAATCTGGGGGAGAAGAGCAGCTGCATCAAGGAGCTATGGCAGTTGCCCATCATCCGTTGGAATGGAAAACTAGCAGCAACGGCAACGACAGCGGCAACGGCTAAAGCAACTGCGGGAGGAGAGGAGACTGCACCAACTATTGGGGCCCAGGATGGAGTCAAGAAGGTGCAGCAGCCATAGCAGCCACATGGTGAGGTGCTTGCTGGTGTGGATGGGACAGCTGCATGGGCAAAGGCTTCATCTCGAAGTGGTGCGGCCGATTGGTAGACGTGGCACAAGAGGTTGTGTCATGTGAACTTTCCTACGCTTCAAAACATGGTGAAGGATGGGAGCTTGAAATGGCTAGAGGTGAAGAGGGAAGCGAAGGAGATTGGGAGCTGCCTTACATGCCTTGAAACAAAATTCACCAATTTCCCTTTCAGCAGCAGTACAGGACCTGCCAAGGCCCCACTCGTGCTTGTGCACACGAATGTGGTAGGCCCTACAGGGGCCCATTCGCTCTCGAGAAGCCACTACTTTGAAGGAGTGGATGCCGAGAGCTCAAAGGGAGAGCAGACACAAGATGAAGGTGATCCGCACCGATAATGGAGGCGAGTTCATTGGCACTGATTTTGAGCATTTGCTTGCAGTCCCTTACAACCTTCAGCAGAACGGTTGGACGTGCAGGTCTGCCGGATCCGTTTTGGGTGACTGCACAACAGCAGGTCGTTCTGTGAAAAACAGGGTGTTGGCAACTATTGGGGTTTAGGAGTGGATCCCCTACACCAAGTGGTGTTTGAGTGCTCCAGCTGTGGACATGCTGAGAGCCTACGGCTGCATAATGGTGTTTCATGTGCCTAAGGAGAACAGGGGAAAGCTCGAAGCTTCTGGAAGATGGGGTGTGCACTTGGGGATTGCCAAGGATCACAAGAGTTGGCTGCGTTGGGACTTGGCCAGCCAGGGGTTGACTGTGTCAAGGGATGTGAAGTTTCTTGAGTCCTTGTACTACAAAGAGTGAAGTTTGGGAGCAGCAGTTGCCACTCATCGAGTTCGCGTAGAACAAATCCACGTCAGCAACCATCCAACATTCCCCGTTCTACCTCGGCGACGGAAAAAATCCGATGGTGCCCATGACACCGAATCCTGACAACCATGTCTCACGTGCGCAACAGTTCGCTGAGATTGGTAAGCAGGGCCCAAGCATCCATAAGAAAGTCAAACATAATTGCCGATCGTCACTGTCGCCCCGTCACTTACCAACCCGACGGCCTCGTACCCGTCACCCCAAAATTACGCCCACGATATTGCGGGCCATTTCACATCAGCCACTTGATCACCCCCGTTATCGCCCACCTCCTCCTACCCGCTGACTAGTATAGCAGCCCGTCATTCCACGTCAGCCTCCTCCGACCCTACGTCCCGCCGACAAGCCATCTACCACGCAGACAGCCATCCAGCATGACATGACCAGCCACCGAGGCAATCATTGCTCCCGAAAAAAAAAAACAATAAGTAACTAAGTTTGTGACCCACGTGGAGCACCATGCATCGAGATTTTTATTTTCTGGAGCGACCGCACACCCACAGAGGACACCTGGGTATCACTAAATAAATTTCAAAATCACCCCGTTCTGACCGGGTATGTATGCAGCGGCAACTTCCGCAACATTCACGCCCATTCATAAGGGGGAGTGTACGGAAAATTGATTTCCCTTACTTCTCGTCCCTGCTTACAGCAGCCAACAGTAATCCCTTATCACCTCGCGACGCTTGCATCGACCACTGTTCCCGCCACTGCTGTTAGGATTAAGGACGGGGTCTAGGAAGATTAGGGGTCGAAATAACTCAAAAGTAGTTTGATTAGAGTTCTAACAAAAACGTAGAATTAAAAAAAACAAAATGCCATCAATGAAAAACACACCGATTTCATATATGTTGTAGACCTAGATTGTGGCTACCATTCCCAAGAATCGTATTAAAAGGTGAAGTAAATTTTGAGATATTGATTTCGACGCACTCTAAGGTTTGTGTAGCTGAAACTTATTTCAATCCTAATAGTTCAACCAAGATCCACACAAGGTATTGGAGTTGCAAGAAACCAGGTGGGAGAGGATGAGGAGGACGAGAGAGAAGGTCCCAAGGAATTCCCCAACCAAGGAAACCCCATAAGCACATCAATCCCTATAGGAACCCAACTTTCACACTTGTCATTTTCCCAACCACATGGCAGAAACTTCAGTGAAGGTGATGAATTTTCCCAACCAAACTTGTCATTTTCCCAACCTCCAATGGACTCTACCCCATTAATAGTCACTCCACAAATTCCCAAAGTCGCCACAACCAAATATATATAGCATACGAACTTCAACCGTTCGTAAGTTTCTCGTTCGTGCTCTGACTGAAGCGATCCTTGGTTCATCAGAAAGCTCGAGCAGAGAAGTCATTACATATAATAGTGTGTGTGTGTGTTTTTTTTTTTTTTTTTGTATCACACACACACTCAGAATGTCCAAACCACACCGAACACAAATTCTTGCGCATACGCACACCACACATACACTGTAGGAAGGTAGGATGGGAGGTAGACAAACGTGAATGCAAATTATTACATCACACAACAGGAAGCTCTTGGGGGAACTGAGCCTGCCGCTCACCAGGTTACGAGCGTCATTTCTCTACAATGAGGGGAACGCAGCCCCGCAAAGGAAGCTGAGGAGACTACTCACGGACCCTGCCGAATAGCCGGTACAGCAATTGAAATAGGAGCTGTTAGGGAGGAATTTTGACTGGACGGAGGCCATAAGCAAATGTGACTCATTGGTGAAGCAAAGCAAGGCCCGAGAGGTGGTGCTTAGGGTGCACAGTATTAACCTGCAAGTGGGAAGTCGGCTAAAGTTTTTGGGGCCCAGGGCTTGCTGCCCGCACTGTGGTGAAGCTGAAATACCAGCCCATTGCCTGGTGGAGTGCCCTGTCTGTCAAACATTATATATGTTACTATTCTGTAGGCTATAGTGGGTTTAGCCTTAGGGGGTACAACATTCTAGGTTTTCCTACTTGTACTCCCAATACTGTTAGTTCAATCATTCCTCTCATTCTGACATGGTATTACGAGCCTAGGTTAGGAACCTAGGACCGCTTGTTCCTAAGGGCCCACCGTTCCGCTAGAAGCACCCTCGTGCGCCCTACCTTACTCGCGCCCTCGTGCGCCTCTTTACTAGTGCGCCCTCGTGCGCTCTCCCTCTCTCGCTGCCCGTGCGCAGCCCGCTAGCCGCCCGCGCGCGGCCCGTTTTTCGCACGCATAGCCCACTAGCCGCCCGCGCGTGGCCCTTTTCTCGTGCGCGCGACCCGCTAGCCGCCAGCGCAGTCGACGCCGCCCGCGCGCAGCCCGCCCTGGCCTCGCGCGGCCCCTAGCACAGCCCGCGAGCTGCCCGTCGACCGGCGCGCGCCGCCGCCTCGCGCTCGTAGGCCGCCGCCCCTACGTAGTCCGCCGCCCGCACGTAGGCCGCCGCCCGCACGTAGGCTGCCGCCCGCACGTAGGCCGCCGCCTCGCACAGCCGCAGACCGCGCGCCGGCCCACCCTCCCTGCCCGAGACGCGCCGCGCCGTCCTGCCCGAGTCGTGCCGCCCTGACCGAGCCGCGCTGCCCTACTGTGCACCACCTGCAGCACCTGCTGCTCCTGTTACTGCTACTGCTACTGATGCTACTGCTGCTACTGTTCATACTGCTGCCACTGCCACTATGGCCAGTCCTACCGTTCTCACTTTTGACGCTGAGGGCCGTCCGATTAAGTTTGACGTCTGGCTCGATGACCTGCACCTGTTCCTCCAGATCACTGCCAAGGACGATGTTTCCCTGTTTGACCACACGCCCGGCGCCGCTCCCGCACCTGCTGCTACTGCTGACAGTACGGCTCGCTCACAGTGGCAGACCCGTGACGCTCACGCTCGCCTAGCCGTTCGCAGCCACCTGCCGTTAGATGAGCGCGAGCATTTTGGCCAGTATAAGACCGCTCAGGAGCTGTACGATGCTCTAGTTGCGCGCTACTCCTCCCCTGCTACTGCTGCGATAGGCCGTCTCTCGCTGCCCTATCTCTTCCCCGATCTGTCCGCCTTTGCCACTGTAGCTGACCTCATCACTCACCTCCGTACTAGTGATCTCCGCTACCGTGCCGCGCTTCCCCCCGACTTCCTCGCCAAGAACCCTCCCCCGATGTACCTCACACTCTACCACCTAGTCACTCGCCTCCCTGACTCTCTTCGCGCTGTCAGGGACCACTTTCTCGCCCTCTCCCCCACCGACCTCACTGTCGACCTGCTCGAGAAGGAACTCCTTGCAGCTGAGACTAGTATTGTAGCTGTAGGTGCCTCTCGTGGCGACCCTCGCACTCCCTTCTTTGAGGGATGTCCCAACTCCCCCCTTCTCCCCTCCATTGCATCTGCTGCTGCTGTCGACTACCTCGGTGCTGAGGGGGTCGGGGCTGCGTCTACTCCTAGTGGGAGGCGCAAGGGCGGCAGGGGCAAGGGGGGCAAGGGTGGCGGAGGTGGCGGCGGGGGCGGCGGTGGTGGAGGGGGTGGAGGGGGCGGGGGTGGTGGCGGTGGTGGGAGTGGTACTGGTGGTGGGGGGGTCAGTGGCGGAGCCGGGGGTGGTGGCGGCGGCGGTGGTGGGGGTGGCGGGGGTGGTGGTGGCAGTGGTGACGGCAGTGGAGCTGGTGGCGGGCGCGGTGGAGCGGTGCAGCGCGGGGGGTTCGGCGGTGGCCAGAGGCAGCAGCAGCAGCGTCCCAGCGAGACCCCGTCGCCCCAGCAGCTCCGTGAGTGGTACTCTCAGCGCGGGGGGTCTGGGGGTGGAGGTAGCTGCCCGTACGTCATCCGCACAGGTGACCGCACTGGCCAGACCTGTGGGAGGTTCCACACGGCGCAGCGCTGCTTCTTTCGTCTCGACGACGCCTGGCGCGAGTAGTTTCCTGACGCCTCTGAGCTGCCCCGCTGGGCTGATCTACTGAAAAAGAACATTGATATCTTTGCTCTTGATTTTGATGCTATCCATGGTGCCTGTTAGTGTTGAGGGTGACTGTTACCTGCGTGTACCGCCCGACCCGGGTATTGGGACCAGTGAGGCTGCCGCTCTAGGTGCTAGTGCGTCTGCTGCCCTAGGTCCTGGTGAGGCTGCTGCTCTAGGTGCTAGTGAGTCTGCTGCTCCAGGTGCTCGTGCGTCTGCGCCTGCTGGTACTGCGTCTACTGAGGCACTGCACACCTTCACACTGGACTCGGGTGCTTCCCGCTGCTTCTTTCGTGACCGCACTGTCCTTGAGCAGCTAGCTCGGCCTGTTGCTGTCTCCCTCGCTGACCCCTCTGGGGGCCCGGTCCTTGCGACCTCCTCCACTGTCCTCCCTTGTCCTGCGGTCCCGTCCGGCACCCTGTCGGTTCTTTACCTCCCCTCGTTCTCTACGAACTAGGTGGCGGGCTCTGCTCTCCAGGACGGGGGTGTTCACCAGTTCACCCCTGCCTATGAGCGTGTGACCCACTGTACGTGTGCTCGGACGGGTCGCCACCTGGCTACCTTCACTCGGCAGCCGGGGTCGGACCTGTACACACTGACCACTGAGTCCCCTCAGGTAGCTGCGTCTGCGTCTGCGTCAGGTCAGCTGTCGGCCCCCTGCTCGTATCGCACCCTGTCGTACCAGACCGTCCTCTGGCACCACCGCCTTGGTCACCCGTCAGTGCAGCGCCTTCGTGGCATGCACTCCCGGTACCTTGTCTCTGGTCTTCCCAGGACCCTGCCTCCCCTGCCACCCTCCCCTGCCCCTCCCTGCCTTCCCTGTGTCGAGGGGCGGCAGCGCGCCGCTCCTCACTCCTCCTCGTTCCCCCTGACAGAGGCTCCCCTGCAGACTCTCCACATGGACGTGTGGGGCCCAGCCCGCTTCCGTGGACAGGGCGGCGAGCGCTACTTCCTGCTGGTGGTTGACGAATACACGCGTTACACCACGGTCTTCCCCTTGCGCACCAAGGGTGAAGTCCCTGATGTTTTGATCCCTTGGATCCGCAACAGTCGTCTCCAGCTGCACAAGCGCTTCCGCACGGACTTTCCTGTCCTGCGTCTGCACTCTGACAGAGGTGGTGAGTTTTCTTCCGACCTCTTGAGGGCCTTCTGTCAGGGGGAGGGCATTGAGCAGTCGTTCACGTTTCCGGCCTCTCCTCAGCAAAATGGGGTTGCTGAGCGCCGCATTGGCTTAGTCATGGAGGTCGCTCGTACCTCCCTGATCCATGCGGCTGCCCCCCATTTTCTGTGGCCGTTTGCGGTTCGATACACTGCGCATCAGCTCAACCTCTGGCCCCGTGTCTCCGTTCCGGAGACCTCGCTGACACTGCGTTGGACGGGAGAGGTTGGCGATGTGTCGGTGTTCCGGGTCTGGGGATCTCGTGCTTTTGTCCGCGATACGTCCGCGGACAAGCTCTCCGCCCGCGCTGTTCCCTGTGTCTTCCTTGGCTTCCCCCCTGATGCGCCTGGCTGGCAAATTTACCACCCCACCTCGCGCCGTGTCTTCCCCTCTCAGGACGTCACTTTTGACGAGTTGGTACCCTTTTACCGTCTTTTCCCCTACCGCACTGCCCCGCTTCCTCCCCCGCCGCTCTTCCTCACCCCAGGTGTCCCTTCGGTACACCCCCTCCCTCCCCAGGGTCCTGCTCCCTCAGGTGTTTCCCAGGTAGACCCGGTCAAGCCTGTCGAGGTAGCTGTCGACTCTGGTCCTGTGAGGGGTACTGAGCCTGGGGGTGCTGAGACTGGGGGTGCTGAGCCTGGGGGTGCTGAGGCTGGGGGTGCTGAGCCTGGGGGTGCTGAGACTGGGGGTGCTGGGACTGGGGGTGCTGACCCTGGGGGTGCTGAGACTGTGGGTGCTGAGCCTGGGGGAGCTGAGGCTGGGGGTTCTGAGACTGACCGTGCTGCGCCTGGTGGCGCTCCCTCTTCACAGCAGCTGCGTGAGTGGTACTCTCAGCGTTCCAGCCTCCGGCGTGGGGCTGCTGGAGCTGGGGGTTCTGCTGGGGTTGGAGCTGGTGGTGCTGCGGGTGCCGTGTCGCGGCCGGAGCCTCCCTCCCCACAGCGGCTGCGTGAGTGGTACGCTAGGCGCTGCAGCCTCCGGAGCGGCGCTCCTAGCGCTGGGGTGCCGCCCGCTGGAGGCCCTGGTGCTGCTGGAGGTGCTGGAGCCTCTGGTCCTGGAGGTGCTCGTACAGGCGGTACTGGAGCTGCCGGGACTGGGGGTTCTGCTGGAGCTGGTGCTAGAGCTGCTGGAGCTGCTGGTGGTGCTGCTGGAGGTGCTGCTGGTGCTGGAGCTGCTGGAGGTGCTGCTGGTGCTGGTGCTGCTAGAGGTGCTGCTGGTGCTGGAGCTGCTGGAGGTGCTGCTGGTGCTGGAGCTGCTGGAGGTGCTGCTGGTACTGGAGCTCCTGGTGCAGCTGGTCCTGGAGGTGCTCGTACCGGCGGTCCTGGAGCTGCTGGGACTGGAGCTGCTGCGGGAGTTGGAGCTGGAGGTGCTGGTGCTGTCTCTGCTGGTTCAGGAGGTGCTGCGCGGCCGCGGCCGTACTACGTTCCGCTCCTTCAGCAGGTTCTTGACCTCCCGCCCTCTACTGGTCCTACTCCTCCCCTACTGAGTCCACTGCCTGTCCAGTCGCAGTCACAGTTACAGCCTGCCTCTCCGATGCCTGGTCCTTCTCCTTACGCTGAGCCTGAGTCTCATCCTGCGTCGCCTGAGTCTCGTCCTGCGTCGCCTGAGTCTTGTCCAAAGTCGCCTGTCCGCGCTGTCCGGGCTGGTCGTCGTGTTCCGCGTGAGCGTCCTCCTCATGTCCCTGGCACTCACTATATGACTCTGCGTCCTTCCACTGCTCCACAGCGTGTCCCTCTGCCGTCTCCTCCTGCGTCCTCTCTTCCTGACGGTCCGGACCCGGAGTCTGACTCCCTTCGTGCTGCTAGTCCTACTGTCACGCGTTTCCTCGCCACTGTTGTCACTGACCCTACCTTTGAGTCCACTGCTGCGTCTGCTCTAGTCGCTGAGCTTGTTGACTTTGCTGCTCGCTGTCGTCTAGACTACGCCGCTAGCCTTGTTGCTGAGTCTGAGTCTGAGTCTGTCTGTCCTCCGTCCGTCGGGGGTGAGTGTGCTCTTGGCACGGACGTCCTTGAGGACAGACAGGAGGAGTTTGAGTGCTTTGCCGCTGCTTTACCTCATCTCGTGTCCATGCTGATTGCCCCTGAGGGAGACCCGGATGCACCAGACATCCCGACCCCGCGCTCTTGCGCAGAGGCGATAGAGGGTCCCTACTCCTCTCAGTGGCAGTCAGCCATGGACGCTGAGATGGCTTCCTGGAAGTCCACAGGCACCTACGTCGACGAGGTTCCCCCCCCTGGGGCGAACATCGTCAGTGGCATGTGGATTTTCAGGGTGAAGCGGCCGCCGGGTTCTCCGCCTGTCTTCAAGGCGCGTTACGTTGCACGAGGCTTCAGTCAGCGTGAGGGAGTTGACTTCTTCCAGACCTTCTCCCCTACCCCGAAGATGACCACTCTTCGGGTTCTGCTGCACGTCGCCGCTTAGCGTGACTACGAGCTCCACTCTCTTGACTTCAGCACTGCTTTCCTACAGGGCAGCCTGCACGAGGAGATCTGGCTGCGCCGCCCACCTGGCTTCACTGGGTCGTTTCCTCCTGGTACCCAGTGGAGCCTCCGGCGGCCAGTCTACGGTCTCCGCCAGGCACCCCGTGAGTGGCACGACACACTGAGGACTACTCTTGCTGCTCTTGGGTTTGCTCCTTCTACTGCTGACCCGTCGCTGTTTCTACGCACCGACACCACTCTGCCGCCGTTCTACGTTCTCGTGTACGTAGACGACTTGGTCTTTGCTACTGCTGACACTGAGGCACTCGCCCACGTGAAGTCGGAGCTGTAGAAGAGACACACGTGCACAGACCTGGGTGAGCTGACAAGCTATCTTGGCTTGCGGATCACCCGGGACAGAGCACAGCGCACCATTACCTTGACCCAGTCACACATGGTGCAGCAGGTCCTTCAGCGCTTCCGCTTCACGTACTCCTCGCCACAGTCCACTCCTCTGCCTACCGGTCACTCGCTCTCAGCTCCACCTTTGGACGAGTCCGTAGAGCCGAGTGGCCCGTATCCAGAGCTTGTGGGCTGCCTCATGTACCTGATGACCTGCACTCGACCTGACCTAGCCTACCCTCTTAGCATCCTAGCACGCTATGTCGCTCCTGGCCGACACAGGAAGGAGCACATGGATGCTGTTAAGAGGGTGTTGCGCTACATGTGCAGTACGTCGGGCATGGGGCTCGTTCTTGGAGGACGGGCTCGAGTTGTCCTCACTGGTCACGCAGACGCTTCTTGGGCTGACGACTTGGCTACGCAGCGGTCGTCACAGGGTTACACCTTCAGCCTTGGCTCCGGCTATGTTTCTTGGCGGTCTACCCGCTCTTCTTCTGTTCTCAGCTCAGTTGTGAGGCTGAGATCTACGCAGGGGCCATGGCTGCACAGGAGTTACGCTGGCTCACCTACCTGCTGACCGACCTTGGAGAGCCGCCTCGTTCTCCTCCAGTGCTGTACGTCGACAACAAGGCCATGATTGCCTTGTGTCAGGAGCACAGACTGGAGCACAGAACGAAGCACATCGCTCTGCGCTACTTCCTTGCTCGAGAGTTGCAGCAGCGTGGTCAGCTTCGTCTCGCTTACGTGGCCACTCGGGCCAACACTGCTGATGTCTTCACCAAGGCGCTTCAGCCTTGTGATCATCAGTGTTTCTGTACTGTTCTAGGCCTTGTACCTACTGTGCCTCACTTGCTTACTTCCTGACTCTGCTTGTACTGTGATCCTTATATATGTCTACCTGCATGTTTACACTTGCTAGGTTGTTATCACTGTATTTCTTGTTGTATTATCAACCTGCATGTGAACTGGTCTTGTGACCGCTTGCTTGTGCTCGGAATTTGTGTGGTATCCTTGAGATCCACCCTGAGCTGTGCTTTGCTTTGCTTTGTTTTGACTGGTCTTGTGACCATCTGGTTGTTTCCCACTTAGCCTATGGGGGTGTGTCAAACATTATATATGTTACTATTCTGTAGGCTATATTGGGTTTAGCCTTAGGGGGTACAACATTCTAGGTTTTCCTACTTGTACTCCCAATACTGTTAGTTCAACCATTCCTCTCATTCTGACACTGTCATATGGCCTATCATTTGCGCGCTTCAGGAAACTATTCGCATGATAAACCCCACGTGGAAGTTGGGGTCGGTGGGATATTTTTTCTTCTCGGATGATGCATGAAGTCCGGTTTTCTGGAAAAACCCTGGTGGCGGTCGCTTTCCACCAGGTGTGGTTGGAGCGGTGCAAAGCGGTTTTTCATAATGAGCTTTTCAGCGTAAACGGGTCCTCCGGAAAATTGGGGTGAACTTCACAAGACACATCAAGATCTACAGCGAGGCCATGACGAGGAATAACAAACGGACAAATGTCACAGCTGGGCATGGTTGGCACCATCTGCCACGTGAAAAGGTGGTGATGCTGGGTCGGCCTTCAGAAAAGGAGAAGTCGCTGACATGGAGCGAGGGTTTCAAGTCGATATGGAGCAACCTGAAGATTTTCATTAAGCCTCCGTCGTACGAAACGAAAGGGCTGTGTGGACAGTTTGTCCTCCTGTCCCCTTCCCCCTGAATCAGTTGACTGCTAGATGTTATGCATGCTGTTGATGTATTTCGTAAAAAAAAAAAAACAAAAAATAATTAAAAAAACAGAAAATAAAAAGGCGGCGTGCTATTTCTTGGCTGAGATTGTTTCTTGCAAGCTGCAAAGTTCTCTGTGAGCCAATCGACGATCGCGAGGATCGTGTCGTTCCCACTTGCCCCGGCCGATAACCGATACCACCCACAGAGCGTGCTTGGGGCCAGGTGATCGACGACCACGAGGATCGTGTCCATCATCACCTGCCCCCAAAATGGCCGAACTTAAAGTCGTTAGCCCTAATTGCACAAGTTTTAAGAGGTTGACGCGAGGGGGTCTTCTGGTCTGGGCTTTGGCCAGTGATTCCGATTTCGTGAAAGTCGTTTTTTTCGCCAAGCCTAGCCAGACCTCGGATTTCGCCCTGGGGGTTGGGCCAGTCTCCGAAAGTCCCCAATTGCTGGAGCGCTACTCTTCAAAGCTTGCACACTCCACTTCGTCAAATATTGTTACGGGTGCAATTGAACGAGATTACGAGGATTGCATTAGGTGTCAAACGTGTACAACGTATGAGCGAAGGCATGAGCGAATACATATACGCGATACATGCAAAACCCTCCATCCCTTTTCGTTGTGAAGAGTATCATTGAGGCGAACATCGATGGACTTGGTCGGATGATTCTTTTTCTCGAGTGAAAAACCTAACTGCTTCCTCGGTATAGTTCTAATTCTATTCAGTGGTCGTGCAGTCGCTGAGGCGGCAGTCCCACCGGTAAGTCGTCGGGAAAAATCTCGAGGTACCGTTTTAGCAATTTACGTAGTAGTGGTGGTACAGATACGAACGGTGTCTGAAAATCACACGCCTTCCTCCGATGTCCAATGCACACACATCAGCTCCTGAAGCCATAGCCCGTTTCATCGTGATGATGTTGACGTGGACCGTTGAAGACTCAAGCGAGTGCCAGCGAGGAAATGCAACCCAGTTACCGTCGCTTCGCACAATGCAGCTGCTTGTCGTCCGGTCAATTCGCGGGTTGTACCGTCGCAGCCAATCACGTCTCAGTAGAATGTCAGTCCCATCAGTGTTGTCGCGAGCATTCCCTGTATAAATCCTATCATGCCCTCGAAGCAAATCTTCACTCTCTCCACTATTTCCCGTATTGCAAGTGGCGTGTTGTCAACTAAGCGTGGGTCGATCTCGGGTAAACAGCGACTAAGTGTCACTAGTTGTTTCCGCGCGATTGCAATATTTAACTAAACTGTGACTAGGCCCTCCACTAATACAAACTTTCACGATTGTCCCCTGTATTTTTGCATGAATCAGTACTGGGAAATATGTCGATGTACGTTCCTTATTCAGCCAAGCCCTATCGAGTGCGTGAATCGGTACAGTCCCTCGGTGAGGGTCAGTGGGGTCGGGCGAGTTGTGGGTCTCGTTAGTAGTGGGCCTGTACTCTACTGAATGCTGGATTTTCCCTGCATTCCAGACTCCCTCCCCTGCCTTGCTCCTCAGTGACTTAGGTCCTCTGGGCATCCGCTCTTGCAATGGCCCGGCCTGTTGCACGAAAAGCAGCGCCTGTTAAACGGCGAGACAGCTGGATTCGTCGCAACTGCGTAAACCCGTGGCGTGCTTGGTCGTTCACATTGTACATTGTCCATAATCGTAGGACCCTAGCCTCGGTCGTCGCAAAATGTCGATTTTCTTAGTGAGCTCCTGTATCTTGTTGAAATTTGATATCCCATGTAGGAGGATTTTCAGCGCGATTTCCAGCTTCAAGCCGCCGACGTAGCGTTCTACTTGCTCCGCTTCATGCATGTAGCCGACATATTCGCATAGCGTAAGAAACCGTTGGTGCCTTGAACCGACCCAAGCTGCCGCCAAGTGCGCGGCCTCTGGCGTGCTGAGATTGAAGCCGCGATCAGCGATTGGGCGGCGCCATCGCTGTCCCACGCTGTCGCCTTACGATGGTGTTCCTAATGAGATGAAAATTGGTTCTTCAGCTTGTGCAATTGCATTTTCTGGTGCTTGTGCCGGCGCATTCGCCGTCGACGCTCCGCCGTACCATAGATTCCTCTAGCTGGCACATCGGTTCGTTGAGGCGCTCTTGCGTCAAAGTCGCGAGCGCAATGCGGCCGGTTTCGTCCATGGGGGGGGTGTTGGGCTGGCTTAGCGGTAGCCTTTGTCATGGGTGTGTGTGCATATAAGTGAGCACACGGGCAGTGGTGGTGGGCACTGAGGGACGTCTACCCCCCCCCCTCCTCCCCTCCGCACCCCCCCTCTCCCCCAAAAAAAAATGTGATAAGTTGGGAACCGAAGGTGTGTGCGCGGTCTGAAAACAGTCTTGGTTCTGAATACCAAGTTTTACGAGTGCATTTGAGTGAGCGAACGAAGACTGAGCGAAGGCATGAGCGCATGTTAAATAGCAAAGGCATTTCAGCAATGGTAACGCGCTTGCGAAAAGGTGCCCCTCGGGCCTGATGCTGAGGTTGGGAAATGTCGAAGCGCATGGACGCGGGTTACCAGCCAAGCCGGGTGGTCCGGGCGCGAGGGGAGCACCCGCGGGAATAGTGGTCGAGGAGAGTATCACGAAGTGGTAACGGGTTATTGTTGGGGTACTGTGGCGGGAATAGTCAGTTACGCGGTAAAGAGGGACTCGAAGTTAGGAAAATGAATTTTCCTTACAGGGGGCCTGATCTCGATGTGTGAAAGATAGAACGAGGAATGATTGCATTCAGCAGCATGAGGAGTACAAGTAGGAAACCCTAAAGTGTTGTACCCCATATGAACTACCCCACTACAGCCTACACAGACTATAGCATATAAGTTTGACACACCCCCATAGGCAAAGTGGGGGAGAATAAGAGGTCACAAGACTAGTCAAGAGAAGCAAAGCAAGCTCAGGGTGGATCACGAAGTCACCACGCATTCTGAGCACAAGCAAATGGCCACACGGCCAGTTCACATGCAGAGTTAAATCAAGGCGAACAAACAATACAGTGATCACAACCTAGCAAATGTAAGCATGCAGGTATATGTATAAAGATCACAGTACAAGCAAAGACAAGAAGTAAGTAAGTGAGGCCCAGTGGGCACAAGGCCTAGAACAGTACATAAACGCTGATGATCACAAGGCTAAAGTGCCTTGGTGAAAACATCAGCAGTGTTGGCCCGAGTGGCCACGTAAGCAAGACGAAGCTAACCACGCTGCTGCAACTCTCGAGCAAGGAAGTAGCGGAGAGCGATGTGCTTCGTTCTGTGCTCCAGTATGTGCACCTGACACAAGGCAATCATGGCCTTGTTGTATACGTACAGCACTGGGAGAACGAGGCGGCTCTCCCAGGTCGGTCAGCAGGTAGGTGAGCCAGCATAACTCCTGTGCAGCCATGGCCCCTGCGTAGATCTCAGCCTCACAGCTGGAGCTGAGAACAGAAGACGAGCGGGTAGACCGCCACGAAACAGAGCCGCAGCCAAGGCTGAAAGTGTAACCCTGTGACGACCGCTGCGTAGCCAAGTCGTCAGCCCAAGAAGCGTCTGCGTGACCAGTGAGGACAACTCGAGACCGTCCTCCAAGCACGAGCCCATGCACGACGTACTGCACAAGTAGCGCAACACCCTCTTAGCGGCATCCATGTGCTCCTTCCTGTGTCTCCCAGGAGCAACATAGCGTGCCAGGATGCTCAGAGGGTATGCCAGGTCAGGTCAAGTGCAGGTCATCAAGTACATGAGGCAGCCCACAAGCTCTGGATAAGGGCCACTCGGCTCTACGGACTCATCCGAATGCAGAGCTGAGAGCGAGTGGCGAGTAGGCAGAGGAGTACGTGAAGCCGAAGCGTTGAAGGACTTGCTGCACGATGTGTGACTAAGTCAAAGTAATGGTGCGCTGTGCTCTGTCCCGGGTGATCTGCAAGCAAGGATAGCTGCGCAACTCACCCAGGTCTGTGCACGTGTGTCTCTTCTGTAGCTCCGACTTCACGTGGGCGAGTCCCTCAGTGTCAGAAGTAGCAAAGACCAAGTCGTCGACGTACACGAGGACGTAGATCGGCGGCAGAGAGGTGTCGGTGCGTAGAAACAGCGACGGGTCAGCAGTGGAAGGAGCAAAGCCAAGAGCCGTAAGGGGCGTCCTCAGTGTGTCGTGCCACTCACGGGGCGCCTGGCGGAGACCGCAGACTGGCCGCCGGAGGCTCCACTGGGTACCAGCAGGAAACGACCCAGTGAAGCCAGGTGGGCGGCGCAGCCAGATCTCCTCGTGCAGGCTGCCCTGTAGGAAAGCAGTGCTGAAGTCCAGAGAGTGCAGCTCGTAGTCACGCTGAGCAGCTACGTGCAGCAGAACCCGAAGAGTGGTCATCTTCGGGGTAGGGGAGAAGGTCTGGAAGAAGTCAACTCCCTCTCGCTGACTGAAGCCTCGTGCAACGTAACGCGCCTTGAAGACAGGCGGAGAACCCGGCGGCCGCTTCACCCTGAAAATCCACATGCCACTGACGATGTTCACCCCAGGCGGGGGAACCCCGTCGACGTAGGTGGCTGTGGACTTCCAGGAAGCCATCTCTGCGTCCATGGCTGTCTGCCACTAAGAGAAGTAGGGACCCTCTATCGCCTCTGCGTAAGAGCGCGGGGTCGGGATGTCTGGTGCATCCGGGTCTCCCTCAGGGGCAATCAGCATGGACACGAGATGAGGTAAAGCAGCGGCAAAGCACTCAAACTCCTCTTTTCTGTCCTCAAGGACGTCCGTGCCAAGAGCACACTCACCTCCGACGGACGGGGGACAGACAGACTCAGACTCGGACTCAGCAACAAGGCTAGCGGCGTAGTCTAGACAACAGGCGGCAGCAAAGTCAACAAGCTCAGCAACTAGGGAAGACGCAGCAGGGGACTCAAACGACGGGTCAGCGACAACAGTGGCCAGGAGACGCGTGACAGTAGGACTAGTAGCACGATGGGAGTCAGACTCCGGGTCAGGACCGTCAGCAAGTGAGGACACAGGAGGAGACCGCAGAGGGACAAGCTGTGGAGCAGTGGAAGGACGAAGCGCCATCCGGTGCGTGCCTGGGACAGCAGGAGGACGCGGACGTGGAACACGATTACTAGTGCGACCAGCGCGAACAGGCGACGCAGGAAGAGACTCAGGCGACGCAGGACGAGACTCAGGCGACGCAGGACGAGACTCAGGCGACGCAGGACGAGACTCAGGCTCACGACGCTCCGTAAGACCTCTAGTCGGCCCAGAGTAAGGAGAAGGACCAGTCAGTGGAGAGGCTGGTTGTAGCTGCGACTGCGACGGGGCAGGCTGTGGACACAGTAAGGGAAGAGTGGGACCAGTAGAAGGTGGGAGGTCAAGAACCTGCTGAAGAAGTGGAACGAAGTACGGCCGCGGCCGCGCAGCGCCTCCAGAACCAGCAGAGACAGTACCAGTACCCCCAGCTCCAGGGTCTGCAGCTCAAACTCCCGCAGCACCACCAGCTCCAGCACCTCCAGCAGCTCCAGCTCCAGTAGCACCTCCAGTAGAAACAACACTAGCGCCTCCAGCTCCAACTCCGGGAGCACCACCAGCCCCAGTAGCTCCAGTACCTCCAGTACGAGCACATCCGGGACCAGCGGCTCCAGCACCTCCAGCAGCACCAGCACCAGCAGTACCTCCAGCAGCTCCAGCTCTGGCAGCACCTCCAGCTCCAGCAGCTCCAGCTCCTCCAGCAGCTCCAACCCCAGCAGTACCTCCAACAGCTCCAGCTCCAGCAGCACCTGCACCAGCAGCACCTCGCTGGCGGCTCCAGCGGCGAGCAAACCACTCGCGCAGCTGCGGTGGAGAGAGAGGCTCCCGTCGAGACGAGGCACCCGCAGGAACTCCAGCAGACTCAGCACCCCCAGTCTCAGCAACCGCAGGCTCAGCACCCTCAGGCTCAGCACCTCCAAGCTCAGCACCCCCAGGCTCAGCACCCCAAGGCTCCGCACCCTCAGACTCAGCAACCCCATGCTCAGCACCCCCAGACTCCACACGCTCAGGCTCAGCACCCCCAGGCTCCGTATGCTCAGGCTCAGCACCCCCAGGCTCCGCACCCTCAGACTCAGCAACCCCAGGCTCAGCACCCCCAGGCTCCGCACGCTCAGGCTCAGCACCCCCAGCAGCACCACCCCCAGTAGCAGCACCAGAGTCAACCGCTACCTCGACAGGCTCGACAGCGTCTACCTGGGACACACCTGAGGGAGCAGGACCCTGAGGGGGGAGGGGGTCTACCGGAGGAGGACCTAGTGCAAGGAAGAGCGGCGGGGGGGGGGGAGAGAGGCAGTGCGGTAGGGGAAGAGACGGTAAAAGGGAACCGACTCGTCGAACGTGACGTCCTGAGACGGCAGGACACGGCGCGAGATGGGGTGGTAAAACTGCCAGCCATGCGCGTCAAGGACAAAGCCAAGGAAGACGCAAGGAATAGCACGGGCGGAGAGCTTGTCCGCGGTAGTATCGCGGACAAAGGCACGAGAACCCCAGACCCGAAACACTGACACATTGCCAACCTTCCCCGTCCAACGCAGTGTGGGCGAGGTCTCCGGCAAGGAGACACGGGGCCAGAGGTTGAGCTGATGCGCAGCGTAACGGACCGCAAACGGACACAGAAAATGGGGGGCAGCCGCATGGACCATGGAGGTACGAGCGACCTCCATGACTAATCCAATGCGGCGCTCAACAATCCCATTCTGCTGCGGTGAGGTCGGGAGCGTGAACGTCTGGCGAATGCCCTTCCCACGACAAAAGTCCCGCAGGAAGTCAGAGGCAAACTCACCACCTCTGTCAGAGTGTATACGCAGGACAGGAAAGTCCGTCCCGAACCGCTCGCGGAGCTGGAGACGGGCAGCGCGGATCCAAGGGATCAAAACATCAGGGACCTCACCCTTGGTGCGCAAGGGGAAGACCGTGGTGTAACGCGTGTAGTCGTCAACAACCAGCAAAAAGTACCGCTCGCGGTCCTGTCCACGGACGCGGGCCGGGCCCCACACGTTCATGTGTAGGGTCTGCAGGGGAGTAGTCGTCGGGGGAAACGAGGAGGAGTGAGGAGCGGCGCGCTGCCGCCCCTCGACACAAGGAGGACAGGGAGGAGCATGCGAGGGAGGGAGGGGAGGTAGAACCCTGGGAAGACCAGAGACAAGGACACGTCGGTACATGCTACGAAGGCGCTGCACCGAGGGGTGACCAAGACGGTGGTGCCAGAGGACTGTCTGGTGCGACAAAGCGCGAGACGTGCAGGGGGCCGCTAGCTGACCTGACGCAAACGCAGACGCAGATGCAGCTACCTGAGGGGACACAGTAGTCAGTGTGTACAGACTCGAGCCAGGTGCTCGGGTGAACGTGGCCAGGTGTCGACTAGTCCGGGAGCACGTACAGTGGGTCACACGCTGACCTCCAGGAGTGAACTGGTCAACCCACTCATCCTGGAGGGCAGCTCCACTCACCAAGTTCGTCGAGAACGAGGGGAGGTGGAGACCCGACAGTGAGCCAGACGGGACAGCCGGACACGGCAGGACCGTGGAGGAGTGCGCAAGGACGAGGCCCCCAGAGGGGTCCGCCAGAGAGACTGCAACTGGCCGACTGAGCGGCGTGAGTGTGGTGCTGTCGCGAAAGAAGGAGCGGGAAGCACCTGAGTCAAGTGTGAAGGTGTGCAAGGCCTCAGCAGGCGCAGTACCAGAGAGAGCAGACTCACCAGCACCTGGAGCAGCAGACTCACTAGCACCTAGAGCAGCAGCCTCACCAGCACCTAGACTAGCAGACTCACCAGCACCTAGAGCAGCAGACTCTATACCTGGGTCCGGCGGCGTGCACAGGTAATAGTCACCCTCAGCTTTAACAGGCAATGCATACATGGCAGATAGAATAGCATCAAAGTCCAGTGCAAAGATATCCACTCTCTGCCTCAGTAGCTCCACCCAGCTGGGGAGCTCAGCCTCGTCACCAAACTCTGAACGCCAGGCATCGCTCAGACATGCGAAGCAGCGGGACTGTGTGTGACCTATCCTCCCGCAAGTCTGACCAGCCCGATCACCTGTGCGAATGACGTACGGGCAGCGAGCAGTACTCCGAGACCCTCTACTCTGAGTGTACCACTCACGCAGCTGCAGGGGCGTAAGGGTCTCGCGCGGACGTCGCTGGAGCTGTATCTGGCCACCGCCAGAAACTCCCCACCGAGCAGCTCCGCCTAGACTGCCACCGCTGCCGCCGCCACCACTCCCACTACTGCCACCACCGCCGCTACCACTCCCACGGCTACCACGAAGAGACGCCATCGCGGAAAGGCACGGCGGCGAACAGGTACTAGGGTAGGGCAAGGCGGCGCACCGTCAGGGAAGGGCGGTGCGCAGCCAGAGTAGGGCGGCGTGCGGGCAGAGGAGGGCAGCGTGCGGGCTGCAGATGGCGGCGCGCTAGCTGCCAGGGTGGACGTGACGGGCAGGGGCAGGGCGAAGCGCGGGCGGCAGGGCGGCGCGCTGGCCCTAGGGTGACGCGACGGGCAGGGAAGGGGCAGCGCGCGGGCCCTAGGGCGACACGAGGGGCAGGGCAGTGGCGGCGCGCGGGCCCCAGGGCGACGTGACGGGCAGGGCAGGGGCGGCGGCACGGGCCCTAGGGCGACGCGACGGGCAGGGCAGGGGCGGCGCGCATGCCCTAGGGTGACGCGACGGGCAGGGCAGGGGCGACTCGCGGGCCCTAGGGCGACGCGACGGGCAGGGCAGGGGCGACGCGCGGGCCCTAGGGCGACGCGGCGGGCAGGGCAGGTTGTCGCGCGGGCCCTAGGGCGACGCGACGGCCAGGGCAGGTCGTCGCGCGGGTCCTAGGGCGACGCGACGGCCAGGGCAGGGCGCAGCGGCGTGGGTAGGGCAGGTGCTCACCAGGGGCGGGTAGGGCAGGTGCCACCGGCGGCGGGTGGGGCAGGCACGCGACTGGCGGCTGCAGGGTAGGGCCGCGACGAGGCGGCTGCAGGTCAGGGCCGCGACGGGGCGGCGGTACAGCAGGGCCGCGACGAGCGGCTGAGGGCAGGGCCGCGACAGGTGGCGGAAGGGCAGGGCCGCGACGGGCGGCGAGGTCAGGACCGCGACGTGGGGCGGCAGGGCAGGGCCGCGACGGGCGGCAGGGCAGGGCCGCGACGGGCGGCGGGTCAGGCCGCGACTTGGGGCGGCAGGGCAGGGCCGCAATGGGCGTCTAGGTCAAGGCCGCGACGGGCCGTTAGGGCAGGGCCGCGACGGGCCGTTAGGGCAGGGCCGCGACGGGCCGGTAGGGCAGGGCCGCTACGGGCGGCAGTAGGGCAGGGCGCGCTACGGCGCAGGTGAGGCAGGCGCGAGGCGCGCTTCGGGCAGGGCAGGAAAAATCGTGGTGGGCCCTAAAAAAACACGTTCCCACTAGGGAACCTGCTTTGAAACCATGTGAAAGATAGAACGAGGAATGATTGCATTGAGCAGCATGAGGAGTACAAGTAGGAAACCCTAAAGTGTTGTACCCCACATGAACTACCCCACTACAGCCTACACAGACTATAGCATATAAGTTTGACACGATGTAGTGCCATCTTTTTACAATGTTATGTTTACATTCACTATGACAAGGTCCTTATAAGACTTCCGCTATGTTAACTCTTGGCACCTGGTTCTATCCACCAGAGTCCTAAGTTATTCCAGATGTACGCGATGGAGTACTATCCCCATAAGGAATGTTAGATCGCCTTCCTGGGAAGTTTGGACATGGACAACCCCAAAAGTGCATCGTTTAGGGTCCAGCATGGTAGCTTCCACGTTTAACCCACGTGCCAGGTGAAAGTGGTGTGTGCGACCGTTAAGAAAATGGCCAAACCTAGTGCCCAATCAAATCTGTATACACAACTCAATTTACAATCACTGTCGTCGACCAGCAGCTTCTATCGACAACGTCAACCAGGCGATCTAAATTTTCTTGCAACAACTGTCAACGAGAGTTGTTGTTATTGGCCCCGTCCTCGCTTGGGCGGAGCCGACTTCGTGGTTGGGTGTACGGGAGGTGCAGCCGACTTGCAGCAGTGGGCGACGCCGACTTGGGCAAGCTGGTGACGGGTTTGGTCGACTTGCACGGGGCCACTGCAATCCCACCGACTTGGGAAGCCGGCGGCCGACTTTAACTGGTGGTCGGCGATGTGGCGCGTCGACCTGGAAGTCGGCGCCAACTTGCAAGGTCGCCGACTTGCAAGGTCGCCGACTTGCGAGGTTGCCGACTTGCAAGGTCGCCGACTTGCGAGGTCGCCGACTTCAAGAGGTTGGCCTGGAAGTCGGCGCCGACGTAGAAGGGGCGTCGACTTGGTGACGCCGACTTCGAGTAGCCGACTTGGGTGGTCGGCTGACAATTGTGCTGGTCGACGTAGAGCTGGCCGACCAGGAGTGACGTCGACCTGGAGCTGGTCGACCAAGGGTGTGGTCGACCTGGTGAGGTCGACTCGAGGTGATCGTCGACTTGGGAGGTCGACGGGCACATACAGGAGCAGCTGGTCGACGTGGTTGCCCGGTCGACCAGGTTACCAGGGTGAGGAGGTTCTGCGGAGGAGTGCGACGGTCGCCCAGGCGATGTTGGCGAGACCGACCTCGGTGGTGGTATCCCGAGGTCGACGTGGCGGATCAGGTGCAGTCGTCAGCACGAGGACAACTTGATGTGTGCGCTGTGCAGGTGACGAGGCACAGCATGCCAATCATCTGCGAGCACCTGCGAAGCTGGTGCGATGCTGTACTGCGGGAGCAATGCTGGCACGTCGTCGACCTGCAGCGTTGGCACGCCGTCGACTTTGCACTGCTGGAGTGCGGTCGACCAAGTCGTGCTGGAACGCGGTCGACCATGCTGTGCTGGCAGTCGACCGACCTGAATGCTAGCTCTGATGTAGTCTTGTCTTGCCAACCTTATTGTACCATTCTTGTCAACCTTTCTTAGTGAAACTCTTGCCAAATTGCCCCGTGAACTAGCAAGCAGTGTATGAACTAGGAAAACGACCAAGAACCAACGAATGCAGAGATCACACGGGCATCCGTGCCTAGCCCGTAGTCTAGCTCTCGTTGTAGTAGTTATCTTCGCGTGGTGCAGTGAGCGTGGACGGCACACGACTTACCTTTCAGTCAGGTCGACGTAGTGGTCACGTACCTGAGTTGCTCGTAGGCCGGCAGCCGTGCAGTCACTAGCGTGCGCGTAGGTGACGCAGAGGTGATGGACACCCTGGAGGCACGGCTGGAGGATGTGAGGAGACAACATGAGGCCAAGGAGTACGGGGCGATACCCAGGGCGGTCGTCGAGGCTGGACTCCGCACCATGTGGGCGACGGAGCATCCCCCTTCTCGACCAGCTTCTCCTCGGCCGGTGACCAACGAAGGCGGCGTCGACGTGGGCGTCCACGCCGGTGGTGGCCAAGTCGGCAGCAGTGCGGGAGGCACGTCGAGACAGCGAGGTGTGATTCACGCCGATGAGGTCAGCGGCGTTCAGGCGCGAGGGATGCAGGCTTCTCGCAGGGCGACGTCGGAGGTCGTCGAAGTGGATTGTCGCCGATGTCGGTGACCCACGTGACAGCAGGCGGGATTGCACCGAGCTACGGCTACTTCAAGTTTACGCCGGACAGGATCTTCGTCACCCCGCAGCTCGTTGGTCGACCCGACATCCTCACGTGGAAGGAAGCCATCAAGCCCCAGCTGGAGATGGCCGGGCTGATCGGCTTCGCCCGAGGGACCGTGGCGACGCTTGAGGAGCACCACCCCGACTTGCGAGCGGAGTTTCGCGCAGTGCAACTACTGACCTTCACGGTCATTTCGCGGTGCTGCTCGTCGGGCGTGCAGATCGCCTTGAAGTGGTGCAGGGAGTACCTCGACGCCGGCCATCGGGCGTGGCACTTCATCGAATCGACCTACCAAGTCACCGACGATTTGTTCATCGCCCAGCTGGAGGGGCAGCTGACGCACCTGCGTATGGGCGACCAGGAGACGGCGACCGATTACTGCAACTGCGCTCGGCGAATTCTCGCCACCATAAGGATGGCCGGCGCACAGTAATCGACGGCGTCGTACGTCACCCACGTCATGCAGGGACTCCCTAGCAGCTACAACCTGCTGAAGCGGCTGTCGATGGCGCCGAGCACGCGGGCGACACTCAACGAGGACACGTTGACCTCGTACATCCTGCAGGACGAGGCGATGCAGGAGGTTGAGCGGTCCCAGTAGCTCCTGGCGCATGTGAACTATGTTGCCTCGGCGAAGCAAGGAGGTCGACCGGGGCAGCGCGGGCAGTCTGGCGGCGGTGGTAGCAGTGGCTGGAAGCCGGCCAAGGAAGTCGACAAGAAGAAGTCGACCAAGGACAGCGGTCGAGGAGGAGGAAGTCGACGTCGGGAGTGCTGGCTGTGCGGCGACCCCGACCACCTCTCCTTCGAGTGCCCCGACCTAGCGACTCCGATGACGACGACGCCAAGGGAGGCCGCGGAAGGTCTGGCAGCCGTCGTCCTCGTCGAGGAGGAAACAAGCCGCGCAAGGAGAAGCAGTCGACCACGTCGACCACAGCAAAAG
Organism: Closterium sp. Naga37s-1; assembly: GCA_947471745.1. Classification (NCBI taxonomy): domain Eukaryota; kingdom Viridiplantae; phylum Streptophyta; class Zygnematophyceae; order Desmidiales; family Closteriaceae; genus Closterium; species Closterium sp. Naga37s-1. Next base: position 1,626,723 of record CANJKZ010000103.1, read on the forward strand.
ACGCCGACTCCTCTGCTGGCGGAAAGGGGCGGGACGACAAGACGGCATCGTGCTCGCTGGTCGGCGTCGTGGAGCCGACCGTCTCGCTGGCGGCGGAGGCCGGCGAGGACTTCCAGGCGGTAGCAGCAGTGCAGGCGAACCCGGCGGCGGTCCTGCTTGACAACGGCTGCTCGCACCACCTGATGGGGACGAAGGACGTCTTCGACGACTTGGGGCCGAGCGGCGACGTCAAGCACGTGCGCGGCTTCAATGGGGCGCTGCAGGACGTCCAGGGCCGCGGCACTATCGCTTTGCAAGGGGAGGCTGGGAAGAAGGTACTCATCCCCGACGTGCTCTACGTCCCGGGCGTATGGGCGAACCTGCTTTCGGCCGGCCAACTGAAGGAGAACGGTGTGAAGCTGCAGGAGGACGGCGACGGGATGTTCCTCGTCTTGGCGGCGGAAGACGTCCTCGGTCGGGCGAGTCCTCTGCACCGACCTGCGTCCCTGCTCAACGAGGTCTACGTCGCCCACGACGGAGGTCGTGGCCCTGCGGGCGATTGTCTCGGCGACGAAGTCGACGCCGGACAGATTGAATGCGAGGCTTGCGCACGTCGGCATGGACACCATACGGAGCTCGGCGAAGCACGAGGTTGCCACTGGGCTGGACCTCAAGTCGGCATCAGGCACCAACTCACCGTGTGTCTCGTGTGTCGGCGGGAAGCTGGCGCGGCACACCTTCCCTGACCAGGGCTCGGACGCCGACGACGTGCTGGCCGTCGTGCTCATCGACCTGTGCGGGCCATTCCGGGTGGCTGCCAAGGATGGCAGCCTGTACTTCTTGCTGCTGAAGGGCCGCAAGACCCGCTATGTGTGGGTGAGGCCGGTCGCCAAGAAGTCGGATGCGTTGCATGAGTTCGTGCAGTGGCTGGCGGTAGCTGAGCGACAGACGAAGAAGTCGGTGCTGATGCTGCGCTTAGACCGGGGAGGGGAGTTCCTCGGGAAGCAGTTCACCGACTTCGTGAACAGCAAGGGGATCATCCACGACCTGACCTGCCCGTACACCCCGCAGCAGAACGGCATGGCGGAGTGGGAAATGAGGACGGTGGTAGAGTCGGTGCGGACGATGCTGCTGCACATGGGCGTACAGCACCACTGGTGGCACCTCGCTCTGCGGCAGGCCGTCTGGGTCCGCAACTGCCTTGAGAGGTCGACACTGCCGCAGGGGACGACGTCGTACCAGCTGCTCGTCGGGAAGAAGACCGACTTGACGCTGGCACGCGTGTGGGGCTGCATGGCGCAGTTCCTCGTCCCCGAGCAGCAGCGCGGTGGGAAGCTGAAGCCGAAGGCCAAGTGGGGCCTTCACCTCGGCGTGTCTGCGGAGAGCAAGGGCTGGGAGTTCCTCGACATCGACGACAACCGGGTGGTCACCACGTCGGACGTGGTGTTCTACGAGGATATGTCGCTGGAGGTGTGGAAGTCGGAGCACGGGCCGGTGGCGAGACGGACGCCGACTACCCCGCCGACCGACACCTTGACGGCGGCGCTGCCTCTGCTCGCCGAGGTCGGTGAGCTTGCTGATGAGGACGCCGAGGTCATCCGTCCTCCTTCCCCTTCCCCTCCCCTCGTGGTCGACCTGCGCAGGCTGACTCCTGTGTCGGCCTCCGACGATGAGGGGAGTAGTGGGACGTCGCCTTCGGCGCCGGCCAAGGGCACCGCCGGTGGCCGACGTGACGAGCGGCAAGTCGACGTGAGAGTGAAGGGGCTGCTGGAGTCCGTCTTTGAGCTGCGTGAGATCTCGCTGGTGCAGAAGTACCTCGGGCCGGAGATCGTCCGCGACAGGTCGGCGGGGAAGCTGTGGCTGCACTAGCAGGGTTATGCCGACAAGCTGCGTAGCCGCTTCATCGACAAGGAGCAGACCGGGCGCACTCCAAAGACGCCGGTCTCGGTCGACGCCTACGCCAAGCTCACCTTCGACGACGAGGAGGCACAGGAGCGACAGGAGGAGGAGTACCGGCAGAAGGTCGGCTCATTGTAGTTCGCGGCAACGACGACGAGGCCGGACATCGCCTTTGCCTGCAGCAAGCTGGGAAGCAGCCTCACGGTGAGGAGCGACCAGCACTGGCGCGAGGTCGACCATTTTCTCGCCTACCTCGCCAACACGCGTGACACCGCCCTGGAGTTTGGCGGTGGACCTGAGTCGCTAGAGCTGGTCGGCTACGTGGACGCCGACGACGCCGGTGACAAGCAGAGCCAGACGAGCACGGGCGGCTATGTGTTCGTCTACGGAGCGGCCGCAGTCTCCTGGTCGAGCCAGCGCATCAAGTGCGCGACGCTGCCGTCGACCGAGTCGGAGTACGTGGCGGCCACGGAAGCCGTCAAGGAGGGACGTCGTCTTCGCTTCCTCCTCGCAGAGTTCTGGCAGCTGGATGCCGGGAAGCCGACTGTCCTTCGGGTGGACAACACGCCGGCCATCACAGTCGCTGAGGGCATGGGGTTGACGGGCAACCCAAGCACATGGAGCGGCGACAGGCCTGGCTGCAGCACATGGTGAAGCGTGGGAAGTTTTCACTGAAGTACATCCCGACCGCTGACCAGCCGTCCGACTTCCTGACGAAGGCGCTGCACTATCCGGCCTTCAACCGGTGCTCCGTTGCCATTGGCCAGGTTGGCCGACGTGGGCGACGGGGACAACGACGTGCAGCAGTAGGTGCCATGCCCTACTGCATGGCTGGTGCGGTGACCGGCGTGCTGTGTGTTGGGTGCACGCCGACGAGCTATTCTCCGAGCAGAGATGCCGTGTGGGCTGGGGGCCCAGGCGTAAACACGGCAGGGGAGTGTCAACGGGAGTTGTTGTTGGCCCCGTCCTCGCTTGGGCGGAGCCGACTTCGTGGCTGGGTGTACGGGAGGTGTAGCCGACTTGCAGCAGTGGGCGACGCCGACTTGGGCGAGCTGGTCGACGGGTTTGGTCGACTTGCACAGGGCCACTGCAATGCCGCCAACTTGGGAAGCCGGCGGCCGACTTCAACTGGTGGTCGGCGATGTGGCGCGTCGACCTGGAAGTCGGCGCCGACTTGCAAGGTCGCCGACTTGCGAGGTCGCCGACTTGCGAGGTCGCCGACTTCAAGAGGTCGGCCTGGAAGTTGGCGCCGACGTAGAAGGGGCGTCGACTTGGTGACGCCGACTTCGAGTAGCCGACTTGGGTGGTCGGTTGACAATTGTGCTGGTTGACGTAGAGCTGGCCGACCAGGAGTGACGTCGACCTGGAGCTGGTCGACCAAGGGTGTGGTCAATCTGGTGAGGTCGACTCGAGGTGATCGTCGACTTGGGAGGTCGACGGGCACATACAGGAGCAGCTGGTCGACGTGGTTGCCCGGTCGACCAGGTTACCAGGGTGACGAGGTTCTGCGGAGGAGTGTGACGGTAGCCCAGGCGATGTTGGCGAGACCGACCTCGGTGGTGGTATCCCGAGGTCAACGTGGCGGATCAGGTGCAGTCGTCAGCACGAGGACAACTTGATGTGTGCGCTGTGCAGGTGACGAGGCACAGCATGCCAATCATCTGCGAGCACCTGCAAAGCTGGTGCGATGCTGTACTGTGGGAGCAATGCTGGCACGCCGTCGACCTGCAGCGTTGGCACGCCGTCGACTTTGCACTGCTGGAGTGCGGTCGACCAAGTCGTGCTGGAACGCGGTCGACCATGCTGTGCTGGCAGTCGACCGACCTGAATGCTAGCTCTGATGTAGTCTTGTCTTGCCAACCTTATTGTACCATTCTTGTCAACATTTCTTAGTGAAACTCTTGCCAAATTGCCCCGTGAACTAGCAAGCAGTGTATGAACTAGGAAAACGACCAAGAACCAACGAATGCAGAGATCACACGGGCATCCGTGCCTAGCCCGTAGTCTAGCTCTCGTTGTAGTAGTTATCTCCGCATGGTGCAGTGAGCGTGGACGGCAGACGACTTACCTTTCAGTCAGGTCGACGTAGTGGTCACGTACCTGAGTTGCTCGTAGGCCGGCAGCCGTGCAGTCACTAGCATGCGCGTAGGTGACGCAGAGGTGATGGACACCCTGGAGGCACGGCTGGAGGATGTGAGGAGACGACATGAGGCCAAGGAGTACGGGGCGATACCCTGTGCGGTCGTCGAGGCTGGACTCCGCACCATGTGGGCGACGGAGCATCCCCCTTCTCGACCAGCTTCTCCTCGGCCGGTGACCAACGAAGGCGGCGTCGACGTGGGCGTCCACGCCGGTGGTGGCCAAGTCGGCAGCAGTGCGGGAGGCACGTCGAGACAGCGAGGTGTGATTCACGCCGATGAGGTCAGCGGCGTTCAGGCGCGAGGGATGCAGGCTTCTCGCAGGGCGACGTCGGAGGTCGTCGAAGTGGATTGTCGCCGATGTCGGTGACCCACGTGACAGCAGGCGGGATTGCACCGAGCTACGGCTACTTCAAGTTTACGCCGGACAGGATCTTCGTCACCCCGCAGCTCGTTGGTCGACCCGACATCCTCACGTGGAAGGAAGCCATCAAGCCCCAGCTGGAGATGGCCGGGCTGATCGGCTTCGCCCGAGGGACCGTGGCGACGCTTGAGGAGCACCACCCCGACTTGCGAGCGGAGTTTCGCGCAGTGCAACTACTGACCTTCACGGTCATTTCGCGGTGCTGCTCGTCGGGCGTGCAGATCGCCTTGAAGTGGTGCAGGGAGTACCTCGACGCCGGCCATCGGGCGTGGCACTTCATCGAATCGACCTACCAAGTCACCGACGATTTGTTCATCGCCCAGCTGGAGGGGCAGCTGACGCACCTGCGTATGGGCGACCAGGAGACGGCGACCGATTACTGCAACTGCGCTCGGCGAATTCTCGCCACCATAAGGATGGCCGGCGCACAGTAATCGACGGCGTCGTACGTCACCCACGTCATGCAGGGACTCCCTAGCAGCTACAACCTGCTGAAGCGGCTGTCGATGGCGCCGAGCACGCGGGCGACACTCAACGAGGACACGTTGACCTCGTACATCCTGCAGGACGAGGCGATGCAGGAGGTTGAGCGGTCCCAGTAGCTCCTGGCGCATGTGAACTATGTTGCCTCGGCGAAGCAAGGAGGTCGACCGGGGCAGCGCGGGCAGTCTGGCGGCGGTGGTAGCAGTGGCTGGAAGCCGGCCAAGGAAGTCGACAAGAAGAAGTCGACCAAGGACAGCGGTCGAGGAGGAGGAAGACGTCGGGAGTGCTGGCTGTGCGGCGACCCCGACCACCTCTCCTTCGAGTGCCCCGACCGTAGCGACTCCGATGACAACGACGCCAAGGGAGGCCGCGGAAGGTCTGGCAGCCGTCGTCCTCGTCGAGGAGGAAACAAGCCGCGCAAGGAGAAGCAGTCGACCACGTCGACCACAGCAAAAGACGCCGACTCCTCTGCTGGCGGAAAGGGGCGGGACGACAAGACGGCATCGTGCTCGCTGGTCGGCGTCGTGGAGCCGACCGTCTCGCTGGCGCCGGAGGCCGGCGAGGACTTCCAGGCGGTAGCAGCAGTGCAGGCGAACCCGGCGGCGGTCCTGCTTGACAACGGCTGCTCGCACCACCTGATGGGGACGAAGGACGTCTTCGTCGACTTGGGGCCGAGCGGCGACGTCAAGCACGTGCGCGGCTTCAATGGGGCGCTGCAGGACGTCCAGGGCTGCGGCACTATCGCTTTGCAAGGGGAGGCTGGGAAGAAGGTACTCATCCCCGACGTGCTCTACGTCCCGAGCGTATGGGCGAACCTGCTTTCGGCCGGCCAACTGAAGGAGAACGGTGTGAAGCTGCAGGAGGACGGCGACGGGATGTTCCTCGTCTTGGCGGCGGAAGACGTCCTCGGTCGGGCGAGTCCTCTGCACCGACCTGCGTCCCTGCTCAACGAGGTCTACGTCGCCCACGACGGAGGTCGTGGCCCTGCGGGCGATTGTCTCGGCGACGAAGTCGACGCCGGACAGATTGAATGCGAGGCTTGCGCACGTCGGCATGGACACCATACGGAGCTCGGCGAAGCACGAGGTTGCCACTGGGCTGGACCTCAAGTCGGCATCAGGCACCAACTCACCGTGTGTCTCGTGTGTCGGCGGGAAGCTGGCGCGGCACACCTTCCCTGACCAGGGCTCGGACGCCGACGACGTGCTGGCCGTCGTGCTCATCGACCTGTGCGGGCCATTCTGGGTGGCTGCCAAGGATGGCAGCCTGTACTTCTTGCTGCTGAAGGGCCGCAAGACCCGCTATGTGTGGGTGAGGCCGGTCGCCAAGAAGTCGGATGCGTTGCATGAGTTCGTGCAGTGGCTGGCGGTAGCTGAGCGACAGACGAAGAAGTCGGTGCTGATGCTGCGCTCAGACCGGGGAGGGGAGTTCCTCGGGAAGCAGTTCACCGACTTCGTGAACAGCAAGGGGATCATCCACGACCTGACCTGCCCGTACACCCCGCAGCAGAACGGCATGGCGGAGTGGGAAATGAGGACGGTGGTAGAGTCTGTGTGGACGATGCTGCTGCACATGGGCGTACAGCACCACTGGTGGCACCTCGCTCTGCGGCAGGCCGTCTGGGTCCGCAACTGCCTTGAGAGGTCGACACTGCCGCAGGGGACGACGTCGTACCAGCTGCTCGCCGGGAAGAAGCCCGACTTGACGCTGGCACGCGTATGGGGCTGCATGGCGCAGTTCCTCGTCCCCGAGCAGCAGCACGGTGGGAAGCTGAAGCCGAAGGCCAAGTGGGGTCTTCACCTCGGCGTGTCTGCGGAGAGCAAGGGCTGGGAGTTCCTCGACATCGACGACAACCGGGTGGTCACCACGTCGGACGTGGTGTTCTACGAGGATATGTCGCTGGAGGTGTGGAAGTCGGAGCACGGGCCGGTGGCGAGACGGACGCCGACTACCCCGCCGACCGACACCTTGACGGCGGCGCTGCCTCTGCTCGCCGAGGTCGGTGAGCTTGCTGATGAGGACGCCGAGGTCATCCGTCCTCCTTCCCCTTCCCCTCCCCTCGTGGTCGACCTGCGCAGGCTGACTCCTGTGTCGGCCTCCGACGATGAGGGGAGTAGTGGGACGTCGCCTTCGGCGCCGGCCAAGGGCACCGCCGGTGGCCGACGTGACGAGCGGCAAGTCGACGTGAGACTGAAGGGGCTGCTGGAGTCCGTCTTTGAGCTGCGTGAGATCTCGCTGGTGCAGAAGTACCTCGGGCTGGAGATCGTCCGCGACAGGTCGGCGGGGAAGCTGTGGCTGCACCAGCAGGGTTATGCCGACAAGCTGCGTAGCCGCTTCATCGACAAGGAGCAGACCGGGCGCACTCCAAAGATGCCGGTCTCGGTCGACGCCTACGCCAAGCTCACCTTCGACGACGAGGAGGCACAGGAGCGACAGGAGGAGGAGTACCGGCAGAAGGTCGGCTCATTGTAGTTCGCGGCAACGACGACGAGGCCGGACATCGCCTTTGCCTGCAGCAAGCTGGGAAGCAGCCTCACGGTGAGGAGCGACCAGCACTGGCGCGAGGTCGACCATTGTCTCGCCTACCTCGCCAACACGCGTGACACCGCCCTGGAGTTTGGCGGTGGACCTGAGTCGCTAGAGCTGGTCGGCTACGTGGACGCCGACGACGCCGGTGACAAGCAGAGCCAGACGAGCACGGGCGGCTATGTGTTCGTCTACGGAGCGGCCGCAGTCTCCTGGTCGAGCCAGCGCATCAAGTGCGCGACGCTGCCGTCGACCGAGTCGGAGTACGTGGCGGCCACGGAAGCCGGCAAGGAGGGACGTCGTCTTCGCTTCCTCCTCGCAGAGTTCCGGCAGCTGGATGCCGGGAAGCCGACTGTCCTTCGGGTGGACAACACGCCGGCCATCACAGTCGCCGAGGGCATGGGGTTGACGGGCAACCCAAGCACATGGAGCGGCGACAGGCCTGGCTGCAGCACATGGTGAAGCGTGGGAAGTTTTCACTGAAGTACATCCCGACCGCTGACCAGCCGTCCGACTTCCTGACGAAGGCGCTGCACTATCCGGCCTTCAACCGGTGCTCCGTTGCCATTGGCCAGGTGCGCTTGGCCGACGTGGGCGACGGGGACAACGACGTGCAGCAGTAGGTGCCATGCCCTACTGCATGGCTGGTGCGGTGACCGGCGTGCTGTGTGTTGGGTGCACGCCGACGAGCTATTCTCCGAGCAGAGATGCCGTGTGGGCTGGGGGCCCAGGCGTAAACACGGCAGGGGAGTGTCAACGGGAGTTGTTGTTGGCCCCGTCCTCGCTTGGGCGGAGCCGACTTCGTGGCTGGGTGTACGGGAGGTGTAGCCGACTTGCAGCAGTGGGCGACGCCGACTTGGGCGAGCTGGTCGACGGGTTTGGTCGACTTGCACAGGGCCACTGCAATGCCGCCAACTTGGGAAGCCGGCGGCCGACTTCAACTGGTGGTCGGCGATGTGGCGCGTCGACCTGGAAGTCGGCGCCGACTTGCAAGGTGGCCGACTTGCGAGGTCGCCGACTTGCGAGGTCGCCGACTTGCGAGGTCGCCGACTTGCGAGGTCGCCGACTTCAAGAGGTCGGCCTGGAAGTTGGCGCCGACGTAGAAGGGGCGTCGACTTGGTGACGCCGACTTCGAGTAGCCGACTTGGGTGGTCGGTTGACAATTGTGCTGGTTGACGTAGAGCTGGCCGACCAGGAGTGACGTCGACCTGGAGCTGGTCGACCAAGGGTGTGGTCAATCTGGTGAGGTCGACTCGAGGTGATCGTCGACTTGGGAGGTCGACGGGCACATACAGGAGCAGCTGGTCGACGTGGTTGCCCGGTCGACCAAGTTACTAGGGTGACGAGGTTCTGCGGAGGAGTGTGACGGTCGCCCAGGCGATGTTGGCGAGACCGACCTCGGTGGTGGTATCCCGAGGTCGACGTGGCGGATCAGGTGCAGTCGTCAGCACGAGGACAACTTGATGTGTGCGCTGTGCAGGTGACGAGGCACAGCATGCCAATCATCTGCGAGCACCTGCAAAGCTGGTGCGATGATGTACTGTGGGAGCAACGCTGGCACGCCGTCGACCTGCAGCGTTGGCACGCCGTCGACTTTCCACTGCTGGAGCGCGGTCGACCAAGTCGTGCTGGAATGCGGTCGACCATGCTGTGCTGGCAGTCGACCGACCTGAATGCTAGCTCTGATGTAGTCTTGTCTTGCCAACCTTATTGTACCATTCTTGTCAACCTTTCTTAGTGAAACTCTTGCCAAATTGCCCCGTGAACTAGCAAGCAGTGTATGTACTAGGAAAACGACCAAGAACCAACGAATGCAGATATCACACGAGCACCCGTGCCTAGCTCGTAGTCTAGCTTCCGTTGTAGTAGTTATCTCCGCAACAACGACGGCTTCGCTCCCATTCCACCATAATTACGCTCTAATATTTTGGCTATATGGACGCTGCAATATTTGTGTGCTCGACATGGTGTCAAGAGAAGGGCCTATCTCGCTGTCGACGAGAAGAACTCGACGAAGTTGTCGTCGAGTGGGCTGCTCGACAGAGGTCGACGTTGATGATCGGCAGAGGTGTTGGTCGAGCAGGCCCTGCTTGACTGGATTCGGTCGACGTTGTCGACGGAAGCTGCTGATCAACGACACTGGTCGTCGACGAGCCCGGGGGCGAGCTCTAGTCGACGAGTCCATCGAGAAGCTCTGGTCGACAAGCTATGTCCGTCGAGCTTCGTCTCGGCAAATGCTAGTCGACAGTGCGGCGTTGAAGTGGTCAACCGAATCTGCTCGACCACGAAATTCCACATGTGCGAATTTCACACAGGAGGTGTTGGCGAAGTCTACCAAAGGAACGGCATCATGTGCTCGACGATGGATATCTGCTCCAGAATGCTTACTAGGTGTTCCAATGCCTTCCTAGTGATATCGATCTTCATGCCTCATTGCCGATATAATGTTCTTCCAATCTTTGCGTTGAAACTCTTGCCGATCTTCCCTTGAACACACAAACTCGCACCTGTGCTACAGAACGTTGGGATCACCCGCACAACCCCGTAGCCTCCCATGAAGTCCACCTACCATTGTAGCGTGACTCCCGCACATGGAACCTGCGAGACCGTCGTGTTGGTCGACAACACTCTTCGCAATGGATTCCGTTTCCAGGGAGGGCGTTTGTTTGGTCGATTCGGAGGTTGCCTTTTGTCAACTATTGAGGAAATGTGAATCAAGATATTTGTTAATGTTTTTGTAAAACAAAGGCCACTTGTTCAACCCAATTTACAAGCCATAGACCATAGAGAACGGAGACGTAGGTGCGCGATCACCATAAGAGCGACACGATCGCCATAAGGGCATGTCAAATCCCTGAACATCCGTGAAGTGGAGTTTTGGCTGCTCTTTCGTCAACCATACAGTCGACAAATTATTCGCGAATGCCGACGGATTGGTCGACGAAGTGTCGACATATTTACGGCCCATGTTTTATGTTCGTCAAAATCTAATAGGTTTGGTGGCCGATTTGCTTCTATCGAATGTGGAAGATATGCAAGTGCGCACTTGGCCGGATATGTGCGACAACGTCGCATATTCAAGGCAATATTGTAACAAAATATCTCTCGGCAATGAGTTCACACGTTCTGTCCCTCGGCAACATTTGCGATATCGTGGGTGACTATTGCTATGCGATTTAGACAATGTGGCCAGCTTAGAGTCGACACCGAGTCTGATAGGTGTCGAGAGTTGCAAAATATCACCAATTTCACCAAAACAAAATGGCCGAACTTAAAGTCATTAGCCCAAATTGCACAAGTTTTACGAGGTTGGCGCGAGGGGGTCTTTCTGGTCTGGGATTTGGCCGGTGATTCCGATTTCGTGAAAGTCGTTTTTTTCGCCAAGCCCAGCCAGACCTCGAATTTCGCTGTGGGGGTTGGGCCAGTCTCCGAAAGTCCCCAATTGCTGAAGCGCTACTTTTCAAAGCTTGCACACTCCACTTCGTCAAATATTGTTACGGGTGCAATGGAACAAGATTACAAGGATTGCATTAGGTGTCAAACGTGTACAACGTATGAGCGAAGGCATGAGCGAATACATATACGCGATACATGCAAAACGGTAACGTGGCGTGTGCGAGCTAGCTAGTGCTACGATGGCATCGAGGTCCCAAAGCGTAGGCCGACTCGGCCAGGCCAGCAATGCATGGTCCGGTGAAAATAGTGCGCGCGAAGTTGGCGAAGCCCCGTTAGCAGTAACGGGCGAACAACGGCTGCTGCTGTACGATGTTGAAGAACGCAGTAAGGAATGCCAAAAAAAATCCTTAAACTACCCCCCCCCCCCCCCCTCCCCCCCCCCCCCCCCCTCTCGAAAAGCCCCCTCCGCTACGCGAGTGCGTGTATATCGCGGAAAACCTGGCTCCTCAAGTACACTTGCAGGGAAGGGTGGGTTTTGATGTTGGCTGGGGTCACCCAGCTGTCTTCAGTTGGCGTGCGGTCCTTCCAGCGAACAAGGATCTCGATCTTCTTAATGCCGATGGGGTGACGAATCGGGTGGCTCAAAATCTTCTCGGGCTCGACGATCAGCTCTGATGCAGGGCGAGTCATGGACGGCGGGCGATGGCGTCGCAGTTAACTTGTGGTTGGGATGTACGGGCGAAGCAGGCTGACGTGGAACGATGGGCTGATGTACCTGTCTGTCGGCAACAGTAAATGGGCGGTAACTGGGGTGATAATGTGGCTGATTTGGAACGGTCCACAGTAGCGCGGTCGAAATTTCGGTACGACGGGCAGTCTTAAATTCTGTGTGTCGAGCAGTACATAATCCCTTGACTGGTGCGTGACTGGGCGGCGGTGGCGTTCATCATTTCCCTTAGCGTGACGTATGCTTTTTTTTTATTGCTTCTGCTCCTCGCGTTCGGGCAACTTGCAGTATCTCGGCAAGCTGTTGCGTGCGTGGCGTGAGGTTGTCCGGACTCGGCGTTATGGGCACTATTGTATGTTGCCCGTAGTTCAGGTAAAACGGGGACTGATGCGTCATCACTGCCATGGCGTTGTTGTAGGCGAACTCGATTAGCGGCAGCTGCTGCTCCCATGTTGTCGGGTCATCGCACGTGGTACGAATCAGCTGCTTCATGGTCTGGTTCGTCCGCTCCGTTTGACCGTCGGTCTCAACATGATACGACGAGCTGAACTGTAGCCTGGTCCCAAACTGTTCGCAAAGGTTCTTCCAGAAGTTGCTGGTAAACTTCGTGTCGCGGTCGCTGATTATCGCGGCTGGTATCCCGTGCAGTCGTACGACGGTTGCGATGAACAGGCGAGCGGTTTCTTCGGCTGAGATCGATTTCCTGCACGCAGCAAAGTGAGCCATTTTTGCCAATACGACGACGACGACCATAACCGCGTCGTTACCCTTAGGGTTCGAAGGTAGCCCCGTGACAAAATCCATGGTAACCTCCTGCCAGGCGCGCTCGGGCGGTCGAATCGGCTGCAAATGACCCGCCTTTCTTTTTCGCGAGCTCTTCATCACCCGACACATAGGACACGACCCCACGTGGTGCTGTACATTGGTCAATAGCTCTGGCCAGTAGTAATACCTCTGCAGTTGCTGTCGCGTTTTTTCTACCCCGAAGTGACCCGAGGTAACCCCGTCGTGTGCCTCTTCCAGTAGCAGTTCCCTCGGTAGTGAGTACGCTGGTACCCAGATGCGGTTGGTGCATGTATTTTACGTAATAGACTTCTGTTGCTTCCGCAAGTTGCTGCGAATTTCCGGTCGTGAAAAATGGGTCGGGGCAGTATCCGTGGGTGAATAGGTCTTTGGGCGAGTAGGATGGCGTGAAGTTGGGGAGTGAGGCGATTGAGTGCGTCAGCAATGTTCGACGTTCCCTTTTTGTAAGTGACGGTGTAGTCGAAGTTGGACTCCAGATCAGGGCTGTCGATTGAATTTGAGGTACTTGGACAAATCCGGGGGCCCGGCAAGTACGACCCTGAATTTAGCAGGGTTGGGCCAAAACTCGGCCCTTTAGGCTTCAGGGTTCGGGTAAAAAAAAAAAAGATAGCCTCATTCCCCCAACCCTCAGTGATTGACAGATAGCTTGTCAACCACTGGAAAACAAGTCATGCCACTTTCTCAGTGATTGACAGAACAACCCGTCTAGGTTAGATGGCCCTTACGAACTCAAGCTTCGTCAGGTTGGATGCAGCGAGGGGCAGGGAGGGGTGTTAGGCAAATAGATTGAGGGGGGATGGGGGCGAAGAAGAGGGGTGACATAGTTTTTGTTCCAGGGTTCGGCTAATACTGGCCCTTTAGAAATCAGGACTCAGGCCTAAATCAGCCCTGAATTGGATCAGGGCAAAATTTTCCGCAACCCATCAATTTCAGGTTTCATGGAAACCTAGCCCTGAAATTCATGTTCTAGCAGGGCAAACGCCCTGGTAGCGACAGCCCTGCTCCAGATAGTCCAACCAGCAGATCTGTCGCGGATTAGGATTCAGTGGGCGCAAAGGTACTATAGTGCAAGATGATATGTCCATACTGTCACGTCGGCTCCTGTCAGGTAGCACTGCCACACTTTGAACGCATGCACTATCGCCAGCATCTCGCGGTCGTGTATCGGGTAGTTGCGCTCGTGCGGGTGAATTTTGCGGGACTCGTTGTCAGAATGTTATCTTATGCTCTAGCCTGTAGTGGGGTGCTCCATAGCGAGTACAACCCTTCTAGGGTTTGCTATTTGTATCCTCATTCTTGCTAGTGCAACCTTCCTCTTCTTCTCTTCTTTTCTTTCTTCTAAACTTTAACATGCTATCAGAGCAGGTCGATCCCCTTGGATCGATCCTGTGGGTGGGCTCACCACCTTGTTGCTTCCGCTGCAACTGCTACTGCTACTCTCTGTGCCGCACGCCCCGTGGCGTGCGGCAGTTTTTCTTCCCGCCGTGCGCCCCGAGGCGCGCGGCGGTTTTCTGCCCGCCGTGCGCCCCGAGGCGCGCGGCGGTTTTCTGCCCGCCGTGCGCCCCGAGGCGCGCGGCGGTTTTCTGCCCGCCGTGCGCCCCGAGGCGCGCGGCGGTTCTCTGCCCGCTGTGCGCCCCGAGGCGCGCGACGGGCTTCTGCCCCGTCGTTCGTCGCGTCGCCCTCTGGAGGCGCCGCGACGGGCGACGGGGACCCGTCGCGGCCCCGCCGCCCCACTCTCGCGGCCCCGCCGTTTTCCTTCGCGGCCCCGCCACCTCCGGTCGCGGCCCCGCCACCTCCGATCGTGGCCCCGCCGCCCCACCATCGCGGCCCCGCCGCTTTCCTTCACGGCCCCGCCACCTCTGGCCGCGGCCCCGTCGTCTCGCCGCCCTACGTGCGGCCCGTCGCCCTACCTGTCGCGGCCCCGGCCCCGGCCTCGCCTCCCCCCCCCCCCCCCCCCCCCCCCCTCCTTCGGGTTTCCCCTTTTCCCGTCGCCTGTCGAGGCGACCTGAGGGGGCCGCAAGCGGGGTGGCGGGTATGGGGGTGGCCGGTGTGCATTCCTCCCTTTGCTCCTCCTCCTCCTTCGTCTCCCACTGCTGCAGCTGTCGCTGAGGGGGGTGGTTGTGTGGGAGACTGGGGTTTAGGGTTTAAGGGGGGTGCGTGGGAGTGGAGCTAGCGGTGTAGCAGCGGGTGTGTGTCGGGGGGGGTGAGACTGTTTGGGGAAGTTGCACGGAGGTTGCCGTCGTGTCGCCAGCAGCACCTGTAGTCCGGGGACTTCGTCCGGTAGCCCAGTCGTAGACTTCTACGCCAGCCGCCCGTGGGTCCGTTGCTCGTCTGCCGCTACTTTAGCCGCGGGGCCTGTTACTCCTGTAGTCCGGGCGCTTAGTCCGGTAGCCGCTGTGCCAGTCTGCCTCCTGTTGCCCGTGTGTCTGCAGCTTCAGCCGTCGCCTCCTATCTCCTCTCCTCTCACTCTCTCTCCTCCTCCTCACTTGCCCGTTGTGACTACCACTAGCTTTGCTCATAATTGTGAACTTAAACTATTGCTTCTTTAACTTGTGCTCAGAATGTGTGGTGACATTGTGATCCACCCTGAGCTTGTACTCCCTTGCTTACTCTGCTGATTACACCCCACTTTGGCTATGGGGGTGTGTCAGAATGTTATCTTATGCTCTAGCCTGTAGTGGGGTGCTCCATAGCGAGTACAACCCTTCTAGGGTTTGCTATTTGTATCCTCATTCTTGCTAGTGCAACCTTCCTCTTCTTCTCTTCTTTTCATCTTCTAAACTTTAACACTCGTACGCGATAGACTAGAGGCCGTTCCCGAAGTCCTGCAACAGTACTGCTCCCACATCGATGTCGCTTGCGACGGTGACGAGCTCGAACAGACGGTGGGGATCTGCGATGTGAAGCACGGGCAGTGAGCACAAGATATTTTTTAGGCCCGAGAAGTCAGCTTGCTCTTTCTTTCCCTACGTGTACTCAACCCCCTTCCTCAGCAGGTCGGTCAACGGGGCAGTCAACTGCGCCATGTCCGGGAACGAACCGTCGCACGTAGTTGACGAACCCCTGGAAACTCTACAACTCGGTCAAGTTGGTCTGTGTGTGCCTTGCTTGAATCGTCGCGATGTTTTTCTGGTCTATTTCTGTCAGATTTATATGACTTAGCCTGTGTAGGCTATAGTGGGGTAGCACATATGGGGTACAATATTTCTAGGGTTTGTACTTGTACCCAACCTCCCACTAGTCAATCATTCCTCGTTTCTCATCATGGTATCGAGCAGGTTCCCTAGTGGGAACGCTTCCTAGGGCCCACCACGAAATTTTTTTTTTTCCTGCCCGGAGCGCGCTTCGCTCCTGCCCGAGTCGCGCCCCGTGTGCCCTCCCTATCGTCGCGCTCTCTCACGGCCCCTCACGGCCCCTTCGCGTCGCCCTTAGCGGCCCCTCTCACGGCCCCTCGCGCCACCCTTACGGCCCCCCTCGCACCGCCCTTACGGCCCCTTACGGCCCCTCGCGCCGCCCGTAGCGGCCCCTTACGGCCCCTCGCGCCGTCCCTTACGGCCCCTCGCGCGGCCCCTTCAGCCCCTTACGGCCCCTCCCGCGGCCCCTTACGGCCCCTCGCGCCGCCCTTAGTGGCCCCTTACGGCCCCCCTACGGCCCGTCGCCGCCCTCCGCGGCCCCTCGCGCCGCCCTTCACGGCTCGTCGCCACCCTCCGCGGCCCCTCGTGCCGCCCTTCACGGCCCGTCACCGCCCTCCGCGGCTCCTCGCGCCGCCCTTCACGGCCCCTTCGCCGCCCTTCGCGGCCTCTCGCGGCCCTGTCGCCGCCCTTCCGGCCCGCCGTCGCCGCCCCTGCAGCAGCTTCCGCCGCAGTCCCTACAGCAGCGGCCGCCGCCGTACCTGCAGCAGCAGCCGCCGCCGTCCCTGCAACAGCAGCCGCGGCCGTCGCCAGCAGCAGCCGCCACCACCTCCCTCGGGGCCACAGCTGCTGCCGCCGCTGACTGCACCCGCCGGTGCGCCTCGGCCCTGCCCCACCACTTGTGGCTCTCTGCCCTGGTAAGAGTGTCGCCGCACTGCTCCCACTGCTGCTACTGCCCCTAGCGTGCTGCTACTGCTGTCATGGCTACCCCCAGCGTTCTCGTCTTTGATGCTGAGGGTCGGGCTGTTGACTTTGAGGTCTGGGTCGATGATCTGCTGCTTTTCCTACAGTGCGATAGGAAAGACGGCCTCTCACTGTTCGATCTCACGTCTGGCGCCTCTCCTGCCCCTGCTGCCGATGCTGACAGCGCTGTTCGCTCCCAGTGGGCCACACGCGATGCTGCTGCCCGTCTTGCTGTGCGTAGTCACTTGCCGTCCTCTGAGCGTGCGCACTTTAGTCAGTACAAGAGAGCTAAGACCTTGTACGACGCTGTCATTGCACGCTACTCTTCCCCTGCCACTGCTGCTCTTAGCCGCCTCATGCTGCCGTACCTGTTCCCTGACCTAGCCGCCTTTCCCACAGTCGCTGACCTCATTACGCACCTTCGCACTAGTGACGCCCGCTACCGCGCTGCGCTTCCTGCTGAGTTCTGCGCCAAGAACCCCCCCCCCCATGTACATCACCCTCTACTACCTAGTCACCCGGCTCCCAGACTCCCTTCGCTCAGTCAGGGACCACTTCCTCTCGGTTTGCCCCACCACACTCACCGTTGACCTCCTCGAGGAGCGCCTCCTGGCAGCAGAGAAGAGTATAGTCGCTGTAGGAGCCTCTCGTGGTGACCCTCGTGCCCCCTTCTTTGAGGGGTGCTCCCCCTCCCCCCTTTTGCCCTCTGTTGCCTCTGTTGCTGCCGTCGACTTAGTTGGCACCGAGTCTGTCGGCGCTGCGTCTGCCCCTAGTGGGAGACGCCGCACCGGCAAGGGCAAGGGGGGCAAGGGCGCTGGAGGGGCTGGCGGGGGTGGTGGAGGTGGCGGTGGAGGCGGCGGAGGGAGTGGGGGTGGCGGTGGGGGTGGTAGCTGGGGTGGGGGCTTTGGTGGCGGCGGTGGAGGCGGAGGCGGCGGCGGCGGTGGCGGTGGCGGTGGGAGCGGAGGCGGTGGCGGCGGTGGCGGAGGTGGCGGCGGTGGAGGTGGAGCTGGTCGGGGTGGCTCTGCACAGCGGGGCGGCTTCGGTGGTGGTCAGCGCCAGCAGCTGCAGCGCGCTCGTGAGACCCCGCCCCCCCAGCAGCTTCGTGAGTGGTACGCTGCGCGTCAGTGGGGTGGAGGTACTGGTCCTTGTGCCTACGTCCTGCGTACCGGCGACCGCACTGGTGAGCCGTGCGGTGGCCCGCACACCACCCAGCGCTGCTTCGGCCGCCTGACGGACGCTTGGCGTCTCCAGTTCCCTGACGCCACTGAGATCCCCCGCTGGGGCGAGCTGCTTAGGTCGGGGGTTGCTATCTTTGATCTAGACTATGATGCTATTCTTGCTGCCATGTATGTTGTGTCTACTAGTGATGAGGGTGACTGTTACCTGTGTGTTCCGCCTGACCCGGGCATTGAGGCTGCTGCTCTAGGTGCTGGTGAGGCTGCTGCTCTAGGTGCTAGTGCGTCTGCTGCCCCAGGTGCTGGTGAGTCTGCTCTCTCAGGTACCACGTCGGCTCAGGCCTTGCACACTTTCACCCTTGACTCGGGTGCTTCCCGCTCTTTCTTCCGAGACCGCACCACACTTACGCCGCTTAGTCGGCCGGTTGCGGTCTCCCTGGCGGACCCCTCTGGGGGTCCTGTCCTTGCGCACTTCTCCACTGTCTTACCGTGTCCGGCGGCCCCCTCTGGCACCCTGTCAGGTCTCTACCTCCCCTCGTTCTCCATGAACTTGGTGAGTGGTGCAGATCTACAGGATGGGGGGGTTGACCTGTTCACTCCTGCGAGTCAGCGGGTGACCCAATGTACTTGTGCTCGGACGGGCCGACACTTGGCCACGTTTACCCGTCAGCCGGGGTCGAGCCTGTACACACTGACTACTGAGTCTCCTCCGGTCGCTGAGTCTGGTCAGGTAGCTCCGTCGGGTCAGGTGTTTGCTGCGGCTTCCAGAACTGGTCCTGAGTCTGCTCCCTGCTCGTGTCGTCTCCTGTCCCACCGGACTCTCCTCTGGCACCACCGCCTTGGTCACCCCTCCTTGCCTCGTCTCCGAGGCATGGCCTCCCGTTACCTTGTCTCTGGTCTTCCCCGGTCCCTCCCTCCCCTCCCTCCGGGGCCTGCCCCCACCTGCGTTCCCTGCGTCGAGGGACGGCAGCGCGCCGCTCCTCACTCCTCCGAGTTTCCTCCGACAGAGGCTCCACTGCAGACTCTTCACATGGACGTGTGGGGCCCAGCCCGCGTCCGTGGACAGGGTCACGAGCGTTACTTCCTGTTGGTGGTTGACGACTACTCGCGTTACACCACGGTGTTCCCCTTGCGCAGCAAGGGTGACGTCACTGAGGTGTTGATCGACTGGATCCGCGCAGCTCGTCTCCAGCTCAGAGAGAGTTTCGGCTCGGAGTTTCCTGTTCTGCGTCTGCACTCTGACAGAGGCGGGGAGTTTTCCTCTGGCCTTCTGGGAGCCTTCTGTCGTGCACAGGGCATCCGCCAGACGTTCACGCTTCCGGCCTCTCCACAGCAAAATGGGATTGCTGAGCGCCGCATTGGCATGGTCATGGATGTCGCTCGTACGTCCACGATCCATGCGGCTGCTCCCCATTTTCTGTGGCCGTTCGCGGTTCAGTACGCGGCGCATCAGATCAACCTTCAGCCCCGAGTCTCCTTGCCGGAGACCTCCCCCACCTTGCGGTGGACGGGGAAGGTTGGCGATGCGTCTGCGTTTCGTGTCTGGGGATCTCGGGCGTTTGTCCGCGACTTGTCTGCGGACAAACTGTCCCCCCGTGCTGTTCCCTGCGTCTTCCTTGGCTTCCCCCCTGACGCGCCTGGTTGGCAGTTTTACCACCCCACCTCGCGCCGTGTTCTGCCCTCCCAGGACGTCACGTTTGACGAGTCGGTTCCGTACTACCGTCTCTTCCCCTACCGCACTGCGCCCCTTCCCCCGCCGCCGCTCTTCCTCGCGCCAGGTCCCCCCCCGGTAGACCCTCTCCCCCCTCAGGGTCCTGCCCCGTCAGGTGTGTCCCTTGTCTCTGGTCTTCCCCGGTCCCTCCCTCCCCTCCCTCCGGGGCCTGCCCCCACCTGCGTTCCCTGCGTCGAGGGACGGCAGCGCGCCGCTCCTCACTCCTCCGAGTTTCCTCCGACAGAGGCTCCACTGCAGACTCTTCACATGGACGTGTGGGGCCCCGCCCGCGTCCGTGGACAGGGTCATGAGCGTTACTTCCTGCTGGTGGTTGACGACTACTCGCGTTACACCACAGTCTTCCCCTTGCGCCGCAAGGGTGAGGTCACTGAGGTGTTGATCGACTGGATCCGCGCTGCTCGTCTCCAGCTCAGAGAGAGTTTCGGCTCGGACTTTCCTGTTTTGCGTCTGCACTCCGACAGAGGTGGAGAGTTTTCCTCCGACCTTCTGCGAGCCTTCTGTCGTGCGGAGGGCATCCGCCAGACGTTCACGCTTCCGGCCTCTCCACAGCAAAATGGGATTGCTGAGCGCCGCATTGGCATGGTCATCGACGTCGCTCGTACGTCCATGATCCATGCGGCTGCTCCCCATTTTCTGTGGCCGTTCGCGGTTCAGTACGCGGCGCATCAGATCAACCTTCAGCCCCGGGTCTCCATGCCGGAGACCTCCCCTGCTCTGTGGTGGACGGGGAAGGTTGGAGATGCGTCTGCGTTCCGTGTCTAGGGATCTCGAGCTTTCGTCCGCGACTTGTCTGCGGACAAGCTGTCCTCCCGTGCTGTTCCCTGCGTCTTCCTTGGCTTCCCCCTTGACGCGCCTGGTTGGCAGTTTTACCACCCCACCTCGCGCCGTGTTCTGTCCTCTCAGGACATCACGTTTGACGAGTCGGTTCCCTACTACCGTCTCTTCCCCTACCGCACTGCTCCCCTTCCCCCCCCGCCGCTCTTCCTCGCGCCAGGTCCCCCCCCGGTAGACCCCCTCCCCCCCCAGGGTCCTGCCCCCTTAGGTGTGTCCCAGGTAGACGCTGTCGAGCCTGTCGAGGTAGCTGTTGACTCTGGTGCTGCAAGGGGTGCTGAGCCTGCGGGTGCGGGGTCTCGGGGTGCTGAGTCTGGGGGTGCTGAGCCTGGGGGTGCTGAGCCTGGGGGTGCGGAGCTTGGGGGTGCTGAGCCTGGGGGTGCGGAGCCTGGGGGTGCGGAGCCTGGGGGTGCTGGGTCTGGGGGTCCTTCGGGTACTTCGTCTCGGCGGGAGCTACCCTCTCCACAGGAGCTGCGCGAGTGGTTTGCCAGGCGCTGGAGTCGTGTTGCTGGAGCTGGAGGTGCTGCTGTCGCTGCTGACCCTACGGTCGGCGCTGGAGGTGCTGGAGCCACTGGTCCTGGAGGTGCTCGTACTGGCGGTACTGGAGCTGCTGGGACTGGGGGTGCTGCTGGGACTACTGAAGTTGGTCCTCCTGGAGGTGCTGTTGGTGCTGCTGGGGGTACTGGAGCTGCTGGGGATGCTCGTGCTGGAGGTACTGCTGGGGCTGGTGCTTCTGAGGGTGCTGGAGTTGGCGCTGCTGGAGCTGGAGGTGCTGCTGGCGCTGGTGCTCCCGCTGGGGGTACTGGTGCTGTCCTTGCTGGTTCTGGAGGCGCTGCGCGGCCGCGGCCGTACTTCGTTCCGCTCCTTGAGCAGGTTCTTGGTCTCCCGCCTTCTACTGGTCCTCCTCCCTTAGAGTGTCCACAGCCTGTCCAGTCGCGGTCGCAGTTAGAGCCTGCCTCCCCACTGCCTGCTCCTTCTCCCTACGCTGTTCCTACTGGAGGTCTTGCTGAGCGTCGTGCGCCTGCGTCTCGTCCTGCGTCGCCTGTTCAGGCTGTTCGCGCTAGTCGTCGTGTTCCGCGTCAGCGTCCTCCTGCGGTCCCAGGCACGCACCAGATGGCACTGCGACCTTCCACTGCTCCGCAGCGCGTCCCTTTGCCGTCTCCTCCAGAGTCCTCTCTTCCAGCTCTTGCTGACCCGGAGTCTGACTCTCTTCGTGCTGCCAGTCCTACTGTCACGCGTCTCCTGGCTACTGTTTTCACTGACCCTTCCTTTGAGTCCACTGCTGCGTCTGCCTTAGTTGCTGAGCTTGTCGACTTTGCTGCTCACTGTCGTCTAGACTACGCTGCTAGTCTTGCTGAGTCTGAGTCTGTCTGTCCTCCGTCCGTCGGGGGTGAGTGTGCTCTTAGCACGGACGTCCTTGAGGACATGCAGGAGGAGTTCCAGTGTTTTGCTGCTGCTTTGCCTCATCTCGTGTCCATGCTGATTGCCCCTGAGGGAGACCCGGATGCACCAGACATCCCGACTCCTCGATCGTACGCTGAGGCGATCGAGGGTCCCTACTCCTCACAGTGGCAGTCACCCATGGACGCAGAGATGGCTTCCTGGAAGTCCACAGGCACCTACGTCGACGAGGTTCCCCCACCTGGGGCGAACATCGTCAGTGGCATGTGGATTTTCAGGGTGAAGCGGCCGCCGGGTTCTCCGCCTGTCTTCAAGGTGCGTTACGTGGCTCGAGGCTTCAATCAGTGGCAGGGAGTTGACTACTTTCAAACCTTCTCTCCCACCCCGAAGATGACCACTCTTCGGGTGCTGCTACACATAGCTGCTCAGCGTGACTACGAGCTTCACTCTCTTGACTTCAGCACAGCTTTCTTGCAGGGCAGCCTGCACGAGGAGATCTGGCTGCGCCGCCCACCTGGCTTCACTGGGTCGTTTCCTCCTGGTACCCAGTGGAGCCTCCGGCGGCCAGTCTACGGTCTCCGCCAGGCGCCTCGTGAGTGGCACGACACACTGAGGACTACACTTGCGGCTCTTGGGTTTGCTCCTGCTACTGCCGACCCGTCGCTGTTTCTGCGCACCGACACCTCTTTGCCGCCGTTCTACATCCTCGTGTACGTCGACGACTTGGTCTTTGCCACTGCTGACACTGCTGGACTCGCCCACGTGAAGTCCGAGCTGCAGAAGAGACACACGTGCACAGACCTGGGTGAACTGCGCAGCTACCTTGGCTTGCAGATCACCCGGGACAGAGCACAGCGCACCATCACCCTGACTCAGTCACACATGGTGCAGCAGGTCCTTCAGCGCTTCGACTTCACGTACTCCTCGCCTCAGGCCACTCCTCTGTCTACTCGCCACTCGCTCTCAGCTCTGCCTTCGGATGAGTCCGTAGAGCCGAGTGGCCCGTACCCAGAGCTTGTTGGCTGCCTCATGTACCTGATGACCTGCACACGACCTGACCTTGCATACCCTCTTAGCATCTTGGCACGCTATGCTGCTCCTGGGAGACACCGACTAGAGCACATGGCTGCTGCGAAGAGGGTGTTGCGCTACTTGTGCAGTACGTCGGGCATGGGGCTAGTGCTTGGAGGGCGGCGTTCAGTGGTCCTCACAGGTCACGCAGACGCTTCTTGGGCTGACGACCAGGCTACGCAGCGGTCGTCACAGGGTTACACCTTCAGCCTTGGTTCCGGCTCTGTTTCGTGGCGGTCTACCCGCTCGTCTTCTGTTCTCGGCTCCAGCTGTGAGGCCGAGATCTACGCAGGGGCCATGGCTGCACAGGAGTTACGCTGGCTCACCTACCTGCTGACCGACC
Organism: Closterium sp. Naga37s-1; assembly: GCA_947471745.1. NCBI lineage: Eukaryota > Viridiplantae > Streptophyta > Zygnematophyceae > Desmidiales > Closteriaceae > Closterium > Closterium sp. Naga37s-1. The sequence goes on from CANJKZ010000103.1 coordinate 1,649,746, forward strand.
TGGGAGAGCCGCCTCGTTCTCCTCCTGTTCTGTACGTAGACAACAAGGCCATGCTGGCCTTGTGTCGCGAGCACAGACTGGAGCACAAAACGAAGCACATTGCTCTTCGCTACTTCCTTGCTCGTGAGCTGCAGCAGCGTGGTCAGCTGCGCCTTGCTTACGTGGCCTCTCATGCCAACACTGCTGATATCTTTACCAAGGCACTTCAGCCTTGTGATCATCAGCGCTTTTGTACGATGCTAGGTCTTGTGCCTACTTGGCCTCACTTGCTCACTTCTTGACCTTGCTTGTACTGTGATCTGTCTATACCTGCACTTGCTTGTTTACTCTTATATATGATCTTGCATGTGAACTGGCCTTTTGGCCTTGAACTTGTGCTCGGAATGTGTGGTGACGTTGTGATCCACCCTGAGCTTGCTTTGCTTTGCTTGACTGGTTTTGTGACCCCTTGTTCTCCCCCACTTTGCCTATGGGGGTGTGTCAGATTTATATGACTTAGCCTGTGTAGGCTATAGTGGGGTAGCACATATGGGGTACAATATTTCTAGGGTTTGTACTTGTACCCAACCTCCCACTAGTCAATCATTCCTCGTTTCTCATCAATTTCCACTCCGTTGGCTAAAATAAGATGCCCTAAAAATGCCAGTCTGTTCTGTAGAAACTCACACTTAGAGGCTTTGGTCAGTAGGCGGTTCTCACTCAGTATTTTAAAAACTGCTTCGATGTCCTGTAAGTGTTGTGCTATGTCTAGGCTGTAAATCAGTATATCCTCTAAGTAGACGATTACGCACTTATCTATAAGTGGGCGGAAGGCTTCTTTCTTTGTCAATTGGAAGGTGGCGGGGGCATTGGTCAGTCGATAATCATTATTGTATATTCGAACGATCCGTAGTGGGTTCGGAAGGCAGTTTTTGGGCAGTCGGGCGGATTAACGCGGATCTGATGGTAACCTCCTCGAAGGTCGATTTTCGAGAAAACTCGGGCTGTGCGAAGTTGGTCGATCAGTTCGTCGGCTCACGGGATGGGGTAACAGGACTTAATGGTAACTCGGTTTAGTGCGCGGTAATCTATACACATGCGAAATCCCCCGTCTTTTTTCGGTGTGAACAGTATCGGTGCTACGAAAGGCGACGAACTCGGGCGAATGATTTTCTTCTCGAGCATGTAATCCAGCTGCTTCCACAGTTCATCTAGTTCGGGTTGGGTCAGTTGGAACTGTCGCTGTACTATCGGTTGTGCCCCCGGTTCTAGTTCTATCCTGTGGTCATGCGGTCGCTGAGGTGGCAGTCCCTCCGGTAGGTCATCCGGAAAAATCCCATTGTACTACTTCAATAGCGCTGCCAAGTCATCCGGTACGTCGGCGAGCAGTTTCTGCAAATCGCTCCCCTTGTCCGTTGCCTCGGCTTCCCGGATGTCAACCGCATACACGTCAGCTCTTGCTGCTACGACACGTTTCATCGTGATTGCGTTGACATGCACCGACGAAGACTCGGGCGAGCTCCAGCAAGGTAGGGCGACGCTGTTACCGTTCATTCGCACGGTGCAGTCATCCGTCGTCCAGTCGATTCGTGGATTGTGTTGTCGCAGCCAATCACGGCCAAGTAAAATTTCGGTCCCGTCGAGGGCCCTCCCCTGCTCCTCCTCCTCCTCCGTCTCCCACTGCTGCAACTGCCGCTGAGGGGGGTGGGTGTGTGGGAGCCGAGGGAGTGGCGCTAGGGGGGTGTCGTGAGAGTGGAGCTAGGGGTGCAGCAGGGGGTGTGTGAAAGGGGTCTGCGACAGTGGGGGAGGTTGAGCGGAGGTAGCCGTCGTGTCGCCAGCAGCGCCAGTAGTCCGAAGCCGGCGTGCTCCGGTAGCCCAGCGAGCCTGCTGCGCCAGTTGCCCGTGGGTCCGTTGCTCCTGCCGCTTGTCTTATCCGCGGAGCCAGTTACTCCTGTAGTCCGGGGCCCTTGCTCCGGTAGCCACTGTGTGCGCGCTCCTGTTGCCCGTGTGTCTGCGGCTTCACCCGTCGCCTCCTATCTCCACTCCTCGCACAGTCCCTCCTCCTCCTCCTCACTTGCCCTATGTGACTGCCTCTAGCTTTGCTTGTGCTTGTGAGCTTGCTCTATGACTGCTTGTTGTGCTGATTATACCCCACTTTGACTATGGGGGTGTGTCAGAATGTTATATTTGTCTAGTCTGCAGTGGGGTACTCTATAGTGAGTACAGCCCGATTAGGGTTTGCTATATGTACTGCCCTGCTTACTAGTGCAATCCCCTTTCTGTTCTAACTTTCTAGCTGCTATTCTGACAGTACCCTCCTTAAGAATCGGTTGGGTCGGGCGAACAGCGTGACCTGTCAGTAGAGGGCCCATCTGCTACTTACTCCCAGCGTTTCCGTAATGCTTGGTCTATTACTACTGCTCGACTTCTCCCTTTCCCTTAGCATTTTCGGGCATTCGCTCTTACGGTGCCTCGGCATGTTGCACGCGAAGCATCGCCCTTTGAACGGTGCGGCAGCGGCATTCGCGACGACTGCGCGTGTCGTGGCGTGCTCGCTCATCCCACGAGTCCGATGTCCCCAGCTGCTGCTGTTGTCGTAGGACCCCGGTTTCGGTCGGCGAAGAAAATCCAAATTTTCCGCCATGGCGAGAATCTCATTGAATTCGGAGACGTTGCGAAGCAGGATTTCCTTAGCGATCTCGTGTTTCATGTTGCCGACATAGTGGTCGATGCGCTCTCCCTCGTGCATATATCCCACCTGCTCGCACAACGCCAGAAACCCCGGGGTGTAGTCTTGGACGGAGTCGAGCTGACGCCAAGTGTGGAGCTTCTGTTGCGCTGCGATCGAAGCCGCGATTGGCTCGAATCTCGCACGCAGACCTGCGCACCACGCGTCCCACGTGTGATGTTGGGGTACCTCCACGAAATACGACAGTGCCCAGGGTCCGGTGTGTCCTTCCCGTGTCGGTAAAGTCTCGTAATTTACCAGCTTCGTGACGATGACGAGTCACCGGTTCATGGCGGGTCCTTGCAGCAGCGACACGGCGTATCGGATTTTCGCCGAGTCCTCCGACACGTAGTTGGCGTCGAAAAATACGTTCATCGTGTACAACTACGCCTAAACGGTCGGACCACCCCGTTGGCTCGGATCGAAGCATGGCGGACGCTGCGGCTTGAGCGGCATCGGCGACGGCAGTGCTGTCTCGCCTGTCGGCACCGAAATCGTGACGCGATGTTGGCTCCTGGCCGCATTCGTCACTTCGGGTTGTATCGTGCCGTGGTCGTCGTCTCTGTCGTTGCGGGCGACGCCATCACTAGTTGTGCACGAGGGTTGCCCCACACTTCCGTGTTGTGATGCCTGACATGCTGGTTGTCCCTACGTGCCTTGTGTTTGCGATTACGCTTGTTGTGCCCGTGCGACGTCATTTTGCAGTGACGTACAATCTGCCGTCAGCGCCGCAATCTCTTCAAAACTTTCGTGCAGCTGCTGCAGCAGTTCGTTTAGGCATTCTTGCATGAGTGTCGTGACGTCGACGTGCTCGGCGATTTCGAAGGACGTGCTCTAGGGCGCAGTCGTGGCTGCACGCGTTTACGAGAGAACGCGAGGACAGCGGCTCCTAGGTGCTAAGGAGCGTGAGTCCCTTCGAGAGCAAAAATCAAAAGTTGATTTCTCTGGGTGCGGATATGCACGGTCCGAAAGAAAGTGGCGCTAAATACTTGATGTTATGGGTGCAATGGAACGAGATAGCGAGGATTGCACTATGTATCAAACGAGTACAAAGTATGAGTCAAGGCATGAGTGAATACTTATACACGAAACATGCAAAACTGTAACGCGGTAATAATTATATCCTTGATACGTAGCAAAAACCGGCCCCACAGATTTTCCAAAATTTACCCATACAGCTGCTTTGGTTGTCGCAACAAGGTTCGCTGTGTTCGTTAGAGGCAGAATATGGGGGACTTGTTCGTTTTCAGTACATGTATCATTGTTCAGAATGGTGGGTAGCGGTTCAAAGCGGTAATTCAAGCTAATCGCTCTTGAATGCACAGTGTCTTTTTCCATCGCGTTTACTAAATCGAGAGTGAACGAAGTCCCACCCGGGCAGAGAGACACGCTCCTCTGCACGTCTGCGCTACTGTTGTTCTCCCCCTTCACGCTCCCCATGCTTCCATAGGTTCCAATCCAACTAAAATCAGAGCTTGAGAATATGTATTATTACTCTCGCATTCTTTCACCCTAGAGCATCCTGTTGATTTTCCGATTTCTTTATATCCGCACCCTTTGGCTCCTTAGGTTTATCCGTTCGCACTTCAAATGGCTGCTGCTGTTCGCGTCGTCCCACCTTCCGAAGCGAAACAGCTGGTCGACTCTGGTTACGTCTTTCTCGATGTTAGGTGAGGAGGCATCGGCGTTAGCGTGCCTCGTTTCTAAGGCTGACACATATTCTCCGCTTCCGCTGCGAGAGGGAGTATCCAGCTTGCACACTGCACGTGTCGGTCTAGAATCGTTCAAGCCAGCGAGCATCAGAACCTACCTGCATGTTTTGGGGTTTGCCGAAGCGTTGGATTGCACTTTGGTTCGTGGCAACTTTCAGCCAGTCTGGATCAGTAATGGATTGGCAATTATTCAACGTTGGCACCAGCGCATATTATCGTTTCGCGAAACTCGTCCACGTAGTGTATTTTAGGAAGTTTATTGTGCGGTCCGCGAGTGTCGAGGTGTTGAGGTGAAGAGACGGACTTACGAGCCTCCTCGAGGGTTTCCTCGACGTTAACATGTTGTGCTGCCGTGCAGAACACCTCAGGAATATGCATCTGGGCACGTCGCAGGATCCTCCAACATTCCTTTCATGCTCACCGCTTCTGACGGTAAGCCCGTTCTTTGTCCACTCTCACCAAGCAATCTTGTGCATTAGGCATTCTATGGCGCATGGCTTCACTCCGTGCTGTATCGCATATGAAATTGAACATGTTGAAGTATGGCTGAAACGATGCTTCAAGTACAACCACACACATATCCAGGTTCTTGTAGACGAAGAGATAGTTCGTGCATTATCAGGATGAGGACACTGGGGCAGATCTTCGGGGCTCCACTCAGTTATTATCCTAATGTGTTCGTGCATGCGTGGACTTTCAGGATCTATGGTTAGAAATGCCGAGTTCCTGGATCAAGTGAAGACGAAGTACTCGCCCGACACGCCGCTTGTTCGGGTAGGATATCCATTGTATTCTGGTGATACATCCAGGGGGGTCTGTATCCAACGCAGATTTGCAACAACAATTGTTACGAGTTAACAGCTCTTTTAACTGTCTTGCGCTCTATCATCCAGGCCTGTCGGAGTGGAAAGCGGTCAAATATAGCTGCAAACGTCCTAAGAGATCTGGTGAGAATGGGTAAACGGGTATTTTGGGAATTGGAGTGTACATGTGGCTTATCTGATGCCACTTTTTTTTTTTGCAGGGCTACACATCACTTGCGGATATGGAGGGAGGAATGTTGGCCTGGAAAGGCTCTCTAACTCATACATAGGAGACTGCATTCCCTCATGTGGTTATTGTAGAAGAGTGGACGTATCTTCGTACTTCTAGCTTTGCAGTGTATTTAGACGAGCCTGTTCAGCGAGCCCTAATCATGGTTCTGTGTTGTACTGTAAAGTGAAATGCCGAAGGACGCGCCTCGTCTCGATGCGCACCGTTCCGTTGCCTCGTCTCGCATTGGCCAGCTCGGCGCTGGAGTTGCAATGTATATCACAAATCACATTGCACTTGGCCAACGTCACAGCCTCCTCTGTCGGTGTTTCACATTCCACCATCCACTTTCATTGAACCTTGCAATGCAGCGCCGGTTGGTCGGCAACCACAAATTAGCCCCTTCTTTGTCAACGTGTATTTTTTTGCCGCTGCCAGGTTGGCGCTCAGAGCAGCTGAACTGAACGCTGCCCTGATGAGTTGACGCTGAAATACCTCCGCATTTCCAGCAGCAAATCCTTCACGAGCTCAGTACTCGCCACGCCATGGTGGCGGCAGCAATTCAGGGTTTACTTTTCACCTCCTGCGTCCGTCGGCTAAACCATTCTGGAGCCGCCCTCGCCGTTCTGAATGAATGTCCCGCGCTCTCCTTTTGAAACGGAGAGATGAAATTTTCAGCGCCGACGACGCATGTAGATTGCTCGAGCACCACGGACAGCTCAAACCTCTCATTCATCTGCACCGTCCCTCAGGCTGACCTCGCATGCTCCAGAGACGCACTGTCACCAGCGCCAGTCAATCTGCTATCAGCGTCTCTCAGGGTGCTACCAGCTACGCTTGGTCGCGTGTTCGCGGTGTCGGCGCTGCTGGTTGTCGCGCTCTCGACCGTCTCTCAGTACCGCGATTTACAGACAGCCGCAATAATGGCGCAGCCGCCCTTCCCCGTGCTGCCGCCGCTGGAGGTCCATCGGCTCGTGGAGCAGCAAGGCTACGTCTACCTTGACGTCAGGTGAAGAGACGCCTGAGAATTCCGAACGCGTTGCAAGCCGTTCCGTTACGCAGAGTGCACACGACGGGCTAAAAGCTCTCTTTAGTTTCATGCGTCGCAACTTTTGTCTCCACAGCAGATGGAAGTTCCGTTCTGACCCTTTGCTCCATGCTATCCGGCGCCGCGTGGCCGCGGTGCTTGCATTGCGTGGCACAGAACGGTAGAGGAGTTCGCGCAGGTGCACGTGCCGGGCTCCGACCTCATCCCCTACTTCGTCACCGCACCCAACGGTACGTCCCGTCCCCACCATCTTCCCGGCGACATTTTCCTCTTTTTTTTTTTTTTTTTTTTTTTTAATCCAACAGACGTTTCGCCTTTCCACACTCAAATGCGCCGCTTTAAGATGATTCCACGTCGTTATTCACGGTCTAATGCGTATCGTGAGATGCAGCTCCATCAGATGGTGACCATCTGCACCCAACTCAGACTACTTCTCGCCTCTGCAGGTTCGCAGCAGCCTAATCCGGATTACCTCCAGCAAGTGAAGTCTAAATACGCCCTCGACACGCCCCTCATCGTGGTACGCTTCCTTCCCCGCCATCCTTCGCATTCCGCAAAGCATCTCATCTCTCGTCTCCCACCTCACTGTCACGTGCTGCATCGTTCTCTCAACGACACGTGGTACATCTACCGCGCTCAAGCTCACCATCTGTGCTCCCTGTGTTTCGCCACCCCTCACATTCAGGCCTGTCGCAGCGGCAGGAGGTCCAACCTGGCAGCATGGGAGATGACCGCCCAGGTGAGCCACCAAAGAAAGTGATCTAGTAAGCCGAAGCATGCCCCCTAGTGCATGTAATCCTTGCTTCATGACATCACTGACCATTTGGGTTTGGGTGCGCTGCTATGAGCTGTGCAGGGATTCACAAGGCTCGTGGATCTCAAGGGCGGGATCATCGCATGGGAGGAGAGTGGGCTGCCCGTGGTGAGGCACAGCAGCAAGCTTGAGGGGACTGACCATCCACCTGTCATCCATGCAAGCAGGATGTCTGGTTGACCTTCCTATGCACTGTACAGTCGATATTGTTAGAGTTGAACCACATACCTGGCCTGACGAGATATGGAAGCTTCTACCGTAGATTGGTTAGCTTCTGGATAAATTATGGGATGTACCATCTTGTTGCCTCCCTTAATGTATATCTCCTTTATCTAATTAACAACACTGCAGCACCCAGTCACCACTCGCCCAGGTTCATGACCACAAATCCACTGTACAGCCGCCCACCAGTGGCTCGGAGCTCGTTGATGAGGCGGCTCCAGTTGGACCCCAGCGACCCGAGGAACACATCGCACTGCGCTGCGATCAACGCACTCGCCAGGCTGGCAGCCACGGACTGTGCGGCGTCGTACTCGCGGTTGCGCTCCGAGTGGGACGGCTGGCGGGCGTTGGTGGCGAAGAGGAAGTGCCAGTCGGGGTAGTGGGCTGTCTCGTTGATCACCGACTGTGCCATGCGGGGGACCGGGGTGGAGGGGAGGGGGCTGCACTGATATGTGGGACTATGGGAATGTTGAGTGTGCAAGGGATGGGTGTACAGTGTGGCATGTTGACAAGGCATGGGGCACACGTGTCTTATATGTGATGACAAAAGGACGTACCCAAGGGTTCTGTAGCATGGGTAAGGAGCACGCTGCATACTCCTGGTCTTACCTGATGCCCTGTAATGGACACGAGGTGGAAAAACGCCACATTAAGTTGACACCGCAGGGGGGTGCCTTGCCCCGTGCGTTCACCTCACCACCAAGAACAGGGGTCCATATTGGCTTGGCGCTACCCGAGCCTCGGTGTTCACCCACACACGCCCCACATGCACTGCGGTGTGTTGTGTCTCACAGGAAGATCCACAACACACAGCACATGCGTACCAGAGTGTATGTCCCACCCACCCGTGCCTCCGTGTTGAGCCACACGTGTCGGAGGTCCACCAGAGCACGGCGCAGGCAGTATGCGAGGAACATGTGGGCGGGCAGCGACAGCGGCAAGCAACACATCTCCCACCTGAGCCTCAGTATTGAGCCACACACATCCCACCTGAGCCTCAGTATTGAGCCACACACACCCCACCTGAGCCTCAGTATTGAGCCACACACACCCCACCTGAGCCTCAGTGTTGAGCCACACACACCCCACCTGTGCTTCAGTGTTGAGCCACACGTGTCGGAGGTCCACGAGTGCGCGGCGAAGGCGGTAGGCGAGGAACATGTGGGCGGGCAGCGACAGCACCCGCATCTCCGACAGCTTGTCGCTCTGCCTCACGTGCATGCTCACTATCGGTCGCTGCATGTACGGCTCTCTGGCTAGGTCTATGGGAGTGCTGGGCGGTGACATGCGGTGCCACACAGTGCTGGTGGTAGGTGGGGGATCCACAGGAGTGTGAGGAGAAGCTGAAGCGGCAGATGCAATGGCAGCAGCAGCAGCGGAAGCGGCAGCAGGTGAAGCATCAGTACCGCATGACTCATAGTGTTGGAGAGCCAGTGAGAAGGCATGGAGTGAGGAGAGATGAGGGGAGGGGGGTGAGGATGGGGGGTTGGTGGAGTGAGAGGAGGAGTGGAGGGATGCAATGCGATTGGCGACGTGCATGCCGTAGGCGGTGTCTCTCTGTTGGTTGATGACGTGGCAGAGATGGGCTGATGGCCACCTCAGCATGAAGCGCACCGCCTGCGCCCGCCACCAGTGCACCTGGCGGGGGGGAAAAGGGGAGCAGAATAAGTAGCAGGCAAACGCAAAGGGGCACCCTGCGCCTCCCACCAGTGCACCTGGCAGGAAGGGGAAAGGTAGGGGCAGACGAATATGCAAGGCAGTGAGGCATGCTGCGTGCACCCACCACCAGTGCAGCTTTACTGTTGGCGGGGAGAGGGTGGGGGTGGGGAGGGGCGGAAACAAAAGAACGAAACAGAGACCATGGGTGCTACATGTGTCACACCTCACTACGGCTTGAGTACCAAGGGCAAGGCACTTGGGGGACAAAGCTGTGCTTGTGACTACTGCTTCCCTTCTGCAGGCCACCTGTTTCTGTTTCATGACCGCCTGTGCCCACCTGCGCCCACCTGCGCCCACCTGCCCCACGTGTCCCGCCTCACCATCTTGGTGTCGGCGCTGGTGGAGGCCACGTGGCCGCCATGCTCCACCATGTCCGCGTCCGCCAGGTATGCATCGCCCCACAGCGATGCTGCCCGGCCCTCGTAGCTCATGAACACGTCCGTTGTGGGGTCCAGACACACCGCCTGGTGGGGGAGTACACACATGCCAGGTGAATCTTCAGGTGGCCACAAGGCGCCTCAGGGATTGTGCGCAAGGGTGATGTGCTGCACAGCCCTCGTAGCTCATGACGACGCCTGTGGTGGGGTCCAGACACACCGCCTGGTGGGAGGGGCACAGGGGGAGGTGGAGGAGGGGAGGCAGAGGGGGCGAGGCAGAAGGTGGGGGCAGATGAGCACGTCCCTGTTGCATGGCATGACGACGTCCGTGGCGGGGTTCAGGCCCACCACCTGACGGGGGCACACTCACACATGGCAGGTGAATCTCCAGGTGGTTTCAGGTTCCACAAGACGTGTGACGGGTTGTGTAGTGTAGGGCCGTCGTTGATAAGGATGACGGAAGTGGTGGGTGCAGTCACTGTCACAGTCACAGTCACAGTCACAGTCACAGTCACAGTCACACCGCCGCCTGATGCTGCATGGCATGTGCCATGGCCAGCAGACCAGGGATTCAGACGGCGGGGGGCGGCAAGGGGGAGGCGGAGGGCGGTAGGCGGCAAGGGAGAGGTGGTGGGTGGAAGGCGGATGGGGAAAGGGGGAGGCGGAAGGGGGGAGGAGGTGGGGAAAAGGCGGAAAGGGGGAGAGGGGCAATTATGTCCCGGTGACACACAGAGCTAGAGGGCACAAGTGTCGCATCCAAGCACTCATGAAGACCCTTTTGGGACGGGACAGCAGCCATCTCACCTGCTGCTGTGCTGCGCTGCGCTGTGCTGCCCCCCATGCCGCAGCTCCTCCCTCGGGGCACACACCAGCGCCGAGCAGCCTACTGCACATGGCAACACCGTTTTTAGCCACTTGCCCACACGCACCTGTTGCTTTGACTGTGCGGCTCTATCGTACCCCTGCCCCTCCCCCGTGACACACTCCCGAAAGGCATCTCCGCTCCTCCTCTCTGCCAACCTACCTTGCCACCCCCACCGGCCCCACTCACGTACTTGTTGGTCCGACTGCGCGGCCCTATCGTACCCCAGCTCCTCCCCCGTGACACACTCCCCAATGGCGTCCTGCGCCCTCAGGCGGTTGAGCTCGTCCTCGCAGTCGGGCGAGACGATGGGGAAGAAGAAACACTCCCACGCGCCCTGCTGCCCCGTGGCTGTATGGCGACGGAGGGCAGAAAGAGCAAGGGAGGCGCGAAAGGAGGGAAGGCAGAGGGAGAAAGGAGAGATGGGTGAAGGGGGAGAGTGCGTGGGGAGCAGGGCGTGAGGGGGGATGCAGTCTACCGTTGAAGCAAGCAGAGGTAATGGGAATGAGAGACCTTCTTGATCCACCCAAGGGGCGTTGTGAATAACATGGATGCTGCACACAGGTGTTGCCATGTGCCACTGCCCCTTGCCTGGTGTTTTTGACAATCCTCATTTCACATGTATCCGCACTCCACCCTCACTCCACCCTCACTCCACCCTCACTCCACCCTCACTCCACCCTCACTCCACCCTCACTCCACCCTCACTCCACCCTCACTCCACCCTCACTCCACCCTCACTCCACCCTCACTCCACCCTCACTCCACCCTCACTCCACCCTCACTCCACCCTCACTCCACCCTCACTCCACCCTCACTCCACCGTCACTCCACCCTCATTCCACCCTCACTCCACCGTCACTCCACCGTCACTCCACCGTCACTCCACCCTCACTCCACCCTCACTCCACCCTCACTCCACCGTCACTCCACCCTGTGATCGCAACCGGCAGCTGTGAGAACAAAGGTTACAGAAAGCAAAGTTGAATAAAGGCTATGTTTGAATAGAAAAGGAGGAGTTGAGATGTTTAAGAAGCAGGGGTGCGTTGAGAGCAGCGGCACACGGTGCAAGTGAGGGAGGGCGACCTTGGCAGTGGGGGTGCAGGTGAAGTGACCTTGGCAGTGGGGGTGGTTGGCGCGGTCAAAGGAGTTGGCGAGCGGGATGAGTGTGTGGTTGTGCAGCATGGCCAGGCCCAGAAACGCGCCCATCAGATGCACCTGCCACCAGGGGGGGAGCGGAGGGAAGGGAGGAGAGATGGGCCGTGCGCAAGAGACTAGCTGATGGTTGTGCAGCATGGCCAGGCCCAGAAACGCGCCTATCAGATGCACCTGCCACCAGGGGGGTGGGGTGTGGGAGGGGGAAGACGAGGGGGAGAGAGGGAGAGGGAGGGCGAGACTTGAGTCAGGTAGAGTAAGGAGACGAGAGAGTGTGGACATGCAACACAGGGCGAGGAAGGAGGGGGCGAGGCAGGACGGCAGATGGGCTGACCTGCGACCCACCCTGTTGTGCACGGCCGTGTCCCACACGGCACACGCTGCATGCAGCCACAGTGCTCATTGCTGCTGACACCAGTGACGGTGCACGCACCCACCTGCGACCCCACGCCATGGTACATGCCCGTGCTCCATGGCACGAGCAGCAGGCGCCGGCCCTGGCAGGCGCGGGGCGGCAGCATCTGGTGCAGCCAGATGTCGCGCTGTGATTGGCGCGTCATGGCCAGGCTGTTGCTGTCCGCCCCCCGCACCTTGGGGGATGTGGGAGGCGGATGGGCGCATGGGGAAGGGCGCATGGGGATGGGCGCATGGGGAAGGGCGCATGGGGAAGGGCGCATGAGGAAGGGCGCATGGGAAGGGCGCACGGGGAAAGGCGCATGGGGAAGGGCGCATGAGGAAGGGCGCATGAGGAAGGGCGCATGGGAAGGGCGCACGGGGAAAGGCGCATGGGGAAGGGCACATGGGGAAGGGCGCATGGGGAAGGGCACATGGGGAAGGGCGCATGGGGAAGGGCACATGGGGAAGGGCGCATGGGGAAGGGCACATGGGGAAGGGCGCATGGGGAAGGGCACATGGGGAAGGGCGCATGGGGAAGGGCACATGGGGAAGGGCACATGGGGAAGGGCGCATGGGGAAGGGCACATGGGGAAGGGCGCATGGGGAAGGGCACATGGGGAAGGGCGCATGGGGAAGGGCGCATGGGGAAGGGCGCATGGGGAAGGGCGCATGGGGAAGGGCGCATGGGGAAGGGCGCATGGGGAAGGGCGCATGGGGAAGGGCGCATGGGGAAGGGCGCATGGGGAAGGGCGCATGGGGAAGGGCGCATGGGGAAGGGCGCATGGGGAAGGGCGCATGGGGAAGGGCGCATGGGGAAGGGCGCATGGGGAAGGGCGCATGGGGAAGGGCGCATGGGGAAGGGCGCATGGGGAAGGGCGCATGGGGAAGGGCGCATGGGGAAGGGCGCATGGGGAAGGGCGCATGGGGAAGGGCGCATGGGGAAGGGCGCATGGGGAAGGGCGGGGGACGGGGGGACGGGTGGACTGAGGGAGGGGAGGGGAAGGCGGAGAGATGCAAGAGATGGAAAGTGGTAAAGGAGAGGAGCACAGAGGGCAGTGAAAGTACGGACACCCTCTTGCCGTACAATGCGGGAACGGCTTAGTGGTGGCATGGTGAGAGGCTCAGTGGTGGCATGGTGAGAGGCTCAGTGGTGGCGGAAGGAAGGAGGGGCGGAGAGCGAGCAGTGGACTGGACATGGGATGAGTGAGGCTGGTGGGATGAGTGAGGCTGGTGGGATGAGTGAGGCTGGTGGGATGAGTGAGGCTGGTGGGTGTGTTACCGTACTGCCTTCCGTCACCATCACTCCCTCACTTCACCTCTCACCCACACCCTCAACCCACTTTAAATACCCCCCTTCCTCACTCCCTCACTCACTTGCTCACCCACGGTGGCTGTGGTGGGCAGTTGCAGGAGGAGGAGGACCAAGGGGGGTCTGAAGGTGAAAGTTCCGTATCCCATGTGTCCCGCGGGTGACAGCACCCGTTTTGGCTGCTCCGCGGGGGTTCCGCCCATGCTGGCGGCTCCCCCCTTTCCCCCCGCTGCTCCGCCTGCTGGCGCAGCGCTGTGAGCGCGGCGCAGTCCTCGAGATGAGGGGCGGGGGGGAGGGAGGGCGGAAGGGAGAGGGGGGAGGGCGGAAGCAGCGAGTCGGGGGAGAGCCCGTAGGCGTCCGCCCAGGCCTGCAGGAGTGTGTGTGGTTCGAGGGGGGGAGGGGGTGAATGGGGGGGATGGGGGCCGGGGCGGGGGGAGCGAATGGGAAGGGAGAGGGGAAGGGGAATGGGGAGGAAGAGTGAGCAAGGAGGGAGCGGGGGAAAGGGTCGAGAGTATACGGCGGCGAGAATAAGAAAGCGGAGGAGCGGGTTTGAGGGGCGGCGGCAGAGGGCGATAGGGCGACGGTGGGTGGGCCATGAAGGGTCGACACGGTGGGCAGGGCGCTTCCGGTTCGTGGAAGGCTGTGGCGGACGGAGCAAGCCAGTGCGGTTCACAGCGGTACCGAGGGGCGCTGCTGGATGGGAAAACAGTGGCGGCTGCCTGCGCGCTCTCCCGCTGTTGTCTCACCCGATACAACGACATGGCGTGCTCCATTCCCGCCGCCCCTTCCAGAGCGCTCACGACCGTCGATGCAGTCTTTCTGGACAAATCGCACGGCCAGTCGCAAAGCATCGTCGCCACGAGGAATGCCGCGAGCGAAATTGGCAGGCGACTAGATGGAGCATGGCGTGCGTGTATGCGTGTCATGATCCTCAGCGGGTCCGCGATCCCATCGCTTTCAGAATCGTGAAACATGACGATGAAGGAGTGAATATTTGATATGTAATACACTGTCCTCCCATATCACACGGGGGTGTAGCTCACATGGTAGAGCGATCGCTTTGCATGCGATAGGTACGGGGATCGATACCCCGCGTCTCCACATATTACACTTTTACCGATATGAGTTTTTCATTGTAAATAATACAATATAAATGATCGTGGTGGAAAATAATCGCCTTGAGGGGATCATTCCATGGGGGCGGATCTCTTAGTGCTTTGCCAACTATTTTCACCTTGGCGGCCAAATCCGCGACCTTGCAACGAGATCCGAACCTGGCTGCGAAACCCGAAACATGGTAGAGACATCGACAATCTCGGAGCCCAACGCCTGCGGGCCAGCGACGAGACCGGCGACATCCGCGACCGGTTTGCTCCACCCTGGTTCTATGCGGTCGATGAGGACCAGTCCACCAAACCACCTCAGACCTAAGCGTGGACCCGCTCCCTGAGCGAATGTGGGACTATAATGGGGAGGCTTGTTTGGTTCGGCGAGCCGGTCCACGTCGGACACCTGAAGAGTTATAGTATTAGCGAACACTTGCGAACTCATCTCGCTACCATTGCAAAACTTGGCATCGTTCGGTCGTGGACTGGCCAATCACAAGTGTCACAGGCGAGAGCAAACCGACTCCCTGCACATCGAAATCACAACACAGCCATCAGAAAATCAAGTCGCGAGCATTTTGTTCACGACGCGCCACTACGATAAGTACTTTGTAGCGCTTACACGTCGGCACGCCTTGCACAATCCACTTCAGTATCATGCTGCCCTCCCTGAGCGCGCTGCCACATCGTACAACGCCCGTTGCAACCCATCAGAGAAGTTTTTCCAGCTGTCTCATTGTTGCAATCACCGTCTGAGTATACGAGATGTCTGCTCAAATGTTCATGCGCCTTAGCTGTTCCAGCAAGTGCTCGAAACAACCAGAGATGCCAGCACACTTAAGATGGGCGTCAACGTTTACGATTGCCAGCACTCCCACTGCCGAAATCGAAGCTAGCCCGAACATCTATCTGGTAGGATCGCCAACGCTACATATTTGTCACTTCTAGGCGACATCTAGCGTGAGGATAAACCATGGCGGCAGTTGCCAATTTCGTTTCAAACTCGCATCATTATTGCAAAGAGAGGTCAGGAACGTTATGCTCCAGTATCACCGGATCAACCGTTCTAATACAACACAAAATTTCACAACGTCTCGGCAATGACAACGTCTCTCGAATATGTTATGGGGCAGCTCTCACGCCGTCGCGCAGCTAGTTCCCCCGTTGTGCACATCGTGACAATAGTATTCCGCGAATCACACCCTGTCGAGCGCGCCCCCACCCATAGCACGACGGGCATCCACTAAGCTGCCGACGGTGCATTCACTTTAAAGTCATCTGTCCGTGCGATTATCACTCACGAGCAGGCAACCAGATGTGTCTAGCGTGTCGCGCTTCACGCGATATCGAGCCGCTGGTGCACCACAAAGTTTGCACGATACTCGCGACGTCACCTGTGTAGAGCTTTATATGCGCCACGATTCTCAACGTGAAGGCGCCTCATATGTCGAGTCGTTGATCCCAGCACATGCTCGCGACTCGCCCAGTTGACGGAGTGTCTGGCAACGTGTTCAATCCCATACCGAACCGCGACATGACGATGTACATTGCCTCGCAGCGCATCAAGCTGCAAAGCATGTAGAGTGCTGATACAAAGGCCTGATCGTAGAGCACCATCGCACTTGTCACGTGGTCTTGTTCCATGCTCAAGCCTCCTCGCAGTGTCTTCTTCTACTTAAAAACACTGTCTAAGATGGACCCTTTTTCGGCCTCGACGGGCAATGGAAGTGGCATTGCGCGTCCACCTATACCTGGGGAGAACCTTGAGCAAGAACAACGGGTGATGCTCGACACACAGGCATCGGAGACAAATCTTTGCGTCGAAAGGGGTGAGGGAGCAACAGCCGAGCCCAACCCATCTGCTCGTCAAGTGCACCTTCTTACCCACGCTGGCACATGCATTTGTCAAACATTTATCATATAGCTTGTCTAGGCTATAGTGGGGTAGACACTAAGGGGTACAGTTTCCTAGGGTTTCCTACTTGTACCCAACCTTGTTCTAGTTCATTCATTCCTTGTCCTCTACTCTTCACATGGTTTCAGAGCAGGTTCCCTAGGGGGACCGTTTTTTAGGGCCCACCACAAACTTTTTTTTTTTGCCCTGCCCGAATCGCACTGTCGTGCCTGCCTACCCGCGCCCTCGAGCGCCACCCTGCCGCCCTGCCCTGCAGGCAGCGCGCGGGCCTGCCCTGCACCCGCGCAGCCGCCCCTGGACCCCGCGGCGCGGCCCCTGGACCCAGCGACGCGTCGCCCTGCTCGTCGCGACGCCTCTGCGGGACCCGGGCGTCGCCCCTGCCTCGTCGCGACGCCCCTGCGGGACCCGCGCGTCGCCCCCCCCCCCGCCCTTCGCGGCGGCCCCGTCGACCCGCGCGCGGCTCCCCATCGCCCTTTGCGGCGGCCCCGTCGACCCGCGCGCCGCCCCCGGGGACCCGTGCGCCCATCCCCGTCGACCCGCGCGTCGCCCTGCGGCCCCCTCCCCGCACACCTGAGTTCGCTTTCCTCACACCTGAGTTCGCTTTCCGCACACCTGAGTTCGCTTTCCGCACACCTGAGTTCGCTTTTCGCACACCCGAGTTCGCTTCCCGCACGCTTGTGCTCGCTTCGCGCAGACCGGGCGTCGCCCCCGCTCGTCGCGACGCCCCTGCGGGGCCCGCGCGGCGTCGCCCCTGCCCGCCGCGGCGCCCTGCCCTACCCCGCGCCCGCCCTTTGGACGGCCGCCCCTGCACTGTGTTGCAGCAGCTGCAGTCGCGGACCTCCCCGCCCTGCAGCAGCTGCCGTCGCGGTCTGCCCCGCCCTGCAGCAGCTGCCGCCGCGGACTGCCCCGCCCTGCAGCAGCTGCCGTCGCGGCCCCGCCCCACCCTGCAGCAGCGGCCGCAGTTAGAGCCTGCCTCCCCACTGCCTTCTCCTTCTCCCTACGCTGTTCCTACTGGAGGTCTTGCTGAGCGTCGTGCGCCTGCGTCTCGTCCTGCGTCGCCTGTTCAGGCTGTTCGCGCTAGTCGTCGTGTTCCGCGTCAGCGTCCTCCTGCGGTCCCAGGCACGCACCAGATGGCACTGCGACCTTCCACTGCTCCGCAGCGCGTCCCTTTGCCGTCTCCTCCAGAGTCCTCTCTTCCAGCTCTTGCTGACCCGGAGTCTGACTCTCTTCGTGCTGCCAGTCCTACTGTCACGCGTCTCCTGGCTACTGTTTTCACTGACCCTTCCTTTGAGTCCACTGCTGCGTCTGCCTTAGTTGCTGAGCTTGTCGACTTTGCTGCTCACTGTCGTCTAGACTACGCTGCTAGTCTTGCTGAGTCTGAGTCTGTCTGTCCTCCGTCCGTCGGGGGTGAGTGTGCTCTTAGCACGGACGTCCTTGAGGACATGCAGGAGGAGTTCCAGTGTTTTGCTGCTGCTTTGCCTCATCTCGTGTCCATGCTGATTGCCCCTGAGGGAGACCCGGATGCACCAGACATCCCGACTCCTCGATCGTACGCTGAGGCGATCGAGGGTCCCTACTCCTCACAGTGGCAGTCAGCCATGGACGCAGAGATGGCTTCCTGGAAGTCCACAGGCACCTACGTCGACGAGGTTCCCCCACCTGGGGCGAACATCGTCAGTGGCATGTGGATTTTCAGGGTGAAGCGGCCGCTGGGTTCTCCGCCTGTCTTCAAGGTGCGTTACGTGGCTCGAGGCTTCAATCAGTGGCAGGGAGTTGACTACTTTCAAACCTTCTCTCCCACCCCGAAGATGACCACTCTTCGGGTGCTGCTACACATAGCTGCTCAGCGTGACTACGAGCTTCACTCTCTTGACTTCAGCACAGCTTTCTTGTAGGGCAGCCTGCACGAGGAGATCTGGCTGCGCCGCCCACCTGGCTTCACTGGGTCGTTTCCTCCTGGTACCCAGTGGAGCCTCCGGCGGCCAGTCTACGGTCTCCGCCAGGCGCCTCGTGAGTGGCACGACACACTGAGGACTACACTTGCGGCTCTTGGGTTTGCTCCTGCTACTGCCGACCCGTCGCTGTTTCTGCGCACCGACACCTCTCTGCCGCCGTTCTACATCCTCGTGTACGTCGACGACTTGGTCTTTGCCACTGCTGACACTGCTGGACTCGCCCACGTGAAGTCCGAGCTGCAGAAGAGACACACGTGCACAGACCTGGGTGAACTGCGCAGCTACCTTGGCTTGCAGATCACCCGGGACAGAGCACAGCGCACCATCACCCTGACTCAGTCACACATGGTGCAGCAGGTCCTTCAGCGCTTCGACTTCACGTACTCCTCGCCTCAGGCCACTCCTCTGTCTACTCGCCACTCGCTCTCAGCTCTGCCTTCGGATGAGTCCGTAGAGCCGAGTGGCCCATACCCAGAGCTTGTTGGCTGCCTCATGTACCTGATGACCTGCACACGACCTGACCTTGCATACCCTCTTAGCATCTTGGCACGCTATGTTGCTCCTGGGAGACACCGACCAGAGCACATGGCTGCTGCGAAGAGGGTGTTGCGCTACTTGTGCAGTACGTCGGGCATGGGGCTAGTGCTTGGAGGGCGGCGTTCAGTGGTCCTCACAGGTCACGCAGACGCTTCTTGGGCTGACGACCAGGCTACGCAGCGGTCGTCACAGGGTTACACCTTCAGCCTTGGTTCCGGCTCTGTTTCGTGGCGGTCTACCCGCTCGTCTTCTGTTCTCGGCTCCAGCTGTGAGGCCGAGATCTACGCAGGGGCCATGGCTGCACAGGAGTTACGCTGGCTCACCTACCTGCTGACCGACCTGGGAGAGCCGCCTCGTTCTCCTCCAGTGCTGTACGTAGACAACAAGGCCATGCTGGCCTTGTGTCGCGAGCACAGACTGGAGCACAGAACGAAGCACATTGCTCTTCGCTACTTCCTTGCTCGTGAGCTGCAGCAGCGTGGTCAGCTGCGCCTTGCTTACGTGGCCTCTCATGCCAACACTGCTGATATCTTTACCAAGGCACTTCAGCCTTGTGATCATCAGCGCTTTTGTACGATGCTAGGTCTTGTGCCTACTTGGCCTCACTTGCTCACTTCTTGACCTTGCTTGTACTGTGATCTGTCTATACCTGCACTTGCTTGTTTACTCTTATATATGATCTTGCATGTGAACTGGCCTTTTGGCCTTGAACTTGTGCTCGGAATGTGTGGTGACGTTGTGATCCACCCTGAGCTTGCTTTGCTTTGCTTGACTGGTTTTGTGACCCCTTGTTCTCCCCCACTTTGCCTATGGGGGTGTGTCAGATTTATATGACTTAGCCTGTGTAGGCTATAGTGGGGTAGCACATATGGGGTACAATATTTCTAGGGTTTGTACTTGTACCCAACCTCCCACTAGTCAATCATTCCTCGTTTCTCATCAATTTCCACTCCGTTGGCTAAAATAAGATGCCCTAAAAATGCCAGTCTGTTCTGTAGAAACTCACACTTAGAGGCTTTGGTCAGTAGGCGGTTCTCACTCAGTATTTTAAAAACTGCTTCGATGTCCTGTAAGTGTTGTGCTATGTCTAGGCTGTAAATCAGTATATCCTCTAAGTAGACGATTACGCACTTATCTATAAGTGGGCGGAAGGCTTCTTTCTTTGTCAATTGGAAGGTGGCGGGGGCATTGGTCAGTCGATAATCATTATTGTATATTCGAACGATCCGTAGTGGGTTCGGAAGGCAGTTTTTGGGCAGTCGGGCGGATTAACGCGGATCTGATGGTAACCTCCTCGAAGGTCGATTTTCGAGAAAACTCGGGCTGTGCGAAGTTGGTCGATCAGTTCGTCGGCTCACGGGATGGGGTAACAGGACTTAATGGTAACTCGGTTTAGTGCGCGGTAATCTATACACATGCGAAATCCCCCGTCTTTTTTCGGTGTGAACAGTATCGGTGCTACGAAAGGCGACGAACTCGGGCGAATGATTTTCTTCTCGAGCATGTAATCCAGCTGCTTCCACAGTTCATCTAGTTCGGGTTGGGTCAGTTGGAACTGTCGCTGTACTATCGGTTGTGCCCCCGGTTCTAGTTCTATCCTGTGGTCATGCGGTCGCTGAGGTGGCAGTCCCTCCGGTAGGTCATCCGGAAAAATCCCATTGTACTACTTCAATAGCGCTGCCAAGTCATCCGGTACGTCGGCGAGCAGTTTCTGCAAATCGCTCCCCTTGTCCGTTGCCTCGGCTTCCCGGATGTCAACCGCATACACGTCAGCTCTTGCTGCTACGACACGTTTCATCGTGATTGCGTTGACATGCACCGACGAAGACTCGGGCGAGCTCCAGCAAGGTAGGGCGACGCTGTTACCGTTCATTCGCACGGTGCAGTCATCCGTCGTCCAGTCGATTCGTGGATTGTGTTGTCGCAGCCAATCACGGCCAAGTAAAATTTCGGTCCCGTCGAGGGCCCTCCCCTGCTCCTCCTCCTCCTCCGTCTCCCACTGCTGCAACTGCCGCTGAGGGGGGTGGGTGTGTGGGAGCCGAGGGAGTGGCGCTAGGGGGGTGTCGTGAGAGTGGAGCTAGGGGTGCAGCAGGGGGTGTGTGAAAGGGGTCTGCGACAGTGGGGGAGGTTGAGCGGAGGTAGCCGTCGTGTCGCCAGCAGCGCCAGTAGTCCGAAGCCGGCGTGCTCCGGTAGCCCAGCGAGCCTGCTGCGCCAGTTGCCCGTGGGTCCGTTGCTCCTGCCGCTTGTCTTATCCGCGGAGCCAGTTACTCCTGTAGTCCGGGGCCCTTGCTCCGGTAGCCACTGTGTGCGCGCTCCTGTTGCCCGTGTGTCTGCGGCTTCACCCGTCGCCTCCTATCTCCACTCCTCGCACAGTCCCTCCTCCTCCTCCTCACTTGCCCTATGTGACTGCCTCTAGCTTTGCTTGTGCTTGTGAGCTTGCTCTATGACTGCTTGTTGTGCTGATTATACCCCACTTTGACTATGGGGGTGTGTCAGAATGTTATATTTGTCTAGTCTGCAGTGGGGTACTCTATAGTGAGTACAGCCCGATTAGGGTTTGCTATATGTACTGCCCTGCTTACTAGTGCAATCCCCTTTCTGTTCTAACTTTCTAGCTGCTATTCTGACAGTACCCTCCTTAAGAATCGGTTGGGTCGGGCGAACAGCGTGACCTGTCAGTAGAGGGCCCATCTGCTACTTACTCCCAGCGTTTCCGTAATGCTTGGTCTATTACTACTGCTCGACTTCTCCCTTTCCCTTAGCATTTTCGGGCATTCGCTCTTACGGTGCCTCGGCATGTTGCACGCGAAGCATCGCCCTTTGAACGGTGCGGCAGCGGCATTCGCGACGACTGCGCGTGTCGTGGTGTGCTCGCTCATCCCACGAGTCCGATGTCCCCAGCTGCTGCTGTTGTCGTAGGACCCCGGTTTCGGTCGGCGAAGAAAATCCAAATTTTCCGCCATGGCGAGAATCTCATTGAATTCGGAGACGTTGCGAAGCAGGATTTCCTTAGCGATCTCGTGTTTCATGTTGCCGACATAGTGGTCGATGCGCTCTCCCTCGTGCATATATCCCACCTGCTCGCACAACGCCAGAAACCCCGGGGTGTAGTCTTGGACGGAGTCGAGCTGACGCCAAGTGTGGAGCTTCTGTTGCGCTGCGATCGAAGCCGCGATTGGCTCGAATCTCGCACGCAGACCTGCGCACCACGCGTCCCACGTGTGATGTTGGGGTACCTCCACGAAATACGACAGTGCCCAGGGTCCGGTGTGTCCTTCCCGTGTCGGTAAAGTCTCGTAATTTACCAGCTTCGTGACGATGACGAGTCACCGGTTCATGGCGGGTCCTTGCAGCAGCGACACGGCGTAACGGATTTTCGCCGAGTCCTCCGACACGTAGTTGGCGTCGAAAAATACGTTCATCGTGTACAACTACGCCTAAACGGCCGGACCACCCCGTTGGCTCGGATCGAAGCATGGCGGACGCTGCGGCTTGAGCGGCATCGGCGACGGCAGTGCTGTCTCGCCTGTTGGCACCGAAATCGTGACGCGATGTTGGCTCCTGGCCGCATTCGTCACTTCGGGTTGTATCGTGCCGTGGTCGTCGTCTCTGTCGTTGCGGGCGACGCCATCACTAGTTGTGCACGAGGGTTGCCCCACACTTCCGTGTTGTGATGCCTGACATGCTGGTTGTCCCTACGTGCCTTGTGTTTGCGATTACGCTTGTTGTGCCCGTGCGACGTCATTTTGCAGTGACGTACAATCTGCCGTCAGCGCCGCAATCTCTTCAAAACTTTCGTGCAGCTGCTGCAGCAGTTCGTTTAGGCATTCTTGCATGAGTGTCGTGGCGTCGACGTGCTCGGCGATTTCGAAGGACGTGCTCTAGGGCGCAGTCGTGGCTGCACGCGTTTACGAGAGAACGCGAGGACAGCGGCTCCTAGGTGCTAAGGAGCGTGAGTCCCTTCGAGAGCAAAAATCAAAAGTTGATTTCTCTGGGTGCGGATATGCACGGTCCGAAAGAAAGTGGCGCTAAATACTTGATGTTATGGGTGCAATGGAACGAGATAGCGAGGATTGCACTATGTATCAAACGAGTACAAAGTATGAGTCAAGGCATGAGTGAATACTTATACACGAAACATGCAAAACTGTAACGCGGTAATAATTATATCCTTGATACGTAGCAAAAACCGGCCCCACAGATTTTCCAAAATTTACCCATACAGCTGCTTTGGTTGTCGCAACAAGGTTCGCTGTGTTCGTTAGAGGCAGAATATGGGGGACTTGTTCGTTTTCAGTACATGTATCATTGTTCAGAATGGTGGGTAGCGGTTCAAAGCGGTAATTCAAGCTAATCGCTCTTGAATGCACAGTGTCTTTTTCCATCGCGTTTACTAAATCGAGAGTGAACGAAGTCCCACCCGGGCAGAGAGACACGCTCCTCTGCACGTCTGCGCTACTGTTGTTCTCCCCCTTCACGCTCCCCATGCTTCCATAGGTTCCAATCCAACTAAAATCAGAGCTTGAGAATATGTATTATTACTCTCGCATTCTTTCACCCTAGAGCATCCTGTTGATTTTCCGATTTCTTTATATCCGCACCCTTTGGCTCCTTAGGTTTATCCGTTCGCACTTCAAATGGCTGCTGCTGTTCGCGTCGTCCCACCTTCCGAAGCGAAACAGCTGGTCGACTCTGGTTACGTCTTTCTCGATGTTAGGTGAGGAGGCATCGGCGTTAGCGTGCCTCGTTTCTAAGGCTGACACATATTCTCCGCTTCCGCTGCGAGAGGGAGTATCCAGCTTGCACACTGCACGTGTCGGTCTAGAATCGTTCAAGCCAGCGAGCATCAGAACCTACCTGCATGTTTTGGGGTTTGCCGAAGCGTTGGATTGCACTTTGGTTCGTGGCAACTTTCAGCCAGTCTGGATCAGTAATGGATTGGCAATTATTCAACGTTGGCACCAGCGCATATTATCGTTTCGCGAAACTCGTCCACGTAGTGTATTTTAGGAAGTTTATTGTGCGGTCCGCGAGTGTCGAGGTGTTGAGGTGAAGAGACGGACTTACGAGCCTCCTCGAGGGTTTCCTCGACGTTAACATGTTGTGCTGCCGTGCAGAACACCTCAGGAATATGCATCTGGGCACGTCGCAGGATCCTCCAACATTCCTTTCATGCTCACCGCTTCTGACGGTAAGCCCGTTCTTTGTCCACTCTCACCAAGCAATCTTGTGCATTAGGCATTCTATGGCGCATGGCTTCACTCCGTGCTGTATCGCATATGAAATTGAACATGTTGAAGTATGGCTGAAACGATGCTTCAAGTACAACCACACACATATCCAGGTTCTTGTAGACGAAGAGATAGTTCGTGCATTATCAGGATGAGGACACTGGGGCAGATCTTCGGGGCTCCACTCAGTTATTATCCTAATGTGTTCGTGCATGCGTGGACTTTCAGGATCTATGGTTAGAAATGCCGAGTTCCTGGATCAAGTGAAGACGAAGTACTCGCCCGACACGCCGCTTGTTCGGGTAGGATATCCATTGTATTCTGGTGATACATCCAGGGGGGTCTGTATCCAACGCAGATTTGCAACAACAATTGTTACGAGTTAACAGCTCTTTTAACTGTCTTGCGCTCTATCATCCAGGCCTGTCGGAGTGGAAAGCGGTCAAATATAGCTGCAAACGTCCTAAGAGATCTGGTGAGAATGGGTAAACGGGTATTTTGGGAATTGGAGTGTACATGTGGCTTATCTGATGCCACTTTTTTTTTTTGCAGGGCTACACATCACTTGCGGATATGGAGGGAGGAATGTTGGCCTGGAAAGGCTCTCTAACTCATACATAGGAGACTGCATTCCCTCATGTGGTTATTGTAGAAGAGTGGACGTATCTTCGTACTTCTAGCTTTGCAGTGTATTTAGACGAGCCTGTTCAGCGAGCCCTAATCATGGTTCTGTGTTGTACTGTAAAGTGAAATGCCGAAGGACGCGCCTCGTCTCGATGCGCACCGTTCCGTTGCCTCGTCTCGCATTGGCCAGCTCGGCGCTGGAGTTGCAATGTATATCACAAATCACATTGCACTTGGCCAACGTCACAGCCTCCTCTGTCGGTGTTTCACATTCCACCATCCACTTTCATTGAACCTTGCAATGCAGCGCCGGTTGGTCGGCAACCACAAATTAGCCCCTTCTTTGTCAACGTGTATTTTTTTGCCGCTGCCAGGTTGGCGCTCAGAGCAGCTGAACTGAACGCTGCCCTGATGAGTTGACGCTGAAATACCTCCGCATTTCCAGCAGCAAATCCTTCACGAGCTCAGTACTCGCCACGCCATGGTGGCGGCAGCAATTCAGGGTTTACTTTTCACCTCCTGCGTCCGTCGGCTAAACCATTCTGGAGCCGCCCTCGCCGTTCTGAATGAATGTCCCGCGCTCTCCTTTTGAAACGGAGAGATGAAATTTTCAGCGCCGACGACGCATGTAGATTGCTCGAGCACCACGGACAGCTCAAACCTCTCATTCATCTGCACCGTCCCTCAGGCTGACCTCGCATGCTCCAGAGACGCACTGTCACCAGCGCCAGTCAATCTGCTATCAGCGTCTCTCAGGGTGCTACCAGCTACGCTTGGTCGCGTGTTCGCGGTGTCGGCGCTGCTGGTTGTCGCGCTCTCGACCGTCTCTCAGTACCGCGATTTACAGACAGCCGCAATAATGGCGCAGCCGCCCTTCCCCGTGCTGCCGCCGCTGGAGGTCCATCGGCTCGTGGAGCAGCAAGGCTACGTCTACCTTGACGTCAGGTGAAGAGACGCCTGAGAATTCCGAACGCGTTGCAAGCCGTTCCGTTACGCAGAGTGCACACGACGGGCTAAAAGCTCTCTTTAGTTTCATGCGTCGCAACTTTTGTCTCCACAGCAGATGGAAGTTCCGTTCTGACCCTTTGCTCCATGCTATCCGGCGCCGCGTGGCCGCGGTGCTTGCATTGCGTGGCACAGAACGGTAGAGGAGTTCGCGCAGGTGCACGTGCCGGGCTCCGACCTCATCCCCTACTTCGTCACCGCACCCAACGGTACGTCCCGTCCCCACCATCTTCCCGGCGACATTTTCCTCTTTTTTTTTTTTTTTTTTTTTTTAATCCAACAGACGTTTCGCCTTTCCACACTCAAATGCGCCGCTTTAAGATGATTCCACGTCGTTATTCACGGTCTAATGCGTATCGTGAGATGCAGCTCCATCAGATGGTGACCATCTGCACCCAACTCAGACTACTTCTCGCCTCTGCAGGTTCGCAGCAGCCTAATCCGGATTACCTCCAGCAAGTGAAGTCTAAATACGCCCTCGACACGCCCCTCATCGTGGTACGCTTCCTTCCCCGCCATCCTTCGCATTCCGCAAAGCATCTCATCTCTCGTCTCCCACCTCACTGTCACGTGCTGCATCGTTCTCTCAACGACACGTGGTACATCTACCGCGCTCAAGCTCACCATCTGTGCTCCCTGTGTTTCGCCACCCCTCACATTCAGGCCTGTCGCAGCGGCAGGAGGTCCAACCTGGCAGCATGGGAGATGACCGCCCAGGTGAGCCACCAAAGAAAGTGATCTAGTAAGCCGAAGCATGCCCCCTAGTGCATGTAATCCTTGCTTCATGACATCACTGACCATTTGGGTTTGGGTGCGCTGCTATGAGCTGTGCAGGGATTCACAAGGCTCGTGGATCTCAAGGGCGGGATCATCGCATGGGAGGAGAGTGGGCTGCCCGTGGTGAGGCACAGCAGCAAGCTTGAGGGGACTGACCATCCACCTGTCATCCATGCAAGCAGGATGTCTGGTTGACCTTCCTATGCACTGTACAGTCGATATTGTTAGAGTTGAACCACATACCTGGCCTGACGAGATATGGAAGCTTCTACCGTAGATTGGTTAGCTTCTGGATAAATTATGGGATGTACCATCTTGTTGCCTCCCTTAATGTATATCTCCTTTATCTAATTAACAACACTGCAGCACCCAGTCACCACTCGCCCAGGTTCATGACCACAAATCCACTGTACAGCCGCCCACCAGTGGCTCGGAGCTCGTTGATGAGGCGGCTCCAGTTGGACCCCAGCGACCCGAGGAACACATCGCACTGCGCTGCGATCAACGCACTCGCCAGGCTGGCAGCCACGGACTGTGCGGCGTCGTACTCGCGGTTGCGCTCCGAGTGGGACGGCTGGCGGGCGTTGGTGGCGAAGAGGAAGTGCCAGTCGGGGTAGTGGGCTGTCTCGTTGATCACCGACTGTGCCATGCGGGGGACCGGGGTGGAGGGGAGGGGGCTGCACTGATATGTGGGACTATGGGAATGTTGAGTGTGCAAGGGATGGGTGTACAGTGTGGCATGTTGACAAGGCATGGGGCACACGTGTCTTATATGTGATGACAAAAGGACGTACCCAAGGGTTCTGTAGCATGGGTAAGGAGCACGCTGCATACTCCTGGTCTTACCTGATGCCCTGTAATGGACACGAGGTGGAAAAACGCCACATTAAGTTGACACCGCAGGGGGGTGCCTTGCCCCGTGCGTTCACCTCACCACCAAGAACAGGGGTCCATATTGGCTTGGCGCTACCCGAGCCTCGGTGTTCACCCACACACGCCCCACATGCACTGCGGTGTGTTGTGTCTCACAGGAAGATCCACAACACACAGCACATGCGTACCAGAGTGTATGTCCCACCCACCCGTGCCTCCGTGTTGAGCCACACGTGTCGGAGGTCCACCAGAGCACGGCGCAGGCAGTATGCGAGGAACATGTGGGCGGGCAGCGACAGCGGCAAGCAACACATCTCCCACCTGAGCCTCAGTATTGAGCCACACACATCCCACCTGAGCCTCAGTATTGAGCCACACACACCCCACCTGAGCCTCAGTATTGAGCCACACACACCCCACCTGAGCCTCAGTGTTGAGCCACACACACCCCACCTGTGCTTCAGTGTTGAGCCACACGTGTCGGAGGTCCACGAGTGCGCGGCGAAGGCGGTAGGCGAGGAACATGTGGGCGGGCAGCGACAGCACCCGCATCTCCGACAGCTTGTCGCTCTGCCTCACGTGCATGCTCACTATCGGTCGCTGCATGTACGGCTCTCTGGCTAGGTCTATGGGAGTGCTGGGCGGTGACATGCGGTGCCACACAGTGCTGGTGGTAGGTGGGGGATCCACAGGAGTGTGAGGAGAAGCTGAAGCGGCAGATGCAATGGCAGCAGCAGCAGCGGAAGCGGCAGCAGGTGAAGCATCAGTACCGCATGACTCATAGTGTTGGAGAGCCAGTGAGAAGGCATGGAGTGAGGAGAGATGAGGGGAGGGGGGTGAGGATGGGGGGTTGGTGGAGTGAGAGGAGGAGTGGAGGGATGCAATGCGATTGGCGACGTGCATGCCGTAGGCGGTGTCTCTCTGTTGGTTGATGACGTGGCAGAGATGGGCTGATGGCCACCTCAGCATGAAGCGCACCGCCTGCGCCCGCCACCAGTGCACCTGGCGGGGGGGGAAAAGGGGAGCAGAATAAGTAGCAGGCAAACGCAAAGGGGCACCCTGCGCCTCCCACCAGTGCACCTGGCAGGAAGGGGAAAGGTAGGGGCAGACGAATATGCAAGGCAGTGAGGCATGCTGCGTGCACCCACCACCAGTGCAGCTTTACTGTTGGCGGGGAGAGGGTGGGGGTGGGGAGGGGCGGAAACAAAAGAACGAAACAGAGACCATGGGTGCTACATGTGTCACACCTCACTACGGCTTGAGTACCAAGGGCAAGGCACTTGGGGGACAAAGCTGTGCTTGTGACTACTGCTTCCCTTCTGCAGGCCACCTGTTTCTGTTTCATGACCGCCTGTGCCCACCTGCGCCCACCTGCGCCCACCTGCCCCACGTGTCCCGCCTCACCATCTTGGTGTCGGCGCTGGTGGAGGCCACGTGGCCGCCATGCTCCACCATGTCCGCGTCCGCCAGGTATGCATCGCCCCACAGCGATGCTGCCCGGCCCTCGTAGCTCATGAACACGTCCGTTGTGGGGTCCAGACACACCGCCTGGTGGGGGAGTACACACATGCCAGGTGAATCTTCAGGTGGCCACAAGGCGCCTCAGGGATTGTGCGCAAGGGTGATGTGCTGCACAGCCCTCGTAGCTCATGACGACGCCTGTGGTGGGGTCCAGACACACCGCCTGGTGGGAGGGGCACAGGGGGAGGTGGAGGAGGGGAGGCAGAGGGGGCGAGGCAGAAGGTGGGGGCAGATGAGCACGTCCCTGTTGCATGGCATGACGACGTCCGTGGCGGGGTTCAGGCCCACCACCTGACGGGGGCACACTCACACATGGCAGGTGAATCTCCAGGTGGTTTCAGGTTCCACAAGACGTGTGACGGGTTGTGTAGTGTAGGGCCGTCGTTGATAAGGATGACGGAAGTGGTGGGTGCAGTCACTGTCACAGTCACAGTCACAGTCACAGTCACAGTCACAGTCACACCGCCGCCTGATGCTGCATGGCATGTGCCATGGCCAGCAGACCAGGGATTCAGACGGCGGGGGGCGGCAAGGGGGAGGCGGAGGGCGGTAGGCGGCAAGGGAGAGGTGGTGGGTGGAAGGCGGATGGGGAAAGGGGGAGGCGGAAGGGGGGAGGAGGTGGGGAAAAGGCGGAAAGGGGGAGAGGGGCAATTATGTCCCGGTGACACACAGAGCTAGAGGGCACAAGTGTCGCATCCAAGCACTCATGAAGACCCTTTTGGGACGGGACAGCAGCCATCTCACCTGCTGCTGTGCTGCGCTGCGCTGTGCTGCCCCCCATGCCGCAGCTCCTCCCTCGGGGCACACACCAGCGCCGAGCAGCCTACTGCACATGGCAACACCGTTTTTAGCCACTTGCCCACACGCACCTGTTGCTTTGACTGTGCGGCTCTATCGTACCCCTGCCCCTCCCCCGTGACACACTCCCGAAAGGCATCTCCGCTCCTCCTCTCTGCCAACCTACCTTGCCACCCCCACCGGCCCCACTCACGTACTTGTTGGTCCGACTGCGCGGCCCTATCGTACCCCAGCTCCTCCCCCGTGACACACTCCCCAATGGCGTCCTGCGCCCTCAGGCGGTTGAGCTCGTCCTCGCAGTCGGGCGAGACGATGGGGAAGAAGAAACACTCCCACGCGCCCTGCTGCCCCGTGGCTGTATGGCGACGGAGGGCAGAAAGAGCAAGGGAGGCGCGAAAGGAGGGAAGGCAGAGGGAGAAAGGAGAGATGGGTGAAGGGGGAGAGTGCGTGGGGAGCAGGGCGTGAGGGGGGATGCAGTCTACCGTTGAAGCAAGCAGAGGTAATGGGAATGAGAGACCTTCTTGATCCACCCAAGGGGCGTTGTGAATAACATGGATGCTGCACACAGGTGTTGCCATGTGCCACTGCCCCTTGCCTGGTGTTTTTGACAATCCTCATTTCACATGTATCCGCACTCCACCCTCACTCCACCCTCACTCCACCCTCACTCCACCCTCACTCCACCCTCACTCCACCCTCACTCCACCCTCACTCCACCCTCACTCCACCCTCACTCCACCCTCACTCCACCCTCACTCCACCCTCACTCCACCCTCACTCCACCCTCACTCCACCCTCACTCCACCCTCACTCCACCCTCACTCCACCCTCACTCCACCGTCACTCCACCCTCATTCCACCCTCACTCCACCGTCACTCCACCGTCACTCCACCGTCACTCCACCCTCACTCCACCCTCACTCCACCCTCACTCCACCGTCACTCCACCCTGTGATCGCAACCGGCAGCTGTGAGAACAAAGGTTACAGAAAGCAAAGTTGAATAAAGGCTATGTTTGAATAGAAAAGGAGGAGTTGAGATGTTTAAGAAGCAGGGGTGCGTTGAGAGCAGCGGCACACGGTGCAAGTGAGGGAGGGCGACCTTGGCAGTGGGGGTGCAGGTGAAGTGACCTTGGCAGTGGGGGTGGTTGGCGCGGTCAAAGGAGTTGGCGAGCGGGATGAGTGTGTGGTTGTGCAGCATGGCCAGGCCCAGAAACGCGCCCATCAGATGCACCTGCCACCAGGGGGGGAGCGGAGGGAAGGGAGGAGAGATGGGCCGTGCGCAAGAGACTAGCTGATGGTTGTGCAGCATGGCCAGGCCCAGAAACGCGCCTATCAGATGCACCTGCCACCAGGGGGGTGGGGTGTGGGAGGGGGAAGACGAGGGGGAGAGAGGGAGAGGGAGGGCGAGACTTGAGTCAGGTAGAGTAAGGAGACGAGAGAGTGTGGACATGCAACACAGGGCGAGGAAGGAGGGGGCGAGGCAGGACGGCAGATGGGCTGACCTGCGACCCACCCTGTTGTGCACGGCCGTGTCCCACACGGCACACGCTGCATGCAGCCACAGTGCTCATTGCTGCTGACACCAGTGACGGTGCACGCACCCACCTGCGACCCCACGCCATGGTACATGCCCGTGCTCCATGGCACGAGCAGCAGGCGCCGGCCCTGGCAGGCGCGGGGCGGCAGCATCTGGTGCAGCCAGATGTCGCGCTGTGATTGGCGCGTCATGGCCAGGCTGTTGCTGTCCGCCCCCCGCACCTTGGGGGATGTGGGAGGCGGATGGGCGCATGGGGAAGGGCGCATGGGGATGGGCGCATGGGGAAGGGCGCATGGGGAAGGGCGCATGAGGAAGGGCGCATGGGAAGGGCGCACGGGGAAAGGCGCATGGGGAAGGGCGCATGAGGAAGGGCGCATGAGGAAGGGCGCATGGGAAGGGCGCACGGGGAAAGGCGCATGGGGAAGGGCACATGGGGAAGGGCGCATGGGGAAGGGCACATGGGGAAGGGCGCATGGGGAAGGGCACATGGGGAAGGGCGCATGGGGAAGGGCACATGGGGAAGGGCGCATGGGGAAGGGCACATGGGGAAGGGCGCATGGGGAAGGGCACATGGGGAAGGGCACATGGGGAAGGGCGCATGGGGAAGGGCACATGGGGAAGGGCGCATGGGGAAGGGCACATGGGGAAGGGCGCATGGGGAAGGGCGCATGGGGAAGGGCGCATGGGGAAGGGCGCATGGGGAAGGGCGCATGGGGAAGGGCGCATGGGGAAGGGCGCATGGGGAAGGGCGCATGGGGAAGGGCGCATGGGGAAGGGCGCATGGGGAAGGGCGCATGGGGAAGGGCGCATGGGGAAGGGCGCATGGGGAAGGGCGCATGGGGAAGGGCGCATGGGGAAGGGCGCATGGGGAAGGGCGCATGGGGAAGGGCGCATGGGGAAGGGCGCATGGGGAAGGGCGCATGGGGAAGGGCGCATGGGGAAGGGCGCATGGGGAAGGGCGGGGGACGGGGGGACGGGTGGACTGAGGGAGGGGAGGGGAAGGCGGAGAGATGCAAGAGATGGAAAGTGGTAAAGGAGAGGAGCACAGAGGGCAGTGAAATTACGGACACCCTCTTGCCGTACAATGCGGGAACGGCTTAGTGGTGGCATGGTGAGAGGCTCAGTGGTGGCATGGTGAGAGGCTCAGTGGTGGCGGAAGGAAGGAGGGGCGGAGAGCGAGCAGTGGACTGGACATGGGATGAGTGAGGCTGGTGGGATGAGTGAGGCTGGTGGGATGAGTGAGGCTGGTGGGATGAGTGAGGCTGGTGGGTGTGTTACCGTACTGCCTTCCGTCACCATCACTCCCTCACTTCACCTCTCACCCACACCCTCAACCCACTTTAAATACCCCCCTTCCTCACTCCCTCACTCACTTGCTCACCCACGGTGGCTGTGGTGGGCAGTTGCAGGAGGAGGAGGACCAAGGGGGGTCTGAAGGTGAAAGTTCCGTATCCCATGTGTCCCGCGGGTGACAGCACCCGTTTTGGCTGCTCCGCGGGGGTTCCGCCCATGCTGGCGGCTCCCCCCTTTCCCCCCGCTGCTCCGCCTGCTGGCGCAGCGCTGTGAGCGCGGCGCAGTCCTCGAGATGAGGGGCGGGGGGGAGGGAGGGCGGAAGGGAGAGGGGGGAGGGCGGAAGCAGCGAGTCGGGGGAGAGCCCGTAGGCGTCCGCCCAGGCCTGCAGGAGTGTGTGTGGTTCGAGGGGGGGAGGGGGTGAATGGGGGGGATGGGGGCCGGGGCGGGGGGAGCGAATGGGAAGGGAGAGGGGAAGGGGAATGGGGAGGAAGAGTGAGCAAGGAGGGAGCGGGGGAAAGGGTCGAGAGTATACGGCGGCGAGAATAAGAAAGCGGAGGAGCGGGTTTGAGGGGCGGCGGCAGAGGGCGATAGGGCGACGGTGGGTGGGCCATGAAGGGTCGACACGGTGGGCAGGGCGCTTCCGGTTCGTGGAAGGCTGTGGCGGACGGAGCAAGCCAGTGCGGTTCACAGCGGTACCGAGGGGCGCTGCTGGATGGGAAAACAGTGGCGGCTGCCTGCGCGCTCTCCCGCTGTTGTCTCACCCGATACAACGACATGGCGTGCTCCATTCCCGCCGCCCCTTCCAGAGCGCTCACGACCGTCGATGCAGTCTTTCTGGACAAATCGCACGGCCAGTCGCAAAGCATCGTCGCCACGAGGAATGCCGCGAGCGAAATTGGCAGGCGACTAGATGGAGCATGGCGTGCGTGTATGCGTGTCATGATCCTCAGCGGGTCCGCGATCCCATCGCTTTCAGAATCGTGAAACATGACGATGAAGGAGTGAATATTTGATATGTAATACACTGTCCTCCCATATCACACGGGGGTGTAGCTCACATGGTAGAGCGATCGCTTTGCATGCGATAGGTACGGGGATCGATACCCCGCGTCTCCACATATTACACTTTTACCGATATGAGTTTTTCATTGTAAATAATACAATATAAATGATCGTGGTGGAAAATAATCGCCTTGAGGGGATCATTCCATGGGGGCGGATCTCTTAGTGCTTTGCCAACTATTTTCACCTTGGCGGCCAAATCCGCGACCTTGCAACGAGATCCGAACCTGGCTGCGAAACCCGAAACATGGTAGAGACATCGACAATCTCGGAGCCCAACGCCTGCGGGCCAGCGACGAGACCGGCGACATCCGCGACCGGTTTGCTCCACCCTGGTTCTATGCGGTCGATGAGGACCAGTCCACCAAACCACCTCAGACCTAAGCGTGGACCCGCTCCCTGAGCGAATGTGGGACTATAATGGGGAGGCTTGTTTGGTTCGGCGAGCCGGTCCACGTCGGACACCTGAAGAGTTATAGTATTAGCGAACACTTGCGAACTCATCTCGCTACCATTGCAAAACTTGGCATCGTTCGGTCGTGGACTGGCCAATCACAAGTGTCACAGGCGAGAGCAAACCGACTCCCTGCACATCGAAATCACAACACAGCCATCAGAAAATCAAGTCGCGAGCATTTTGTTCACGACGCGCCACTACGATAAGTACTTTGTAGCGCTTACACGTCGGCACGCCTTGCACAATCCACTTCAGTATCATGCTGCCCTCCCTGAGCGCGCTGCCACATCGTACAACGCCCGTTGCAACCCATCAGAGAAGTTTTTCCAGCTGTCTCATTGTTGCAATCACCGTCTGAGTATACGAGATGTCTGCTCAAATGTTCATGCGCCTTAGCTGTTCCAGCAAGTGCTCGAAACAACCAGAGATGCCAGCACACTTAAGATGGGCGTCAACGTTTACGATTGCCAGCACTCCCACTGCCGAAATCGAAGCTAGCCCGAACATCTATCTGGTAGGATCGCCAACGCTACATATTTGTCACTTCTAGGCGACATCTAGCGTGAGGATAAACCATGGCGGCAGTTGCCAATTTCGTTTCAAACTCGCATCATTATTGCAAAGAGAGGTCAGGAACGTTATGCTCCAGTATCACCGGATCAACCGTTCTAATACAACACAAAATTTCACAACGTCTCGGCAATGACAACGTCTCTCGAATATGTTATGGGGCAGCTCTCACGCCGTCGCGCAGCTAGTTCCCCCGTTGTGCACATCGTGACAATAGTATTCCGCGAATCACACCCTGTCGAGCGCGCCCCCACCCATAGCACGACGGGCATCCACTAAGCTGCCGACGGTGCATTCACTTTAAAGTCATCTGTCCGTGCGATTATCACTCACGAGCAGGCAACCAGATGTGTCTAGCGTGTCGCGCTTCACGCGATATCGAGCCGCTGGTGCACCACAAAGTTTGCACGATACTCGCGACGTCACCTGTGTAGAGCTTTATATGCGCCACGATTCTCAACGTGAAGGCGCCTCATATGTCGAGTCGTTGATCCCAGCACATGCTCGCGACTCGCCCAGTTGACGGAGTGTCTGGCAACGTGTTCAATCCCATACCGAACCGCGACATGACGATGTACATTGCCTCGCAGCGCATCAAGCTGCAAAGCATGTAGAGTGCTGATACAAAGGCCTGATCGTAGAGCACCATCGCACTTGTCACGTGGTCTTGTTCCATGCTCAAGCCTCCTCGCAGTGTCTTCTTCTACTTAAAAACACTGTCTAAGATGGACCCTTTTTCGGCCTCGACGGGCAATGGAAGTGGCATTGCGCGTCCACCTATACCTGGGGAGAACCTTGAGCAAGAACAACGGGTGATGCTCGACACACAGGCATCGGAGACAAATCTTTGCGTCGAAAGGGGTGAGGGAGCAACAGCCGAGCCCAACCCATCTGCTCGTCAAGTGCACCTTCTTACCCACGCTGGCACATGCATTTGTCAAACATTTATCATATAGCTTGTCTAGGCTATAGTGGGGTAGACACTAAGGGGTACAGTTTCCTAGGGTTTCCTACTTGTACCCAACCTTGTTCTAGTTCATTCATTCCTTGTCCTCTACTCTTCACATGGTTTCAGAGCAGGTTCCCTAGGGGGACCGTTTTTTAGGGCCCACCACAAACTTTTTTTTTTCTGCCCTGCCCGAATCGCACTGTCGTGCCTGCCTACCCGCGCCCTCGAGCGCCACCCTGCCGCCCTGCCCTGCAGGCAGCGCGCGGGCCTGCCCTGCACCCGCGCAGCCGCCCCTGGACCCCGCGGCGCGGCCCCTGGACCCAGCGACGCGTCGCCCTGCTCGTCGCGACGCCTCTGCGGGACCCGGGCGTCGCCCCTGCCTCGTCGCGACGCCCCTGCGGGACCCGCGCGTCGCCCCCCCCCCCCCGCCCTTCGCGGCGGCCCCGTCGACCCGCGCGCGGCTCCCCATCGCCCTTTGCAGCGGCCCCGTCGACCCGCGCGCCGCCCCCGGGGACCCGTGCGCCCATCCCCGTCGACCCGCGCGTCGCCCTGCGGCCCCCTCCCCGCACACCTGAGTTCGCTTTCCTCACACCTGAGTTCGCTTTCCGCACACCTGAGTTCGCTTTCCGCACACCTGAGTTCGCTTTTCGCACACCCGAGTTCGCTTCCCGCACGCTTGTGCTCGCTTCGCGCAGACCGGGCGTCGCCCCCGCTCGTCGCGACGCCCCTGCGGGGCCCGCGCGGCGTCGCCCCTGCCCGCCGCGGCGCCCTGCCCTACCCCGCGCCCGCCCTTTGGACGGCCGCCCCTGCACTGTGTTGGAGCAGCTGCAGTCGCGGACCTCCCCGCCCTGCAGCAGCTGCCGTCGCGGTCTGCCCCGCCCTGCAGCAGCTGCCGCCGCGGACTGCCCCGCCCTGCAGCAGCTGCCGTCGCGGCCCCGCCCCACCCTGCAGCAGCGGCCGCCGCGGCCCTGTCCCTGCCCTACACCAGCTGCCGTCGCGGCCCGGCCCCGCCCTGCAGCAACTGCCGCGGAGCCCCTAGCCGCAGTCGTCGCCCCGTCCTGCAGCAGCTACCGCGGAGCTTCCTGCCGCGGTCGCGGCCCCCGCCCTGCCGCTGTAGCGGCCCCGCAGTCGCCGCCGTCGTGCGCCTGCCCTTCCCACCACTGGTGAGCACTGCCCTGCCTGCGCTGCTCCCGCTACTACTGCTGCTACTGCTGTTACTGCTGCTGCTACTGCTACTACTGCTCCTGCTGCTACTGCTTCTCCTGCTGATCCTGGCGTGGCCAGATGCAGCTCCAGGGCCATCCGCGTGTGTCCCTCACGCCCCAGCAGCTTCGTGGGTGGTACGCTAGTTTTGGTTGTCGGGGTGGCAGCAGTGGGAGTCGTCCTGGAGTGGGTAGTTCGGGAGTTTCTTGTAGTGGCCCGGTGCAGCAGCAGCGTCGTCCGCGCGAGACTCGTTCGCCCCAGCAGCTTCGTGAGTGGTACGCTTAGAGTAGAGGGTCGCTGAGTACTGCTCGCTGCCCGTCCGTTATTCGCACGGGTGTCCGGACTGGTCGGCCTTGCGGGACGCCTGGTCACACAGAGTCCCGCTGCTTCGCCCGTCTGAGCGACGCTTGGCGTACAGAGTTTGGTGACGACGCTGAGCTCCCCGACTGGGTGGAGCTGCTTAGGCAGAGGGTAGATATCTTTGCTCTTGACTATGATGCTATTCTCACTGCAATGTATGCATTGTCTACTAGTGCCGAGGGAGCCTGTCACCTGTGTGTGCCGCCTGACCCCGGTATCCAGTCTGCTGCTCTAGGTGCTGGTGAGGCTGCTGCTCTAGGTTCTCGTACGTCTCCTGCTCCAGGTGTCGGTGAGGCTGCTGCTCTAGGTGCTGGTGAGTCTCCTGCTCCAAGTGCTGGTGAGTCTGCTCTCTCTGGTGCTGCGCCTGCTGCGGTTTTGCACACCTTCACCCTTGACTCGGGTGCTTCCCGCTCCTTCTTTCGAGACCGCACCACCCTCACGCCGCTTAGTCGGCCGGTTGTAGTCTCCCTGGCAGACCCCTCTGGGGGTCCTGTCCTTGCTCACTACTCCACTGTCCTACCGTGTCCGGCGGCCCCGTCTGGCTCCCTGTCAGGTCTTTACCTCCCCTCGTTCTCTACGAACTTGGTGAGTGGTGCTGACCTGCAGGATGGAGGGGTTGACCAGTTCACTCCTGCGAGTCAGCGAGTGACCCACTGCACGTGTGCTCGGACGGGCCGACACTTGGCCACGTTTACCCGTCAGCCGGGGTCGAGCCTGTACACACTGACGACCGAGTCTCCTTCGGTTACTGCGTCTGGTCAGGTAGCTGCGTCGGGTCAGGTGTTTGCTGCAGCGTCTCGGTCTGGCCCTGAGTCTGCCCCCTGCTCGTGTCGCCTCCTGTCCCACCAGACTCTCCTCTGGCACCACCGCCTTGGTCACCCCTCCCTGCCTCGTCTCCGAGGCATGGCCTCCCGTGTCCTTGTCTCTGGTCTCCCCAGGTTCCTCCCTCCCCTTCCTCCGGGGCCTGCCCCTACCTGCGTTCCCTGCGTCGAGGGGCGGCAGCGCGCCGCTCCTCATTCCTCCGAGTTTCCTCCGACAGAGGCTCCGCTGCAGACTCTCCACATGGACGTGTGGGGCCCCGCCCGCGTCCGTGGACAGGGTCATGAGCGTTACTTCCTGCTGGTGGTTGACGACTACTCGCGTTACACCACAGTCTTCCCCTTGCGCCGCAAGGGTGAGGTCACTGAGGTGTTGATCGACTGGATCCGCGCTGCTCGTCTCCAGCTCAGAGAGAGTTTCGGCTCGGACTTTCCTGTTTTGCGTCTGCACTCCGACAGAGGTGGAGAGTTTTCCTCCGACCTTCTGCGAGCCTTCTGTCGTGCGGAGGGCATCCGCCAGACGTTCACGCTTCCGGCCTCTCCACAGCAAAATGGGATTGCTGAGCGCCGCATTGGCATGGTCATCGACGTCGCTCGTACGTCCATGATCCATGCGGCTGCTCCCCATTTTCTGTGGCCGTTCGCGGTTCAGTACGCGGCGCATCAGATCAACCTTCAGCCCCGGGTCTCCATGCCGGAGACCTCCCCTGCTCTGTGGTGGACGGGGAAGGTTGGAGATGCGTCTGCGTTCCGTGTCTAGGGATCTCGAGCTTTCGTCCGCGACTTGTCTGCGGACAAGCTGTCCTCCCGTGCTGTTCCCTGCGTCTTCCTTGGCTTCCCCCTTGACGCGCCTGGTTGGCAGTTTTACCACCCCACCTCGCGCCGTGTTCTGTCCTCTCAGGACATCACGTTTGACGAGTCGGTTCCCTACTACCGTCTCTTCCCCTACCGCACTGCTCCCCTTCCCCCCCCGCCGCTCTTCCTCGCGCCAGGTCCCCCCCCGGTAGACCCCCTCCCCCCCCAGGGTCCTGCCCCCTTAGGTGTGTCCCAGGTAGACGCAGTCGAGCCTGTCGAGGTAGATGTTGACTCTGGTGCTGCTAGGGGTGCTGAGCCTGCGGGTGCCGGGTCTGGGGGTGCTGAGCCTGAGAGTGCGGAGCCTGGGGGTGCTGAGTCTGGGGGTGCTGAGCTTGGGGTTGCTGAGTCTGGGGGTGCGGAGCCTGAGGGTGCTGGACCTACTCGTGTGGAGTCTTGTGGTGCTTGGACCGGAGGTCCTTCAGGTGCTTCGTCCCGGCAGGAGCCACTCTCTCCGCAGGAGCTGCGCGAGTGGTTTGCTAGGCGCTGGCGCCGTGCTGCTGGAGCTGGTGGTGCTTCCGGCGCTGGAGGTTCTGCTGCGGCTGGAGGTCCTTTTGCTGCTGCGGCTGCTGGGGGTACTGGAGCCACGGGTCCCGGAGGTGCTCGTACTGGAGGTACTGGAGCTGCCGGGCCTGGTGGTGCTGCTGGAGCTGGAGCTGCTGGCGGTGCTGGAGCTGGCTGTGCTGCTGGAGTAGGTGCTGCTGGAGGTACTGGAGCTGGAGCTGCTTCGTCTTCCGGTGGTCGTGCTGGAGCTGGAGCTGCTGGAGGTGCTGGAGCTGGGGGTGCTGCTGGAGGTGCTGCTGGAGGTGCTGGAGCTGGAGGTGCTACTGGAGCCGGTGCTCCTGTGGGTGCTGGAGTTGGCGCTACTGGAGCAGCTGGTGGTGCTGCTGGAGCTGTTGGAGCTGACGCTGGGGGTGCTGGTGCTGTCCCTGCTGCATCTGGAGGTGCTGCGCGGCCGCGGCCGTACTTCGTTCCGCTCCTACTGGTCCTGCTCCTTCCTTAGAGTG
The DNA here is from genome assembly GCA_947471745.1 of Closterium sp. Naga37s-1. Lineage (NCBI taxonomy): Eukaryota > Viridiplantae > Streptophyta > Zygnematophyceae > Desmidiales > Closteriaceae > Closterium > Closterium sp. Naga37s-1. The sequence continues at coordinate 1,689,551 of CANJKZ010000103.1, forward strand.
TCCGCCGCCTGTCCAGTCCGAGTCACAGTTACAGCTGGCCTTCCAGTGCCTGCTCCTTCTCCCTACACTGGTCCTACTGGAGGTCTTGCTGAGCGTCGTGAGCCTGAGTCTCGTCCTGCGTCGCCGGTTCGTGCTGCTCGCACCGGTCGTCGTGTCCCGCGTCAGCGTCCTCCCGCGTTCCCCGGCACACACCAGATGGCACTGCGTCCTTCCACTGCTCCACTGCGTGTCCTTTTGCCGTCTCCTCCAGAGTCCTCTCTTCCGGCTCTTGCTGACCCGGAGTCTGACTCCCTTCGTGCTGCCAGTCTTACTGTCACGCGTCTCCTGGCTACTGTTGTCACTGACCCTTCCTTTGAGTCCACTGCTGCGTCTGCCTTAGTTGCTGAGCTTGTCTTTGCTACTGCTGACACTGCTGGACTCGCCCACGTGAAGTCGGAGCTACAGAAGAGACACACGTGCACAGACCTGGGTGAACTGCGCAGCTACCTTGGCTTGCAGATCACCCGGGACAGAGCACGGCGCACCATTACCCTGACTCAGTCACACATGGTGCAGCAGGTCCTTCAGCGCTTCGACTTCACGTACTCCTCGCCTCAGGCCACTCCTCTGTCTACTCGCCACTCGCTCTCAGCTCTGCCTTGTGGCCGGATGAGTCCGTAGAGCCGAGTGGCCCGTACCCAGAGCTTGTTGGCTGCCTCATGTACCTGATGACCTGCACTCGACCTGACCTGGCATACCCTCTTAGCATCTTGGCACGCTATGTTGCTCCTGGGAGACACCGACCAGAGCACATGGCTGCTGCGAAGAGGGTGTTGCGCTACTTGTGCAGTACGTCGGGCATGGGGCTCGTGCTTGGAGGGCGGAGTTCAGTGGTCCTCACTGGTCACGCAGACGCGTCGTCGACGTACACGAGGATGTAGAACGGCGGCAAAGAGGTGTCGGTGTGTAGAAACAGTGACGGGTCGGCAGTAGAAGGAGCAAACCCAAGAGCCGCAAGTGTAGTCCTCAGTGTGTCGTGCCACTCACGGGGCGCCTGGCGGAGACCGTAGACTGGCCGCCGGAGGCTCCACTGGGTACCAGGAGGAAACGACCCAGTGAAACCAGGTGGGCGGCGAAGCCAGATCTCCTCGTGCAGGCTGCCCTGTAGGAAAGCAGTGCTGAAGTCAAGAGAGTGAAGCTCGTAGTCGCGCTGAGCGGCTATGTGCAGCAGCATCCGAAGAGTGGTCATCTTCGGGGTGGGAGAGAAGGTCTGAAAGTAGTCAACTCCCTGCCGCTGACTGAAGCCTCGAGCTACATAACGCGCCTTGAAGACAGGCGGAGAACCAGGCGGCCGCTTCACCCTGAAAATCCACATGCCACTGACGATGTTCGCCCCAGGTGGGGGAACCTCGTCGACGTAGGTGCCTGTGGACTTCCAAGAAGCCATGTCTGCGTCCATGGCCGACTGCCACTGAGAGGAGTAGGGACCCTCTATCGCCTCTGCGTAAGAGCGCGGGGTCAGGATGTCTGGTGCATCCGGGTCTCCCTCAGGGGCAAGCAGCATGGACACGAGATGAGGTAAAGCAACAGCAAAACACTGGAAGTCCTCCTGCCTGTCCTCAAGGACGTCCGTGCCAAGAGCACACTCACCCCCGACGGACGGAGGACAGACAGACTCAGACTCAGCAACAAGACTAGCAGCGTAGTCTAGACGACAGTGAGCAGCGAAGTGACTCCTCCTCTACTCTCTCGTGACGCTCCGACTGAGACTGATGCTGCTTCCGTAACTCCTCCTCTACTCTCTCCTGACGCTTCGATTGAGACTGCTGCTGCTGCCGTGACTCATACTCTACTCTCTCCTAACGCTTCGACTGAGACTACTGCTGCTGCTGGTGCCGTGCCCTCTCAAACCGCTCCCGCTCCTCCCTCTCCAACTTGTCTAAACGCTGCACTTGGGTCAGGAAACGTATAGTGCGCGACGTAGGTGTCGCAGTGCTCGTGTCTCCGGCTCCAGCACCCCCAGAACCAGAACCTCCACCGACAACACCCCCAGGGACTCCAGTGCCTTCTGCAAGAACACCCCCAGGCTCCGCAACGACCGGCCGCGGAGGCGAACTAGGAGGGAACTGCAGAACAGACGGAAAGCCAGGGGGTGAGGCGGGGCGAGGCCGCTGAGTCGAGACAACCGTGTCCTCCTCAGGAGTGGTCTCCACTCTCACACCCCCTGCACCCCCAGAGCTGGCACGACGGGCTCCAGCAGCCCCAGCACCCTCTCCCTCCCCAACTGCACCTCCAGCACCCCTAGACACGACAGGGACTAGACGCTGCGGGGGGGAAGACTGCGGAGTGACGTGCGACACACCTGACACGGCAGGACGCGAAGGGGGTGGGGCTACCGGGGCAACTAGGGGGGGCTCAAGGGTGAGGAACAGCGGGGGGGAAAAGGTTTCAGAACCTCGGTGGGGGCGACTCCTGTAGTTACTGACCGACTCGTCGAAAGTGACGTCCGGAGAGGCAAAGAACTGGTGGGTGACTGGGTCGTAGAACACCCAGCCTAAGGCGTCGAGTGGGAAGCCGAGAAAGACGCAGGCACGGGTGCGCGCAGACAACTTGTTCGCGCCAGGGGCGCGAATGTGAGCCAGACAACCCCAGACGCGGTAGTCAGCTACTACGCCCGGAAAACATGTCCAAAGGAAGATCGGCGTCACCCGTGGCCGTGCGTCACTAGGCCACAGGTTCAGCTGGTGCGCGGCGTAGCGGACTCCCTGAGGCCACAAGAACTGGGGGGCACCGGCATGGCACATGGAGGTCCGGGCAACCTCCATGACCAGGCCGATGCGTCGCTCGGCTACCCCGTTCTGCTGCGGCGAGTCTGGTAGCATGTAAAACTGGATGATCCCCCGACCCTGACAGAACGTCTCCAGGCGAGTGGAAGAAAACTCACCACCACGGTCAGAGTGTAGGCGGAGCCCACACAGGCCCTGGTCGCCAACCCTCGCTAGTAGCCACGACTCAAGGACGGTAGGCACGTCGGCCTTCCGTCGCAAGGGGAAAACCGTGGTGTAGCGGGAGTAGTCGTCCACCATAATGAGGAAGTAGCGCTCCTGACGTGGGCCAAGGACCGGGGAGGGGCCCCAGACGTCCAAGTGCAGGGTCTGAAAGGGAGCCGTGGTGGGGGGAAACGAGGAGGAGTGAGGGGCAGCGCGCTGCCGACCCTCGACGCAGGGATTGCACGGCAACGCAGGCGAGCGAGGAAGCGGGGCAAGCGACTCTAGGAGACCTGAGACCTGACGGTGACGTACCATCCTACTGAGACGTGGGAACGACTGGTGACCGAGACGGTGGTGCCAGAGGACCGACGGGTGGGTGAGTGACCGACAATTGCACGACACAGCAGCTACCTGACCTGACTTGACCTGACCTGACCCAGTGTGGTGGGACCCAGTGTGTAGTGAGTACAGACCAGAGCTCGGCTCCCTGTAGAAAGTGGTTAGAGGCGCCCCAGTGGCACCGACTGTGCAGGAGGCAACAGGCTCGTGCAGTGGGAAAGTAGTGACAACTCCGAGGTCTTGGAGGTGACTAACACCCACCAGGTTCCTAGAGAACGAAGGGGTGTAGTAACCTGTGAGAAACCCAGAGGGAGCCGCTAGCCACGGGAGAGTGGTGGTGCTCTCTGCAACTACAGATCCTACGGAGGGGTTAGCCAAGGCGACAGTTAATGGAGTGTGCAGTGGCGTGAGGTCGGTGCAATCGCGAAAGAAACAGCTGGACGCTCCAGAGTCTAGGGTGAAGGAAAGCCGTGCAGTCGGTGAGGTCACACCCGAGCCAGCGACAAAGGCTGGTACTACTCTAGTGGTGGCTGCAGCTCAAACACTAAGAACCTCTGAGGCTCCTGGACCGGAAACTACACACGCACCAAGACTGGAAACACAAGGCTCAATAGTAGTTGCAGGCCCACGTACCGGTGTGTGTACTGCCCGGGTCCGTCAGGGCCCCGCTGTGCAGGTTGCTGCAGGTGCTGCAGCTGAACCCGCCACTGCTGCAGCTGCGGCCACCTGTGCTGCTGCCGCTACCACTGTTGCTGCTGAGACCACTGCTGTTGCTGCGGCTGTCGCCACAACGACATGGCAAGCTAGTACGGGGGGGTGGGTACGCTGGCGGTAGCCTAAGTTTCTGCTAGTGCTACTGGTGGCATCCTAAGCTGCTGCTGGTGCGCTGGGGGGCAGCCTATACTGCTGATGGTGCAACTGATGGCAGTCTAGTGTGGTGGTGAACGGTTGGGTGGGGTTGCGAGCGGTTGGGAACGGTGTTGGACGGTCAGGTGGGGCTAGGAGTGGCCTGGTGCGGTGGAATGCGGCTGAGTGCGGTTCTGGTGCTTGTGGGAGGGGTTCAGTGCGGTCGAATGCGGTTCGGACCAATAGATGGCAGTTCAGTGCGGTTGGGAGCGGTGAAGAACGGTCTAGGGCGGTGGAGTGCGGTTCTGTGCGATTCCAGGGGTGGTTAGCACGGGTGGAATGAGGTTCTGTGCAGTTCCAGGAGAGCTAGCACGGGTGGAGTGCGATTCTGTGTCGTTCTGTGCGGTTCTGTGCGGTTCAGTGCGGTTCAGCGGGTACGTGTGGTAGACTATGGTTTCCAGGTGTGGCTAGTTGGTGGGGCTGAGGCTAACAAGTGGGGCGGCGGGTGAGGCAGCTCGTGGGGCAGCGGGTGTTAGGTGGGGCGGCGGGTTTCAACTCGTGGGGGGGCGGGTGACAGGTGGGGCGGCGGCAAAGTGATGAGGCGGCGGGTAAGGCAGCGGTGGCGCCACGTGCGCGCGGCTGCTGCTGTGCGTGCGTGCGATTGACGACGGGACCACGGTGCCCGCTATCGAAAGGGCCGCGGGGCCCGCTATCGAAAGGGCCGCGGGGCTCACTAGCGAAAAAGGGGCCGCGGGGCCTGTTCCTACGGTCGACGGGAGACGGGCGACGGGCGATGGGAGGGAAAAAAATCGACGGGCGACGGGCTACGAGAGGGGAGAAATCGACAATCGATGGGCGACGGAAAAGCTACGGGCGACGGGAGAGCTGCGGACGACGGGCACGCTACAGGCGACGGGCGACGAGCTAAGGGGCGCGCGTTAGGACGGGGCGCGCTCTAGTAGCGATTTCGGTGGGCCCAACTATCGAGACTTACAACGCTAGGGGAAACCCTAGATAGGGTAAACCTAGCTCTATACCATGTTGAGAAATAAGAATGACTAGAAGTGTAAAGTACAACAAGTATAAAGGAAACCTAACCCTAACCCCAACAAGTAGAAAGTACACCTAGACTAACAATAGAAGCTAGAACAAATATAGCTTGACACCACACCCAATCTGTGCTGCCCGGTCTCGTGCTGCCCGTCACCCCCGTGCGGCCCGTCCCGTACAGCACCTAGTTGCTACCCGAACCAGCTACCCGTACACGTCCTCCTCGCACACCGTGCACCTGCTGCGGGGCGTTCAACCGCAGCCGGGCACATGTTCCACCATGGTGGTTCAGCTACTGCTTGGTGGTTGCTGCTTATCAACTACAGAGGGGGCCCCTTGCTAGTGTTCCCACGCCCTGTAATGGGGTTTTACAGGTGTCCCCATTCAAAAAGGCTCTGCACATGGTGATGCAGTTCAGGCAGATAGGGGGTGTGTCAAAATATATTTATATCTATTTAGTATAATCTGCCTGTAGTGTAGGTGTTGTCTGTAGTGTAGGTGTTGTGCAATTCCCTTGTATGGTGGTGACCTCTTTCACCTTAAATAGTTTGCTATATGTACCTTGCGTGTTATAGTGAACAAATCCATTCTCGATTCTCCTTGGCACAAACTCCTCGACACCCGCTTGGCCTAGGCTACTAAGTCTAGGCCCCTAGTTAAACCCGGTTACCAGTTAAATCAGTGTTGTAACAGCCAAGGCAAGGGGGCGCGCCCGCCGGCCGGCGGCCGGCCGCCCGACGGCGCGGGGCCGAGGCAAGGGGGCGCGCCCGCCGGCCGTCGCAGGGCCAAGGGGGCGCGCCCGCCAGACGGCGGCCGGCTGTCCGACGGCGCGGGGCGCGCCCGCCGGCCGGAGGCCGGCCGCCCGACGGCGCGGGGCCAAGGGGGTGCGCGCCCGCCCGACGGCACGGGGCCAAGGGGGCGCGCTCACGGCGTCAGGCTCGGCACGTGTTTCTTGTTAGAATTATAGGCTCGTCTTGCTGGCCTCTATGGCTCGTTGCAGATCCACCGCCTCATCTTCAACCTCAACCTCACCCCGGATTACAAGTCTCTACTCCACGCCTTCACCGAAGCTAACCAATGGCAGACCTTGGCTCCATGGTCCAATGGATCATCGACACTGAGGTGAAACTCCGCCCTCTGGTCGCCAACCTTACCACCCCTCACTCCACCACCTCCTCACTCAACGCCGCGCAGCCGCGCACAAGGGGCGGTCGCAACTGCGGACGTAGTGATGGTGGTGGCGGTGGAGATAGTTGTCAAAGTAACAACTAGTAAATGAATGATGAAATTAAGGGCATACAAGGGTTGATATAGCAAACCCTAACCCTAGTGCTAGGAAAAATGTTACTTAATGTAGAACACCTAGCCTAAACTAACAAACTACAACAATTATAGTTTGACATACCGCCATAGTCTAGGTGACGATAGTCCTGTGGAAAGCAACACACAGTCTACGAGCAAGGGTCACAGGACAAGTCAGCAAGAGCAAGCAACGGTCACAAGACCAGTTCACAAGAACAAAACAAGGCTCGGGGTGGATCTCAAGATCACCACACAGTCCGAGAACAATCAACAGGCCATATGGCCAGTCCACACGCAAGCAAATATAGAAGATGCAAGAATACAGAACATGCATGCCAAGCGTCTCTACGAAAGCAAAAGGCCACAAGGCCAGTCCACAAGCAAAAATATATGAGATATAAGGAGATGCAAGAGTACAAGACAAAGCATCTCTACGGAAGCAAGTGCGGGCCTGTAGACACAAGGCCTCTTGGTAAAGATGTCTGCCGTGTTGGCCTCAGAGACCACACGTCGCACGAGTGCCTTGCCACGCTGCTACAACTCTCACAGAAGGAAGTAACAAAGCTGGATGTGCTTCGCCTTCCCAACCAGTCGGGGCTCCTCGCACAACAGAATAGCGGACCTGTTGTCGGCGAACAATACTAGGGGAGAGCGAGGCCGCTCACCAAGTTCGGTGAGGAGGAAAGACAGCCAGCGAAGCTCCTGGGCGGCAATGGCCGCAGCGTACACCTCTGCCTCACAGCTGGAACTGGAGACTAACGACGCCCGAGTCGACCGCCACGAAACAACACCTGTCCCGAGGCTAAAGGATTACCCCAGTGTAAACCGACGCGTCTCCGCATCGTCGGCCCACGACGAGTCCGAGAAACCTGTAAGTGTAACTGGCTGCTTCCCTCCAAGGACAAGTCCCATGCCTGATGTACTCGCTACATACTTCGCCACCCTCTTAGCAGCGTACCAGTGAGACGGACGGTGTCTCCCAGGCGCAACAAAACGCGCGAGGACGCTAAGAGGGTAAGCTAGGTCTGGGCGAGTGCATGTCATTAGGTACATGAGGCAACCCACCAGCTCAGGATATGGACCACTGGACTCAAATGACTCGTCCGAAGGTGGAGCCGTAAGCCCATGATCCACAACAAGAGGGGTGAGATGTACCTTGGAGAACGGGAAACGAAACCACGTGAGGATCTGCTCGACCATATGCGACTGAGTCAGCGTAATGGTGCGAGCTGCCCTGTCCCTGGTGATCTGCAGGCCAAGGTAGTGCTGTAGCTCACCAAGGTCAGTGCAAGTGTGTCTCCTCTGCAGTACCTCCTTCATGGAGGCCAGCGCGCGTCGGTCGGAGTGGCGAAGACAAGGTCGTCAACGAAGACCAGGACAAAGAACGGGGTCGAGCCACGGCGGACAAACAGTGGCGGCTCGACAGGCGACGGAAAGAAGTAAAGCTCTGCAAGGGTCGAGCGAAGTGTGTCGTGCCACTCACGTGGAGCCTGGCGGAGGCCGTGGACCGGTCAACGCAGCTACCAGTGGGTCCCAGGAGGGAAAGAGCCAGTGAAGCCAAGCGGGCGACGCAGCCAGATCTGCTCTTGCAGGCTCCCCTGTAGGAATGCAGTCGAAAAGTCCAGGAGTGAAACTCGTAGTTACGCTGGGCTGCAATATGCAGCAACACCCGAAGAGTAGCCATCTTCGGGGTGGGAGCGAAGGTATGGAAGAAGTCTACCCTCTCTCGCTGACTGAAGCCTCTCGCCACATATCGCGCCTTAAACATTGGTGGTGATCCAGGCGGCCACTTCACCTTGTAGAGCCATCGGCCACTGACGACGTTCGTCCTAGGTGGTGGGACTGCGTCGACGTAGGTGCCTGTGGACCTATAAGATGCCATCTCTGCCTCCTGAGCTGCTATCCAGTACTAGGCCCAAGGTCCAGAGACCGCCTCCGCGTGAGTGCGAGGGATCGGGATGTCAAGAGCGTCTAGATCCCCCTCAGGGTCATGCCGCATGGCGCAGAGATGAGGGACAGCGACCGTAAGGAAACCAAGCTCGAACTGCCTGTCCTCTAGGACCTCCATGGGAAATATAGCAGCACCCCCAGAGGACGAACATCGAACAGCAACACCGCATGAAGCAGCAGCCGTTGTTCGCCCTTTACTGCTAATGGGGCTTCGCCAACTTCGCGCGCACTGTTTCACCAAACCATGCACCGCTGGCCCGGCCGAGTCGGCCTACGCTTCGGGGCTAGCCCGAACCTCGATGCCAGCCTAGCACTAGCTAGCTCGCACGCACCGCGTAACCGTTGCATGTTTTCGCACATACCGTATTCCCCAGGATATAAGACCCTAGGGTCTTATGCTAAATCCCTAGAAAAAATGGGGGGGGGGTCTTAATAAAGGAAAAAAAATATATAACACCCGGTTCTTTTCATATGGCATATTTTGTTTCAGTGTTTTTAACACTATAGATAATACTGAAGTTGTGGGTTTGCTTTTGGTAAGCACCACGCCAGCGAAAGTTGATCGCTTGACCAGTCACAACAAATTCGCTTGTCACAGTAAAATTCGCCCCTCTGACGCAGCAGTTTCGCCCCCTGACACAGCAATTTCGCCAACTGACGCAGCAGTTTCGCCCCCTGAAGCGGCAAACTCGCCCCCTGGCATAGCAAATCAACCCCTGGAATTCACGCTCGAAAGCCGAATTCGCACTATAAAATGTTTCAGTTTCAAATGAAACAAAGGAAAAGTACATGGAAAGCCCCCTTTTTAGGGAAAGGGGGGGGGGGGGTCTTACATTGATCACCCCCCAAAGGGGGGGTATAACGAAATCGAGGTTTAATAAATGACCCCCCCCGTATTAGGTACCTGGGGGTGTTGTATTCTGGGGGGGTCTTCTATCTGAGGGAATACGGTAAGTACTCGCTCATGCCTTCGCTCACACTTTGTACTCTTTTGACACCCTAGTGCAATCCTCGCTACTTCGTTCCATTGCACCCGTAACACATGCAAATGAATTACTAGCTAATACTGAACGTTTTGGAGAGCTTTTTTTCTTCTTCTTAGCATGTAATCAAATCAGGATTGGGTTCAAGATGTCAGCAACCCGCTGTGATTTGTGAGCGGAGTAGTCAAGGCGGTGGGAAGAGGCAAAGCCAGCGACTGTGGTAGCAAGAGCTAAGACAGACGACAGGGGTGCAGTCGGGTGAGTGACCAACGCGAACAAAACACGGGAGACGACAGGGCGGGATGCACAGAGGTAGTCGGACAATGGGTCGTGAAACACAGTGAGGGACGACTCAGGAGGCTGTGGAAGGACCGGAGGAGGTGGAACATAAGAGCGGAGAACAAGGTGAAACGGGCCGTTTGCACGGTGACGAGACCGACTGGGCTCTGGAGACACAGCACGACTAAGGGGAGAACGACGAGTCTGTCAGAACATTATATAGCTCATGCTGTTGTGTAGGCTATAGTGGGGTATCCCATAGGGGGTACAACCCAATTAGGGTTTCCTATATGTACTCACCTCATTCATAGTTCATTCATCCTCGTTCTTCATTCTTCTCATGGTATCGAGCAGGTTCCCTCGTGGGAACTGTTCCTAGGGCCCACCGTTTTTTTTTTTCCTGCCCGGAGCGCACTCTGCCCCTACCCGAGTCGCGCTCCCCTCTCTCTTGGCCCCTAGTGGCCCCTTTAGCCGCCCGTCACGGCCCTTAGACGCCCGCGCGCCGCCCGTCCCGGCCCCTTAGACGCCCGCGCGCCGCCCGTCCCGGCCCCTAGACGCCCGTGCGCCACCCGGCCCGGCCCCTAGACGCCCGCGCGCCGCCCGTCCCGGCCCCTAGACGCCCGCGCGCCGCCCGTCCCGGCCCCTAGACGCCCGCGCGCCGCCCGTCCCGGCCCCTCGACGCCCGCGCGCCGCCCGTCCCGGCCCCTCGACGCCCGCGCGCCGCCCGTCCCGGCCCCTCGCCGCCCGTGAGCCGCCCGTCCCGGCCCCTAGACGCCCGCGCGCCGCCCGTCCCGGCCCCTAGACGCCCGCGCGCCGCCCGTCCCGGCCCCTCGACGCCCACGCGCCGCCCGTCCCGGCCCCTAGACGCCCGCGCGCCACCCGGCCCGACCCCTAGACGCCCGCGCGCCGCCCGTCCCGGCCCCTCGACGCCTGCGCGCCGCCCGTCCCGGCCCCTCGACGCCCGCGCGCCGCCCGTCCCGGCCCCACGCCGCCCGTGAGCCGCCCGTCCCGGCCGCGCACCGCAGTCCCGGCCCCACGCCGCCCGTGCGCCGCCCGTCCCAGCCGCGCGCCGCCGTCTCGGTCCCCACGCCGCCTGTGCCGCTGAGGAGCTGAGCCGCCCGAGCCGCCCGAGCCGCCCGCACCGCCCGAGCAGCCCGAGCCGTGCTGCCCCTCAGCAGCACAACCGAGCCGCCCGACAGCAGAGCAGCCGAGCCGCCCAGCAGCCGAGCCGCTCAACAGCCGAGCCGCCCAGCAGCCGAGCCGCCCAGCAGCCGTGCCGCCCAGCAGCGGAGCCGCCGAGCCGCCGAGCCGCCCGGCAGCCGAGCCGCCGAGCCGCCGCGCCGCCCTCCTTCCGGGCCGCCCAACCTGTCCAGTCTGGTGAGCACAGCGCCCTTTCACTGCACTGCCCTCACCCTACTGTTTGCGCTGCCAGTCGTCTAGGGTCATGGCTACCCCTAGTGTTCTAGTCTTTGACGCTGAGGGTCGGGCCATTGACTTTGAGGTCTGGGTGGATGACCTGCAGCTGTTCTTACAGTGCGATAGGGCAGATGGTCTCTCTCTCTTTGACCTCACCTCTGGCGCCTCCACTGCCCCTGCTGCTGACGCCGACGCCACTGTTCGCTCCCAGTGGGCCACGCGCGACGCTGCTGCACGTCTTGCTGTGCGTCGCCACCTCCCTACCTCCGAGCGTGCACACTTTAGTCAGTACAAGAGTGCTCAGACCTTGTACGACGCTGTAGTTGCGCGCTACTCCTCCCCTGCCACTGCTGCACTGAGCCGTCTCATGCTACCGTACCTCTTTCCTGACCTTGCTGCCTTTCCCACAGTCGCTGACCTCATTACGCACCTCCACACTAGTGACACTCGCTACCGCGCTGCACTCCCTGCTGACTTCTGCGCCAAGAACCCCCCCCCCCATGTACATCACTCTTTACTACATAGTCACTCGCCTTCCTGACTCCCTTCGCGTAGTCAGGGACCACTTTCTCTCTGTCTGTCCCACCACTCTCACTGTTGACCTCCTCGAGAAGTCCCTCCTAGCGGCCGAGAAGAGCATAGTCGCTGTAGGGGCCTCTCGTGGTGACCCGCGCACCCCCATCTTTGAGGGGTGTTCCCCCTCCCCCCTTCTGCCCTCTGTTGCCTCTGCTGCTGCGGCCGACCTCCTTGGTCTTGAGTCGGTCGGTGTGGCGTCTGCCCCTAGTGGGAGACGCCGCTCTGGCAAGGGCAAGGGGGGCAAGGGCGCTGGAGGAGCGAGCGGGGGCGGTGGAGGTGGAGGTGGCGGCAGTGGGGGGAGTGGGGGTGGCGGTGGGAGTGGAGGTGGGGGTGGAGGAGTCGGTGGCGGCAGTGGAGGAGGAGGTGTCGGCGGCGGTGGCAGTGGGAGCGGGGGTGGCGGAGGTGGCGGCGGCGGAGGCGGAGGTGGAGGCGGCGGCAGTAGCGGAGGCGGCGGAGGCGGAGGAGGCGGCGGGGGTGGAGGTGGTGCTGGTCGCGGGTCTTCGCAGAGGAGTGGCTCCGGTGGTGGCTCGCGCCAGCAGCAGCAGCGTGGTCGTGACACCTTGTCCCCTCAGCAGCTTCGTGAGTGGTACACTGCGCGTCAGCGAGGTGGGGGTTTTGGTCCGTGCTCCTACGTTTTGCGCACCGGCGACCGTGCGGGTGAGCAGTGTGGTGGTCCCCACCCCACTCAGCGCTGCTTTGGCCGCCTGACGGACGCGTGGCGTCACCAGTTCCCGGAGGCCTCAGAGATCCCTCGTTGGGGTGACCTGTCCAGGGCGGGTGTTGCCATCTATGATCTTGACTTTGATGCTATTCTCTCTGCCATGTATGCTGTGTCTATTAGTGATGAGGGTGACTGTTACCGGTGTTTCCCGCCCGATCCGGGTATTGAGACTGCTGCTCTAGGTCCTGGTGAGGCTGCTGCCCTAGGTGCTTGCGACGCTGCTGCCCTAGGTGCTCGTGTGTCTGCGTCCTCAGGTACTGGTGAGTCTGCGCTCTCAGGTACTACGTCGGCTTCGGCCTCCCTCACCTTCACCCTTGACTCTGGGGCGTCTCGCTCCTTCTTTAGGGACCGCACCACACTCACACCGCTGAGTCGACCGGTTGCAGTGTCTCTGGCTGACCCCTCTGGGGGTCCTGTCCTGTCTCGCTTCTCCACAGTCCTCCCGTGTCCGGCGGCTCCCTCTGGCACCCTGTCTGGTCTCTACCTCCCCTCGTTCTCTACGAACCTGGTGAGTGGTGCTGACCTACAGGATGCGGGTGTACACCAGTTCACTCCTGCGCGTCAGCGGGTGACGCACTGTACAGAGGCTCGCACAGGCCGACACCTGGCTACGTTTACCCGTCAGCCGGGGTCGAGCCTGTACACACTGACCACTGCGTCTCCTCCCGTTACTGAGTCTGGTAGAGTCGCTTCGTCGGGTCAGGTGTTTGCTGCTGCGTCCAGGTCTGGTCCTGAGTCTGCCCCCTGTTCTTGTCGTCTCCTGTCTCACGAGACTCTTCTCTGGCACCACCGTCTTGGTCACCCCTCTCTGCTTCGGCTCAGAGGCATGGCCTCCCGTCTTCTAGTGTCTGGTCTCCCCCGGTCCCTCCCTCCCCTTCCTCAGGGCCCTGGCCCTACCTGTGTCCCCTGTGTCGAGGGGCGCCAGCGTGCTGCCCCTCACTCCTCCCAGTTTCCTCCGACAGAGGCCCCGTTGCAGACGCTCCACATGGACGTGTGGGGCCCAGCCCGCGTCCGTGGGCAGGGTCACGAGCGCTACTTCCTGCTCGTTGTTGACGACTACTCGCGTTACACCGCAGTCTTCCCCTTGCGCGGCAAGGGTGATGTCACTGAGGTGCTGATCGACTGGATCCGCGCAGCTCGTCTCCAGCTCAGGCAGAGCTTTGGCTCCGACTTTCCTGTTCTGCGTCTGCACTCGGACAGAGGCGGAGAGTTCTCCTCTGGCCTTCTGCGAGCCTACTGTCGTGCACGAGGCATCCGTCAGACCTTCACGCTCCCGGACTCTCCGCAGCAAAATGGGATTGCTGAGCGCCGCATTGGCATGGTCATGGACGTCGCTCGTACGTCTATGATGCATGCGGCTGCCCCCCATTTTCTGTGGCCGTTTGCGGTGAGGTACGCGGCACGTCAGATCAACCTTCACCCCAGGGTCTCCAGGCCGGAGACCTCCCCAGCCTTGCTGTGGACCGGGAAGGTGGGCGATGCGTCGGCGTTCCGGGTCTGGGGATCTCGGGCGTTTGTCCGCGACTTGTCTGCGGACAAACTGTCCCCTCGTGCTGCTCCTTGCGTCTTCCTGGGGTTCCCCCCAGACGCGCCTGGGTGGCAGTTCTACCACCCCACCTCTCGCCGTGTTCTGTCCTCTCAGGACGTCACGTTCGACGAGTCGGTACCCTACTACCGCCTCTTCCCCTACCGCACTCCGTCCCCCCCCCCCGCCCCCGCTCTTCCTTGTACCAGGTCCCCCCCCGGTAGACCCCCTCCCCCCTCAGGGTCCTGCCCCTTCAGGTGTGTCCCAGGTAGACGCAGTCGAGCCTGTCGAGGTCACTGGTGACTCTGGTGCTGCTGGGGGTGCTGAGCCTGGGGGTGCTGGGCCTGGGGGTGCTGGGCCTGGGGGTGCTGAGTCTGGGGGTGCTGAGCCTGGGGGTGCTGAGCCTGGGGGTGCTGAGCCTGGGGGTGCTGAGCCTGGGGGTGCTGAGTGTGGGGGTGCTACGCCTGGGGGTGCTTTGCCTGGGGGTGCTGGACCTGGGAGTGCTGCGCCTGGAGGTCCTCCGCCTCGAGTTTCTACGCGTGCTTTGTCTCGCCGGGAGCCACTCTCTCCACAGGAGCTGCGCGAGTGGTTTGCCCGGCGCTGGAGCCGTGCTGCTGGTGCTGGAGGTTCGTCGGCTACTGAGGGTGCTGCTGTTGCGGGTCCCGGAGGTGCTCGTACTGGGAGTACTGGAGCTGCTGGGCCTGCGGGTTCGACTGGAGCTGGTGCTGCTGAGGGTGTTGGCGCTGAGACTACCACTGGCGGTCCTGCTGGGGGTGCTCCTGGTGTTGCTCGAGGTTCTGGAGCTACTGGAGGTGCTGCTGGAGCGGGTGCTCCTGCTGGGGGTACTGGTGCTGTCCCTGCTGTTTCTGGCGTAGCTACGCGGCCTCGACCGTACTTCGTTCCACTCCTGCAGCAGGTTCTTGGTCTTCCGCCCTCTCCTGGTCCTCCTCCTCTCTTGGAGGGTCCACAGCCTGTCCCGTCGCGGTCACTGCTACAGCCTACCTCCCCTTTGCCTGCTCCTTCTCCCTACACTGGTCCTACTGGAGGTCTTACTGAGCGTCGTGAGCCTGCGTCTCGCCCTGCGTCGCCTGTCCGTGCTGCTCGCGCTAGTGGTCGTGGTTCGCGTCAGCGTCCTCCTCCTGTCCCTGGCACGCACAGGATGTCTCTGCGTCCGTCTACTGCTCCTCTGCGTGCCCCTTTGCCTTCTCCTCCTGAGTCCTCTCTTCCTGCTCTTCCCGACCCTGCGTCGGACTCTCTTCGTGCTGCCAGTCCTACTGTCACGCGTCTCCTTGCTACTGTCGTCACTGACCCTTCCTTCGAGTCTACTGCTGCGTCTGCCCTAGTTACTGAGCTCGTCGACTTTGCTGCTCGCTGTCGCCTAGACTACGCTGCTAGTCTTGTCGCTGAGTCTGGGTCTGCCTGTCCTCCGTCAGTCGGGGGTGAGTGTGCCCTTGGCACGGACGTCCTTGAGGACAGGCAGGAGGAGTTCCAGTGTCTGGCAGCTGCTTCACCTCATCTCGTGTCCGTACTGCTTACCCCTGAGGGAGACCCGGATGCACTTGACATCCCGACTCCGCGCTCTTACGCGGAGGCGATAGAGGGTCCCTACTCCTCTCAGTGGCAGGCAGCTATGGATGCAGAGATGGCTTCCTGGAAGTCCACAGGCACCTACGTTGACGCTGTCCCCCCTCTTGGGGCGAACATCGTCAGTGGCATGTGGATCTTCAGGGTGAAGCGGCCGCCGGGTTCTCCGCCTGTCTTCAAGGCACGTTATGTGGCTCGTGGCTTCAGTCAGCGACAGGGAGTTGACTACTTTCAGACCTTCTCCCCCACCCCGAAGATGACCACTCTTCGGGTGCTGCTACACGTTGCTGCTCACCGTGACTACGAGCTGCACTCTCTCGACTTCAGCACTGCTTTCTTGCAGGGCAGCCTGCACGAGGAGATCTGGCTGCGCCGCCCACTTGGCTTCACTGGGTCTTTCCCTCCTGGTACCCAGTGGAGTCTCCGGCGTCCAGTCTACGGTCTCCGTCAGGCGCCACGTGAGTGGCACGACACACTGAGGACTACGCTTGCGGCTCTTGGGTTTGCTCCTTCTACTGCCGACCCGTCGCTGTTTCTACGCACCGACACCTCTCTGCCGCCGTTCTACATCCTCGTGTACGTCGACGACTTGGTCTTTGCCACAGCTGACACTGCTGGACTCGCCCACGTGAAGTCCGAGCTGCAGAAGAGACACACGTGCACAGACCTGGGTGAACTGCGCAGCTACCTTGGCTTGCAGATCACCCGGGACAGAGCACGCCGCACCATTACCCTGACTCAGTCACACATGGTGCAGCAGGTCCTTCAGCGCTTCGGCTTCACGTACTCCTCGCCTCAGGCCACTCCTCTGCCTACTCGCCACTCACTCTCAGCTCTGCCTTCGGATGAGTCCGTAGAGTCGAGTGGCCCGTATCCAGAGCTTGTTGGCTGCCTCATGTACCTGATGACCTGCACACGACCTGACCTTGCATACCCTCTTAGCATTCTTGCACGCTATGTTGCTCCTGGGAGACACCGACCAGAGCACATGGCTGCAGCGAAGAGGGTGTTGCGATACTTGTGCAGTACGTCGGGCATGGGACTAGTGCTTGGAGGGCGGAGTCCAGTGGTCCTCACTGGGCACGCGGACGCTTCTTGGGCTGACGACCAGGCTACGCAGCGGTCGTCGCAGGGTTACACCTTCAGTCTTGGTTCCGGCTCTGTCTCGTGGCGAGCTACTCGCTCGTCCTCTGTTCTCGGCTCCAGTTGTGAGGCTGAGATCTACGCCGGGGCCATGGCTGCACAGGAGCTTCGCTGGCTCACCTACCTGCTGACTGACCTTGGAGAGCCGCCTCGTTCTCCTCCAGTGCTGTACGTAGACAACAAGGCCATGCTGGCCTTGTGTCGAGAGCAGCGCTTGGAGCACAGAACGAAGCACATTGCTCTCCGTTACTTTCTTGCTCGTGAGCTGCAGCAGCGTGGTCAGTTGCGACTTGCGTACGTGGCCTCTCAGGCCAACACTGCTGATGTGTTCACCAAGGCACTTGCGCCTTGTGACCATCAGCGCTTCTGCACTCAGCTGGGTCTTGTACCTGTCTTGCCTCACTTGCTCTCCTCTTGACCTTACTTGTACTGTCACATATATATACCTGCTCTTGCTTGTCTAGCTCTATATATATATGTGTACTCCTGCATGTGAACTGGCCTTGTGGCCTTGTCGTTGTGCTCGGACTGTGTGGTGACGTTGTGATCCACCCTGAGCTTGCTCTGCTTTGCTTGACTGGTCTTGTGACCCCTTGTTCTCCCCCACTTTGCCTATGGGGGTGTGTCAGAACATTATATAGCTCATGCTGTTGTGTAGGCTATAGTGGGGTATCCCATAGGGGGTACAACCCAATTAGGGTTTCCTATATGTACTCACCTCATTCATAGTTCATTCATCCTCGTTCTTCATTCTTCTCAGAGTCCACCGGGACGAGGATAGGGACTGAACGGGGGGAACAGGAGGGGACAGTAGGGGACCACAAACCAAGCGTGCAGGTGCTGGGTCGGGCAAGTCGCGCAGACGCAGTCGCTGCTGCTCCGCCTCCTCTGGCGTCTGCTGCGGCGGTACCTGCCCCTGTTGCTGCTCCTGTGGCTCTGCCTCTGCCCTCTCCTGCTGCGGCTGCAGCTGCACCCGCAGCTGCGACCGGGACTCCTACGCTACCCTCTCCTGCTGCGGCCGTGACTCCTCTACTCTCTCCTGCTGTGTCTGTAACTGCACATGCTGCTGTGGGGAGGACTCCTGCTCTACTGTCTCCTGGTGCGGCCATGACTCCTCCTCTACTCTCTCCTGCTGCGATTGCAACTGCACCCGCTGCTGCACTCGTGACTCCTCCTCTACTCTCTCTCCTACTGCGGTTGCAATTGCACCTGCTGCTGCAGTCGTGACAACTCTTCTGCTCTCTCCTGCTGCTGTTGTGACTCCTTCTCTACGCTCTGCTGCTGCTGCTGCTGCTGCTGCTGCTGCTGCTGCTGCTGCTGTAGTGCCCTCTCAAACCGCTCACGCTCCTCCCTCTTCAACTGAAGGAGACGCTGCTTATGGGTCAGTAAACGTACAGTGCACGGTGTAGGCGCCACAGTGCCAGTGCCTCCAGCTCCAGCACCCCTAGAACCAGCACCTCCACCACTGACAACCCTGGGGCCTCCAGTACCTCCCGCATGAACACCCCCAGGCTCCGCAGCAACCGGCCATAGAGAAGAACGAGTAGGGAACTACGGGACGGACAGGAAGCCAGGGGGTGACGCGGGGCGAGGCCGCCGACTCGAGGCTGCCGTATCCTCCACGCCCACAACCCCTACACCCTCAGAGCCGACACCACCAGCTCCTGCAGCCCTAGTACCCTCACCCTCCGCAACTGCACCTCCCGCACCCCTAGACATGACAGGGACTGGACGCTGCGGGGGGGACGACTGCAGAGTGACGTGCGAAACACCTGACCGGGTAGGACGCGAAGGGGGGGGGGGCTACCGGGGCGACTAGGGGGGGCTCAAGGGTGAGGAATAGCGGCGGGAGGGGAAGACCTCAGTACCTTGGTGGGGGCGACTCCTGTAGTAAAAGACAGACTCGTCGAACGTGACGTCATGGGAACTGAAGAACTCGTAGGTGAGTAGGTCGTAGAACACCCATCCGGCGGCGTACAAAGGGAAGCCAACAAAGACGCAGGCACGAATGCGCGGAGACAACTAGTACGCGCCAGGAGCGCGAACGAAAGCCAGAGAACCCCAGACGCGGAAGTCGGCTGCTACGCCCTGAGAATGTCCAAAGGAAGACCGGCGTCACCCGTGGCCATGCGTCACTGGGCCACAGGTTCAGCTAGTGTGCGGCGTAGCGGATTGCCTGAGGCCACAAGAACCGAGGGGCATCGGCATGGCACATGGAGGTCCAGGCAATCTCCATGACCAGGCCGATGCGTCGCTCGGCTACCCTGTTCTGCTGCAGCGAGGCTGGTAGCGTGTAAGACTAGATGATCCCCCAATCCTGACAGAACGTCTCAAGGCGAGTGGATGAAAACTCACCACCACGGTCCGAGTGTAGGCGAAGCCCACAAAGGCCATGGGCGCCACCCCACGCTAGTAGCCACGGCTCGAGGACGGTAGGCACGTCGGCCTTCCGTCGCAAGGGTAAAACCGTGGTGTAGCGGGAGTAGTCGTCCACCACAATCAGGAAGTAGCGCTCCTAACGTGGGCCAATGGCTGGGGAGGGGCCCCAGACGTCCAAGTGCAGGGTCTGGAAGGGAGCCGTTGTGGGGGGGAACGAGGAGGAGTGAGAGGCAGCGCGCTGCCGACCCTCGACGCAAGGAGTGCACGGCGGCGCAGGCGAGAAAGGAAGTGGGCCAAGAGACTTTGGGAGACCTGAGACCAGACGGTGACGTGCCATCCTACAGAGACGTGGGAATGATGGGTGACCTAGACGGTGGTGCCAGAGGACCGACGGGTGGGTTTTTTTTTTTTTTTTTGGTAGGTGAAAGTGCATTATACAACGTACAACGCAAAAACACCGTCGGTCGTAACTGGGCTAGAGGGCCTAGGTACAAACATACCGTACCCTCACGTATGCCTTACGAGGGTTTATAAATCAGACGCCTGAAAATCTCATCCTGCCCGTTTGGGAGTACTCTTGATGTATTGCTCGTCTGCTTGATGTGTGGCTGCTACTCTTCAACAATATTTTGACGGTTGGTTGTTCTCACGGTTGCTTCATTTTGAGAGCGGTGAAAAGCGGTCTTGGCCACAATCTTGGTTGCGTGAAACTGAACCTTCCAATGTGGTGATGCTGTGGCTTTTCGTAACTTCCTCTGGCGACGACGGTAAATGAGAAGTGCCGCAGCCGCTGCACCTGTTCTGACGCATAGCGACTTTCTTCTTAACTCTAGCATTAACACTTCATGACGCCGTAGATTAGTGTCGTTAAACTGCGTACATGCTTCTTTCTGCTTGCCTCCTGATCCTTGGTGACGTCGGGGTGTCAAAAGACTGAAGTCAGACTCTTCCAGTTGAGGTTGATGATGAGTGAGGACCATGTCTCTGGGAGTAAGGCCAGCAACTTGGCCTTCTTCTGGAGCTCACTGTAGTTCAAATCAGCTCCCTCAAGTCGCGTCAATAAGTCGAAGGATTTTTGCACCCCTTCTTCAACCGCTTCATCCTCGTTAATTCATAGTGTTGCCATTTGCCGTTCCAACACCACCGCTACCGCCGCTGTTGCAGGAGCGTGTACACCCTTGAGAGCAGCCCATGCCTTTGGTCCCTTCTCTGGTTCGTGCTGGAATGGCTTGATGTGACGGATTTGGCTGCTTCCCATCACTTGCCCAAGTAGGAGGTAGCCTTGTGCGCTTCCGCACCCACGGGCTCTTCTCCGGGTCATTCTCGAGACGCTTCTCCGTTCCTTCCATCACCTCCAGCAGGTCATAGTGGTCAAATACGTTCTCCATTCTAAAGGACCACTCAGCAAAGTTGTCACCGTTGAACTTGTCAAGGCCAAACACTATAGGCTCATCCCTAGATGGGCCAACACTTGGTTGCACGGGCGCCATGGCTGAGTCACGGGGTTGGCCTTGAGCTTGGGATTCTCCACTGCCACCAGCACCTCTGCCACCCCTTTCTTCAGGTCCAGCCATTGTCGAAACTGCTCCAAGGGGCTCTGATACCACTTGTTATAGTCACAGTAGGCTTCAATGTGCCTAAAACGAAAGATAGAGTGCACAGTCGGATTTCTGCACAGCGGCTTTAAACGTTCATAGCGTTCTGGTCACACTTTCAAATGACCTGATTCAACTTGGATCTAGGGCGTCTTAACGTCGCCTACAATAGGCAATTTAGATCGCACGATTTTACCAAGGATTGACGACACAGTGCCGGTTTGAACGAACGGCACTATGGCAGCCACTATAGTCTTAGAACACAAGATAGGAAGAGTTACGAGTTGGGAATGACTCCCAGCTCCTACAAACCCCAAGAGCAGAGGTACAGTGATGTGGAATAGTGCCACACTGTCCTCAACCAAGAAGGGTCTCGAAAATACCCACCACAAGGGCCTACACCAACTGAAATGTTACACTACACAAAGTAATGTAACTATTTGCATTATCTTGCGGTGTTCCCTTTTGCGAGCTTCGAGATCACTTGAGTCTTGACACCAAGACTCGGGTTCTTCATCACAAACTCAACCTTGAGTTCTTGATGGTTCTGCTGCACACACCTGCGACACGTCGAACGTTCGACACAAGACAAAATAGAAACCGCCCGAGACACACAAGCGACAAAATTGAAACCCCGCGGGACACGACTAGCGATAACTCGCTATTGACTCGACACACACATTCGACATCATGACTCAACATTCACACACTATTATAAGCATGAAATATATATTATCCCATGCCCTCATTCCATTCCATGCACACACGCATGCACGCACACGGACAACAAGCCGAGTGCAAACCGTAGGGTTGCACCAACAGATGTGTTGCTCGTCTGCTTGATGTGTGGCTGCTACTCTTCAACAATATTTTGACGGTTGGTTGTCCTCACGGTTGCTTCATTTTGAGAGCGGTGAAAAGCGGTCTTGGCCACAATCTTGGTTGCGTGAAACTGAACCTTCCAATGTGGTGCTGCCGTGGCTTTTCGTAACTTCCTCTTACGACGAGGGTAAATGAGAAGTGCCGCAGCCGCTGCACCTGTTCTGACGCATAGCGACTATCTTCTTAACTCTAGCATTAACACTTCATGACGCCGTGGATTAGTGTTGTTAAACTACGTACAAGCTTCTTTCTTCTTGCCTCCTGATCCTTGGTGACGTCGGGGTGTCAAAAGACTTAAGTCAGACTCTTCCAGTTGAAAATATTCTTCTTGCAACGTATTTTCCAGTAATTTCCGAACAAAGATCACGTCAACTTCGTTAGCCGTTTGGTCATTCAGCGCGAAAAGCTCCTCGTCTTCACACATGTCGGTAGGATGAAATTCTTCGTCAGCATTCACTCTGATTGTAGGAGTGTCTTCACTATTTGTAGAGAATATAGCCCGTGCTTCCTGAAAATTAAGTCGTAAATCTGACTTGCTAGGTCATGTCACTTGGTGGCTTTTATCCGCAGTTTGTTTTGTTTGTCGCTGAATGGCAGCAAAAGTTGTCAAGTGGAAGATATTACGCCGTCCTGCTTCCATGTGTTTGCAGTTCCCGTTTTCACTTGATCTGCCTTTATTCTTCATATGCCATCTTGGTTGAAGGTTTGAAAGCAGCCAGGCCATAGAATGAGCCTTTGAGCAACTGGAGCAATGTCGACTTGAGCTTTTGATTAGTTAATAACCTGAAAAACGGTTTCTTCAGAAGATGTGACGATTGACCGATGTTCGTTGTACGAACACAATGTTGGTGTCGTCAACAAGCTACTGTTATGCAGATCCCGAATATGCATTCAGATTAACAAGCTGATGGAGTTAGCGTTGACATTGACTATGAACTAGTTCTCAAGAGAGCCATGTCAAAGGCTCATTCCTTATTACGAGGATGCCCTTTTCCGAAATCACCGACGGGTGGGTGAGAGACAGACAGTCATACGACACAGCAGCTACCTGACCTGATCTGACCTGGCCTGACCCAGTGTGGTGGGACCTAGTATGTAGTGAGTACAGACCAGAGCCCGGCTCCCTGTGAAAAGTGGCCAGAGGGGCCCCAGTGGTACCGACTGTGCAGGAGGCAACCGGCTCGTCCACGGGGAAAGAAGTGACTACACCTAGGTCATGGAGGTGAGTGACACCCACCAGGTTCCTGGAGAACGAGGGGGTGTAGTAACCAATAAGGAACCAAGAGGGAGCCGCCGGACACGGGAGAGTGGTGGTGCTGCAACTACAAATCCCACAGAGGGGTCAGCCAAGGCGACAGTGACCGGAGTGTGCATTGGTGTGAGGTCAGTACAGACGCGAAAGGATCAGCTGGACGCTCCAGAGTCTAGGGTGAAGGAAAGCTATGCAGTCTATGAGGTCGCACCCAAGCCAGCTACAAAGGCTGGTGCTAGACGAGTGGTACCTGCAGCTCCTACACAAAGACCCTCAAAGGCGCCAGGACTGGAAACAACACACGCACCAAGACTGGAAACACAGGTCTCTACTCGTGCAGCCGGGAAAGGTCCTGGACCAGGTAGGTGAGACTCAACTAGTGCAGCAGTGCGCTGGCGAAGTTGCAAGGGCCAGTACGGTATAATAGAGTGGGGACCAAAACGCTCACGGTGGAGGTCGTCGAGTCGACGGTATCAGCTGGACGCAGAGTGGTCAAGACTCCAGCAGGTAGTGCCAGCACCAGGGCCTGTCAGGGCCCGGTACTCGCAGGGGCCGACGTCTCGCCCACTGCTAGCTGAGCCACTGCTGGAGGCTCCACACTTTGGACCCGCAGGTCCCCACTGCCAGGAGTGCTGCGGCTGGCCCTGCTGCTGTAAAGCTCTAGTCCACGCCATGTGAGTAGCTAGAAACAGGGGGGGATGCGCTGGCGGTAGCCTAAGCT
The DNA here is from genome assembly GCA_947471745.1 of Closterium sp. Naga37s-1. Taxonomy (NCBI): domain Eukaryota; kingdom Viridiplantae; phylum Streptophyta; class Zygnematophyceae; order Desmidiales; family Closteriaceae; genus Closterium; species Closterium sp. Naga37s-1. The sequence goes on from CANJKZ010000103.1 coordinate 1,713,063, forward strand.
ACTGCTTGTGCGCTGGGGGCAGCCTGTGCTGCTGCTGGTTCTGCTGGGGGCAGCCTACGCTACTGCTGGTTCTGCTGGGTGCAGCCTAAGGTGCTGCTAGTTCTTCTGGGGGCAGCCTAAACTGCGGCTTGTGCGCTGGAGGCAGCCTACGCTGCTGCTGGTTCTGCTGGGGCAGCCTAAGCTGCTGCTGGACAGGTGGGGTTACCATACGGGTGGGGCTAGTGGACGGGTGGGGCTACTGGACGAGTGGGGCTGCTGGATAGGTGGGGCTGCTGGACAGGTGGGGCTGCTGGACAGGTGGGGCTGCTGGACAGGTGGGGCTGCTGGACAGGTGGGGCTACTGGCGGATTTCTAGCAGCTGCTGGCACTGCTAGCACGGTTCTAGCAGCTGCTGGCGCTGCTAGCACGTTTCTAGCAACTGCTGGCGCTGCTAGGACGGTTCTAGCAAGTCTGGGGTGGCGGGTCCAGGTTTGGGGTGGCTGTTACCAGGTGGGGCGACGGTTTTCAGGTGGTAAGGGGTCGTGTTTCAGGTCTGGGGTGGCGGGTTTCCAGGTGGGGCGGAGGTTTTCAGGTCTGGGGCGACTATTTCCAAGTGGGGCGACGGGTTTCAGGTCTGGGGGCGGTTAAGGCAGCGGGCTTCAGTTCCTGGGGTGGCGGATTTCTAGTGTGGCGGCGGTTTTCTGCTCGTGGGGCGGCAGATCGCGGGTGAGGCGACGGCAAACAGACTGGGCGGCGGGTAAGGCAACAGGTGGAGCCGCATCTAACGGGTGCGGCGGCGGTTACGACGGTGGGGAACGGGTGGGGCGACGGGTCGCTGATGCGCGCGGCTGCTGCTGTGCGTGCGTGCGACTAACGACGGGGCCGCGGCGCCTGCTAACGAAGGGGCATCGGGGCCTACGAACGAAAGGCCGCGGGTCCCGCTAACGAAAGGCCGTGGGGCTGGTTAACTAACAGCCGCGACGGGTGACGGGTAACAAAAAAAAAAAAAAAAAAAAAAAAAAAAAAGCGGGCAGCGATCGACGGGGGGAAGCGAGCGACGGGAAGGGAGGGGAAAATCTCGCTAGGGTTAACCTACACCTATACCGTGTCACAATGTAAACATTAATTATGGAATGAAACATACAACAAGATATATCCGGTGAACCTTAACCTAACCCTAGATCAAGAATGTACTCCTAGACTAACAAATATAAGTTATAACAAATATAGCTTGACATGCTGTCCACCCCCAGAACCTCCGCTCTACCAGCGGCACTACCAGCAGGAGAAGACTCACAGGTACCTCCATTAGTAGCACCCCAGGCTCCACCACTGGGGCTGCCCGACCGGACATCCCTCTCGCAAAGCTGCTGCGACGAGAGCGTCTCCTGCCGACGAGTACGAGCACCGCCAGCACCAGCACCTCCAGCTCTGGCACGGCTAGCCCCACCACCGGGGCTGCCCCACCAGATAGCCCACTCGCGAAGCTGCTGCGGCGAGAGAGACTCCTGCACACTCGGCTGCCGCTGACGTAGGACAGTGGTAGTGGCCATTGCAATCAGTGGCAGCCAGTAGCAGCATCGAAGTAGCAGCTAGGGAAGCGCGCGAGTAACTGGGTGCTCTAGTGCGGGTCGTTCGTGGGGCAGGGTTGGCGGTGTTTGTAGTGCAGCGGTTAGGTTATGTGCACGGGCAGTGCAGGACAGGTGCACACGGGTAGCTAGCAGGGCAGCGGGGCATGCGCTGGCGCTGGGCAGCTGGGTGCGCGCGGGCGTGGGGCATCAGGGTGCGCGCGGGCGCTCGGCAACGGGGCATGCGCTGGCGTTGGGCAGTAGGGCGCGTCCAAGCACAGGGCAGCGGGGCGCGCGCGGGCGCTGGGCAGCGGGGCTCGTGCTGGCGCTGAGCAGCGGGGCACGCGCGGACGCAGGGCAGTGGGGCGCATGCTAGCTCTGGGCAGCGGGGCACGCGCGGGCGCAGGGCAGCGGGGCGCGCGCGGGCGCTGGGCAGCAGGGCACGCGCGGGTGCTGGGCAGTGGGGCGCGTGCTGGCGCTGAGCAGCGGGGCACGTGCGGACGTAGGGCAGCGGAGCGCACGCTGGCTCTAGGCAGCGGGGCACGCGCGGGTGCAGGGCAGCGGGGCGCGTGCGGGCACTGGGCAGCACGGCACGCTCGGGCGCTGGGCAGCGGGGCGAGCGCGGGCACTGGGCAGCGGGCACGCGCGTACGCAGGGCAGCGGGGAGCGCGCTGGCTCTAGGCAGCCAGGCATATGCGGGCGCAGGGCAGCGGGGCGCCTGCGGGCGTTGGGCAGTAGGGCACGTGCGGGCGCTGGGCAGCGGGGCACGCGCTGGTAAGGGGCAGCAGGGCGCGCGTGGGTGCTCGGCAGCAGGGCACGTGCGGGCGTTGGGCAGCAGGGCGCGCGCTGGCGCTGGGTAGTGGGCGGCAACGCACAGCTTGTAGCAGCTTAGGCAGCGGGCAGGCAGCGGGCGGGCAGCGTGCTGGACAGGGCAGAAAAACTTGGGGCAGTACAGAGTAAAACTGATCGACGGGCAGGACGGAACGAACGGTGGGCCCGAAAAAAATCGGTCCTATAACGGAACGTGCTTTGAAACCATGTCAGAATAGAAAACAGGAATGAGGTGGATTATGCAACAGGGTGATACAAGTAGGGTTGACCTTGAGTGTTGTACCCCTTAGAGTATGCCCCACTATAGCCTAGAGACATACAAATGCAATTTGACACAACACACAACTCCCGTTGACAGACCCAACTCCGGAGCGTTGAAAAGGGTCGAGCTTTCTGAGGAGTTAATATTCTCTCCCAGCAGCACATTGTGAAGGCTTCTCGTTCCCCACAGGTGAAGCCTACACAGCTGCAAAGGCTTAGCGGAAGGTTCTAGGCACGGGAGAAGCTAAATCGGCCTCAAGTAATTCCTTCTAACCCCACTCAGGTGAAAACTGATATTGAGTCAGTAGCTTCGGGTGTAGGACCTAGGGATGATATATTTGATGTACCCTATGATTCTATAAGCAAGACCATCTACGGCTACTCGAAGCAGCAACAACCACTACTGCTCGAGATGATCTGCAAAGGGCGATGCCTCCAGGCGATGGTGGATAGTGGTGCTTCCCACTCGGTGTGCGACCGCGGGACATTGGAGAAAGTTGAGGAGTCCTCGGAAGAGACCCAGTTCACTGCAACAATGGTGGACACTACGAAGCTTCCCATCCACGGCGAGTCAACACTGCAGCTGCACATAGGTGCGTTGAGGTGGAAGCCAACGTTGCCGATCACGAACATCAATGGATTGGATTTCATCTTGGGGCGTGATATTCTGAAGCGGTTCAACCCCGAGATCGAATGGGTCAACCGGAAGGTGTGCATCTAGAACAAGGGGAAACGTGTGGAGGTGCAAAGCTGGACGGATGCAGGGGATGTTCCTTAAACGACACTTGCACGGTTCGAAAGGACGGTGAACAAGAGTAACACGGGATACCTAGCAACAGAGGAGGAGAAGCCGAACTCGGAGCTACCTGCAGCAGTATAGGAGGTGTTAGAGGAGTGCAAGGACATCATGCCAGATGACCTGCCTGCAGGTTTGCCTGCAGCCCGAACTCGCGAACACGAAATCGTGGAGGAACCAGGTGCGAAACCCGTCTCCCGTGCACCATACCGCCTTAGTCCGATCGAACTGACAGACATGAAGAGACAAATTAAGTAACTTCTGGACAAATGACTGCTCTGCCCTTCGACCTCTCCCTATGGCGCACCGGTTCTCTTCACTCCTAAGCCGGACGGTAGTTTACGGATGTGCATCGACTACCGGGCATTGAACAAACAGGCAGTCTTTTTGAAGCTGGAACTACATTCGGGTTACTGGCAGATCAAGATGGCAGACAATTCGATCTGTTTCGTACTAGAAAAGGCTCCTACGAATACTTAGTAATGCCTTTCGGACTATGCAACGCACCAGCGACGTTCCAGGCAGAGATGAATCACATCCTACGGCCCCTATTGGACAAGTGCGTAATAGTGTACTTAGACGATATAATGATCTACTCCAAGAACATGAAAAAGCACGTGGATACGGAAAGTCTTCGAGATCCTATGGGAGAACAAATTCTACGTGAATCTAACAAAGAGCGACTTCGCCATGAAGAAGGTGTAGTTTCTCGGACACATGGTGAGTGCCGAGGGCGTACAAGTGGACCCGTGGAAGATCGAAGCCGTCAAGAAGTGGAAGGTGCCCGAGAAAGTCAAGGAGTTGCAACAGTTCCTAGGCTTCGCCAATCACTACAACAGGTTCGTGCCACAGTACGCTAAGTTAGCAGCGCCACTGACGAACTTACTGAAAAAGGATACGCCCTATAAATGGGATACTCCTCAACAGCAAGCCATGGAGCAGCTACAGACAACACTGACTACTGACCCGGTGTTCATCCTACCGTATCCAGACAGAGATTACGTGGTGGAAGCAAACGCTAGTGACTAGGCACTCAGAGCAGTACTGATGCAGGATCATGGACGCACTTTGCAGCCCATCGCTTACCTCAGCAAGAAGCTACACGGAGCAGCTGAACTTCCCAATTCATGACAAGGAAGCCTTAGCGATAGTCACAGCCATCAAGGCGTGGAGGTGTTACATAGAGGTAGCCAAAACTACAGTCTACACTGACCACTGCAGTCTCAAATACCTCAAGTCGCAGCCTACGCTCTCACGACGACAGGTGCGGTGGATGGACTTCCTCGAAACACAATTCCACTACGACATCGTCTACAAGCCAGGGCTACATAACAAGGCCGACACACTGAGCCGCCCAGGGCACGTAGCAGGCATCCAACTCGACGGAATGAACCTTCTGCTTAAGGGTCTCTTCCTACATGGGTACTCCGTGGTCGCAAAGATCGCTTTAGCACAGAAACCGAAGCTGTTACAGGGGGAAAAATACTTAGCGGTAAAGAAGGGTTCATGAAAATTTTGGGTACTGATCTATGCGTCGCTTTGACAGATCTTACTGAGGAGTTTCACGACGTAGCATGCGCAGGACATTTCGGGAGTAACAAAGTGTTAGCAGGGATGGCTAAGTACTACTATTGGCCCTGGATGGCAGCAGACGTGCAGCAGTTCGTCACCTCATGCAACACGTGCCAGCAGATGAAGAGTAGCAAGTAGAAAAAAGCTGGGTTATCTCAGCCTCTACCCTTACCAGAGCGGCCATGGCAAATCGTTAGCCTTGACTTCATTACTGGGCTTCCTTCGACCTCACGAGGGCATGATGCTATACTCGTGGTGATCGATAAGTCCAAAAAAATGGGACACCTCATTCCGACCAACGCCACAGCTACACCTGGAGCAACTGCTCGCCTCTTCTTTAACAGAATCATCACCATCCACGGCATCCCCACTACACATATCTCGGACAGGGACCCAAACTTCACGAGTAAGTTCTGGAGGGAACTCATGGGTTTGTTGGGGACAAAGCTTGCGATGTCTTCAGCGTACCACCCCCAGACTGACGGACAGACTGAAGGTGGTTTATTGGTTACTAGGACACAGCTTGCAAAGACGACACCACCCACTGAGATCTACAGTTACCTACACCTGAGTTCACTTACAACAACGCTTCACACGCGGCCACAGAGAAATCTCCATTCTTCATGTGCTGTGGAAGGGAACCACTTACACCACAGCAGCCAACCACATCGGCACACGTCCAAGCCGCACATGAGGAGATATGGCGGCGGCGTCCTCCTGGCTTCACTGGCACTTTCCCTCCTGGGACCCAGTGGAGCCTGAGACGACCAGTCTACGGTCTCCGCCAGGGGCCCCGTGAGTGGCACAACACGCTACGCACCACCCTGGCTGACCTCGATTTCTGCCCTTCGTCCGCCGACCCGACGCTATTTGTTCGCAGAGGCTCCAAACATTTCTTTGTCCTTGTCTACGTCAATGACTTGGTGTTCGCTACAGCAGACAAGGTTGCTCTGGCTGAGGTGAAGTCCGAAGTGCAGAAGAGACGCACGTGCACTGACCTTGGTGAACTGCGCCACTACCTTGGCTTGCAGATCACCAGGGACAGAGCCGCTCGCACCATTACACTCTCACAGTTACGCATGGTGCAGCAGGTCCTTCAGCGGCACGGGCTTCTGTTCTCCACCATACAGCCCACTCCTCTTGCTGTCGACCACAGACTCACTGGCCCTTTTCCCGATGAGCCCTTTGAGTCTAGTGGTCCCTATACAGAGCTTGTGAGCTACCTCATGTACGTGATGACTTGCACTCGTCCGGACCTCGCCTTTCCCCTTAGCGTTCACTTTTGCTTTGTTGCGATTGGGAGACACCTTTCTGTGCACTGGACGGCTGCTGTGAGGGTGGCGAAGTACCCTGCAACTACATCATGTGCGGGGCTTGTGCTTGGAGGGACACAGCCAGTTGTACTGACCGGTCACTGCGACTCTTCGTACGCCGACGACGTGGAGACCCAGCGGTCTACTCAGGGGTACTGTTTCAGTTTGGGTGCTGGAGCTGTGTCGTGGAGGTCTACTCGGTCGTCGTCTGTGGCACAGTCTAGCGCAAAGGCAGAGATCTACGCTGGTGCCATGGCTGCGCAGGAGCTTCGCTGGTTTCTTGCTCACTGATCTTGGAAAGCAGACTGGCTCTGCACTGACCTTGTTCGCTGGTAACTGTCAAATTGTATTTGTTCTATGTAGGCTGTAGTGGGGCATACCCTAAAGGGTACAACACTTTAGGGTTAGGTAGTACTTTTACTCACTCTTCCTACCTTGTCAATCATTCGTACGTTCCTATTCTGACATGGTATTCAGAGCGGGTCCATCCTCCGTAGGACCGCTCCGTTAGGGCCCACCACTATTTTCGACCTGCCTGAACTGCCCGAACTGCCCGTACTGCCCTGCACGAACAATGTTCCTCAGGCTGCCTTGCCTGCGTGTCCCCACGGGCTCTGCCCTGCCCGTCGCGCTGCCCGCTTGCTGCCTAGCGCACGACCCGCACGCTGCCCTACTCGCGCTCTGCCCTGCCCTGCCCTGCAGCCCACATGCCGGTGTGCCCTGCAGCCCGCGAGCCGCCCTACCCTGCACCCCGCGCACCGCCTTGCCCTTCAGCTTGCGCGCTGGCCTGCCCTGCAGCCCGCGCTCCGCCCTGCCCTACAGCTAGCGCGCCGCCCTGCCCTGCAGCTAGCGCGCCGCCCTGCCCTGCAGCCCGCGCGTCGCCCTGCCCTGCAGCTTACACGTCGCCCTGCCCTGCAGCTAGCGCGCCGCCCTGCCCTCCAGCCCGCGCGTCGCCCTGCCCTGCAGCATGCGCGCCGCCCTGCCCTGCAGCCCGCGAGTCGCCTCGACCTGCAGCTAGCGCGCTGCCCTGCCCTGCAGCCCGCGCGTCGCCCTGCCCTGCAGCCCGCGCATCGCCCTGCCCTGCAGCCCGCGCGCCACCCTGCCCTGCAGCCCATGCGCCGCCCTGCCCTGCAGCTCGCGCATCGCCCTGACCTGCAGCTCGCGCATCGCCCTGACCTGCAGCTCGCACGCCGCTCTGCCCTACTCGGGCACACGTCGGGGTCACTTCCGGCCCGACGCAGCTTAGGGAGTGTTTTTCTCAGCGACGCGTCCCTGGTGGTGCAGAGGCTTCTAGTCTAGGTGCCTGTGAGCCTGGTAGCACTGTTAAAGCACCTGTGGAGGCTTTACACACCTTCACGCTTGACGACGTGACTCGCTGCTTCTTCCGCGACTATACCACAGTCACACCGCTCACTGCCCCTGTCTCGGTCAATCTCGCTGACCCCTTTGGGGGCCCAGTCGTAGCACGTGCCTCCACCGTTCTCCCTTGTCCGGCAGCCACCTCAGGCTCCCTCACAGGTTTCCACCTCCCCTCGTTCTCTAAGAACTTGGTGAGTAACGCTGTCCTCCAGGACCAGTTTGTCACTGTGACTACTCCTGAGGGGGGGGTTGTGGCGATCTGTACGGACTCACGCACTGGCGAGCACCTCGCCACTTTCACTCGGAGCCCTGGCTCTGGCCTGTACACACTGACCACTGAGTCCGCACAGGTAGCTACGTTGGGTCATGTAGCTGCGTCGGGTCAGTTCGCTGCATCTTGTTCGCACCAGACTCTCCTCTAGCACCACTGTCTTGGTCACCCCTCCATGCCACACTTGCGTGGCATGCACTCTCGTCTCCTTGTCTCTGGCCTCCCCAGGTCCCTGCCCCCGTTCCCGCGCTCGCTTGCACCGCCGTGCCTTCCCTGCGTCGAGGGGCGGCAGCGCGTCGCTCCTCACTCCTCCTCGTTTCCGCCGACCACTGCTCCTCTGCAGACTCTCCACATGGACGTGTGGGGCGCAGCCCGCGTCCGTGAACAGGACCAGGGGCGCTACTTTCTGCTGGTTGTTGACGACTATACGCGCTACACCACGGTCTTCCCCTTGCGGAGCAAGGCGGATGTCCGAGGTGTTTTGATCGACTGGATCATCGTTGTTCCTCGCCAGCTGAGCGCTCGGTTTGAGCAGGACCTCCAGGTCCTGCGGCTGCACTCTGACAGAGGCGGTGAGTTTTCCTCCGACTTCCTTCGGGACTTTTGTCGTGCGGAGGGCATCCGCCAGACGTTCAGACTTCCGGCCTCTCCACAGCAATGGGATTGCTGAGCGCAGCATTGTCTTAGTCATGGACGTTGCTCGCACCTCCATGATCCATGCGGTTGCTCCCCATTTTCTGTGGTCGTTTGCGTCCGATACTCCGCGCATCAGCTCAACCTCTGGCCCCGTGTCTCTGTGCCAGAGACCTCGCCTACACTGCGTTGGACGGGGGAGGTTGGCGATGCGTCGGCATTTCGGGTCTGGGGCGCGCTCTCACTCGTTTGCGATACCACCGCGAGCAAGCTCTCTCCTCACAGTCTCCGCTGCGTCTTCCTTGGCTTCCCCACCGACGCCCTGCCCTGGCACTTTTACCACCCTGTCTCGCGTCGGGTCCTGTCTTGACAGGACGTCACCTTTGACGAGTCGGTCTGCTTCTACCGTCTCCACCCGCACACCTCTTCCTCGCTCTCCCCGCCGCCCCTCTTCCTAGTCCCAGGTCCTCCTCCAGTAGACCCCCTCCCCCCACAGGATCCTGCTCCCTCAGGTGTGTCCCAGGTCGACCCACCCCTCTTGCTTGAGCCTTTGGAGGTCTCCTCCGACACCTCTGGCCTAGCTGAGGGGGGTGACCCTGCGGCTGACGACACGGCGACGACTCGCCGCTCCCCGCGCTTGGAGACCCCTCCTGGCTTCCCGCCTCGGCCGTCTTCGCCGCCTCCGCAGCATGTCGCTGTGGGCTCTGGTGGTTCTGAGGGTGCTAAGTTTGGGGGTGCTGAGTCTGGGGGTGCCGGTTCTCGGGATGCAGAGTCTGAGGGTGCTGGTTCTGGGGGTGCTAGAGGTACTGTAGCTGGAGGTACCACTGGTTCTGGGGGTGCTAGAGCTGCTGGTGATGTAGGTGCTGGAGCTGCTAGTGCTAGAGGTGCTAGAGCTGGAGGTGCTGGAGGTGCTGGAGCTGCTAGTGCTGGAGGTGCTGGAGCTGCTAGTGCTGGAGGTGCTAGAGCTACTGGTGGTGGAGGTGCTAGAGCTGGAGGTGCTGGAGGTGCTAGAGCTGGAGGTGCTGGAGGTGCTAGAGCTGGAGGTGTTGGAGGTGCTGGAGCTGCTAGTGCTGGAGGTGCTGGAGCTGCTGTGCTAGAGGTGCTGGAGCTACTGGTGCTGGAGGTGCTGGAGCTACTGGTGCTGGGGGTGCTGGAGCTGGAGGTGCTGGAGGTGCTGGAGCTGCTAGTGCTGGAGCTGCTGGAGCTGCTAGTGCTGGAGGTGCTGGAGCTACTGGTGCTGGAGGTGCTGGAGCTGGAGGTGCTGGAGGTGCTAGAGCTGGAGGTGCTGGAGGTGCTAGAGCTGGAGGTGCTAGAGGTGCTGGAGCTGCTGGTGCTGGAGGTGCTGGAGCTGCTAGTGCTGGAGGTGCTAGAGCTGCTAGTGCTGGAGGTGCTGGAGCTATTGGTGCTGGAGGTGCTGGAGCTGGAGGTGCTGGAGCTGGAGGTGCTAGAGGTGCTAGAGCTAGAGGTGCTGGAGGTGATGGAGCTGGAGGTACTTGGCGTGCTGGAGATAGAGCTGCTGGAGCGGCTGACGGTATGGGTACTGTGCTGCGTCGACCGTTTTTCTACCCGCAGTCGCATTCATCCCTGCCACCTCCTGACTCGGCCCTTCGCCAGGTTCTTAGTCTCCCGTCTTCCACTGGCCTCGCTACACCTCTCCAGTGTCCACCAACAAACCAGTCTCAGCCACAGCTACTGCCTGGCTCCCCGCTGCCTGCTCCTGCTCCTCACACTGAGGTGACTGAGTCTCTGACTGAGCGCCGTGAGCCTGAGACTCGTGCTTCCACACCTGTTCGTGCTCGTCGTGTCCCCCGTCCTCGTCCTCCTGTTGTCCCAGGCACTCACGTTATAGAACATCGTCCTTCCTCTGTTCCACAGTGTGTTGCCATGCCGTCTCCTCCTGCGTCCTCTCTTCTTGCCGTTCCTAACCCTGAGTCCGACCTTGCTCGTGCTGCCAGTCCTACTGTCACTCGTCTCCTCGCTACTGTCGTCACTTACCCTGACTTTGAGTCTACTGCTGCGTTTTCCCTAGTCACTGAGCTAGTCGACTTTGCTGCTAGGAGTCGTCTCGACTACGTCGCGAGTCTTGTTACTGAGTCTCAGTCAGTCTGTCCTCTGTCCATTGGGGGGTGAGCTTGCCCTTTGCTGTGACGTCCTTGAGGACAGACAGTTTGAGCTTGAGTGTCTCGCGGCCGCTTTACCTCGTTTCGCGTCCATGCTGCTTTGCCCTGAGGGAGACCCAGATGCACTTGACATCCCCACCCCGCGCTCTTACACAGAGGCGATCACAGGTGAGTACTCCTCTCAAAGGCAGACAGCCATGGATGCAGAGATGGATTCCTGGAAGTCCACAGGCACCTACTTCGACAAGGTTCCCCCTCCTGGGGCGAACATTGTCGATGGCATGTGGATTTTCAGAGTGAAGCGGCCGCCGGGTTCTCCGCCAAGGCGCGTTACGTTGCTCGAGGCTTCAGTCAGCGATAGGGGGTTGACTTCTTCTAGCCCTTCAACCCCACCCCGAAGATGACTACTCTTTGGGTGTTGCTACACGTTGCAGCACAGCGTGACTACGAGTTGCACTCTCTTGACTTCTCCACAGATTTCTTGCAGGGCAGCCTTCACGAGGAGATCTGGCTGCGCCGCCCACCTGGCTTCACTGGGTCGTTTCCTGCAGGTACCCAGTGGAGCCTCCGGTGGCCAGTCTACGGTCTCCGCCAGGCGCCCCGTGAGTGGCACGACACACTAAGGACGACACTTGCGGCTCTTGGGTTTGCTCCTTCCACTGCTGACCTGTCGCTGTTTCTGCGCACCGACCCTACTCTGCCGTCGTTCTACATCCTCGTGTACGTCGACGACTTGATCTTTGCTACTGCCGGCACTGAGGCGCTGACCCTTGTGAAGGCGGAACTACAGAAGAGACACACTTCACTGGCCTGGGTAAGCTGCGTGGCTATCTTGGCTTGCAGATCACCCGGGACAGAGCACGTTGTACCATCACTCTGACTCACTCACACATGGTGCACCAGGTCCTTCAGCACTTCCGCTTTCGGTTCTCCTCGCCACAGCCCACTCCTCTGCCTACAGGCCACTCGCTCTCAGCTCCACCTTCGGACGAGTCTGTAGAGCCGAGTGGCCCGTATCCAGAGCTTGTGGGCTGCCTCATGAACATGATGACGTGCACACGACCTGACCTCGCGTACCCTCTGAGCATCCTTGCTCGCTTCGTCGCCCCCAGGCGACACAGGAAGGAGCACTGGACAGCTGTGCATGGGGTACTGCGTTACTTGTGCAGTACATCGGGCATGTGGATTGTGCTTGGAGGACGGGGTCTAGTGGTACTGACAGGACACTCCGACGCTTCTTGGGCTGACGACCAGGCGACTCAGCGGTCGTCCTAGGGTTACTCTTTCAGTCTCGGCTCTGGTTCTATCTCGTGGAGGTCCACTCGTTCGTCTTCTGTGCTTGGTTCCAGCTGTGAGGCCGAGTTCTACGCTGGGGCCATGGCTGCACAGGAGTTACGCTAGCTGACCTACCTGCTGACTGACTTGGGTGAGCGGCCTCGTTCTCCTCCAGTCCTGTACGTTAACAACAAGGGCATGATTGCCCTGTGCCAGGAGCAGAGACTGGAGCACAGAACGAAGCACATTGCTCTTTGTTACTTTCTTGCTCGGGAGCTGTAGCAGCGTGGTCAGCTGCGCCTTGCTTACGTGACCTCTCGGGCCAAAACTGCTAATGCCTTCACCAAGGCCCTTGGGTCTGGTGATCATCAGCATATCTGGTTGCTTGACTTGTCTTGTACTGTGATATATACATACATATGTATATATATACCTGCATGCTTGTTCTTGCTATGTTGTGATCACTGTACTGCTTGTGCTTTTATAACTCTGCATGTGAACTGGCCTTGTGGCCGCTTGCTTGTGCTTAGAATGCGTGGTGATCTTGAGATCCACACTGAGTTTTGCTTTGCTTCGTTGTCTTGCTTGACTGGTCTTGTGACCGTCCGCTGTGTTTGCTATCCCCCACTTTGCCTATGGGGATGTGTCAAATTGTATTTGTTCTCTGTATGCTGTAGTGGGGCATACCCTAAAGGGTACAACATGTTAGGGTTAGGTAGTACTTGTACTCACTCTTCCTATCTAGTCAATCATTCGTACGTTCCTATTCTGACAGTAACAATGCCATGATCCTTCTTTGTTGAGAGCCTCGACTGAAGGGCAGAGTGAAGCACATCGACGTGAGGTACTTTCTCATGCGAGAGTTACAGCGACGCGACCGGGAGACATTTTCACCAAGGCCCTAGCGCCTAGTGACCACCACAGGTTCTGTCTGCAGTTAGGCCTTGTTGTCGGTGGTGCTCGCTTACTGTAGCCTTGTTCCTTATTGCTTGCTCTGATTGTCCTTGCATCTATATATATTTGCGAACTCTTAAACTAGCCTTGTGGACGTTTGCTTGTGCTCAGACTGTGTGGTGATCTTGAGATCCACCCTGAGCATTGTCTTGTTGATTCTCTTGACTGGTCTTGTGACCATTTGTTTCCCTTGCTTGCTTTGATACCCCTCATTTAGCCTTTGGGGGTGCGTCAAATGTTATCTTAGATTGTTAGGCTACACTGAGTAACATTGTAGGGAGTACCACCCATTTCTAGGGTTGGTATTTGTACTTCTCACACATCTAATGCACTTCATTCTGCTGTTACATTCTGATATATACAGTTCGAATACTGAATTACTGTTTCAATAAACAGACAGTTCAATATGGGAAGTGGAATCGTCCGTTAGTCGAACGTTTGTTTAAAAAAACAACCTCATGAAAAAGCAAAATGGTCCCGCGCCCTAAGAGATTTGCCCCCATGGAATGATCTCCGCGATAATTTTCCACCACGATCATGTCAGAATAGTAGGCAGAACGAGGAGCCATAGCTAGGGTTTAGCTAGCTAGGCAAGAGGAAATAATCAAAGGAGAGGTTTCACTAGCAAGCAGGTGGATACATATAGGGAACCCTAAGGGGCCGTACTCACTATAGAGTACCCCACTGCAGGCTAGAGAAACTACACATTCTGACAGATAATTTATATTGTATTATTTTCACTGAAGAAACAATATTGAGAAAAGATTTCGGGTTTCGGGTTTCGCTGCCACGTTCGAATCTCGTTGCAAGGTACACCTTTCTCTCGCCAATTTCAACCCTGAAAAGTTTTTACAGAGGCACCCTGGACCAGATTCGGCTGTACCTTTCAGACAGGCCCCCAGAAGTCCGAGAAATTTCTCTGATTTGCATGAAAAACTCTGAGAATTCAGATATTTTTTTAAGTGACCTCTGTTAAAATCAGAGATTTTAGGGTCCCAACTCTTTAATTTTCAGAGAAATTTTAAAGCTAACTCTGGCGTTTCAGAGTTTTCCGGGAGTGTACTCTGATCATTCAGAGTACAAACGCGTACCAACTCCGTTTTCTGCTTGCGTTCTTGACTGGTGATTCGGTTCGGACTTCACGTGTCACAGAAGATTCGCACTATCAACGCAAAATCGGCATGAAACAGCAAATCCACGCCTTACAGCACAAGATTTTCGCCCAATCACAACAAAATCGCCCTAACACAACATATTTGCGCAGTCAGAGCACAACAATTTCGCCCAATCACCAAGAAATTCCACCTGACATTGCAGATTCGCCCTTTCACACAAGATTCGCTCTGACACAAAAATTCGCCCTGTCAGAGCATATTCTTCCGGAAATCCCCTTAGACTAGCATGTTTCGGTATCATATGAAACATTGAATACATTTCTAATGAAACATTAAATACATTAATGTTCCATACATTTTTTTTAAGACACTCTGAAATTTCAGCCTTTTTTATGCCAACTCTGAGGGTTTCAGACTAAAACTGTGCACTAGTCTTGTCAGAATATCATGCTTGTCTAGCCTGCAGTGGGGTACTCTATAGCGAGTACAACCCAATTAGGGTTTCCTATGTGAATCAAGAAAACAGGAATGAAATGACGAAGTGAAAGTTGGGTACAAAAGGCAAACCCTAGGCAACTGTACCCCATATGTGCTACCCCACTATAGCCTACAGTAGCTATGTCATATAACTCTGACACACCCCCATAGGCAAAGTGGGGGAGAACAAGGGGTCACAAGACCAGTCAAGCAAAGCAAAGCAAGCTCAGGGTGGATCACAAAGTCACCACACATTCCGAGCACAAGTTCAAGGCCACAAGGCCAGTTCACATGCAGGATTACATATATATATAAGGCTAGACAAGCAAGAGCAGGAGTATATATATATGCAACAGTACAAACAAGGTCAAGAGGTGAGCAAGTGAGGCAAGGTAGGTACAAGACCCAGCTGAGTACAGAAGCGCTGATGATCACAAGGCGCAAGTGCCTTGGTGAAGATATCAGCAGTGTTGGCCTCAGAGGCCACGTACGCAAGTCGCAGCTGACCACGCTGCTGTAGCTCACGAGCAAGGAAGTAGCGAAGAGCAATGTGCTTCGTTCTGTGCTCCAGTCTCTGCTCTCGACACAAGGCCAGCATGGCCTTGTTGTCTACGTAGAGCACTGGAGGAGAACGAGGCGGCTCTCCGAGGTCAGTCAGCAGGTAGGTGAGCCAGCGAAGCTCCTGTGCAGCCATGGCCCCGGCGTAGATCTCAGCCTCACAACTGGAGCCGAGAACAGAAGACGAGCGAGTAGCCCGCCACGAAACAGAGCCGGAACCAAGGCTGAAGGTGTAACCCTGTGACGACCGCTGCGTAGCCTGGTCGTCAGCCCAAGTAGCGTCTGCGTGTCCAGTGAGGACCACTGGACTCTGCCCTCCAAGCACAAGCCCCATGCCCGACGTACTACACAAGTAGCGCAACACCCTCTTCGCTGCAGCCATGTGCTCCGGTCTGTGTCTCCCAGGAGCAACATAGCGTGCAAGAATGCTAAGAGAGTATGCAAGGTCAGGTCGTGTGCAGGTCATCAGGTACATGAGGCAGCCAACAAGCTCTGGGTACGGGCCACTCGACTCTACGGACTCATCCGAAGGCAGAGCTGAGAGCGAGTGGCGAGTAGGCAGAGGAGTGGCCTGAGGCAAGGAGTACGTGAAGCCGAAGCGCTGAAGGACCTGCTGCACCATGTGTGACTGAGTCAGGGTAATGGTGCGGCGTGCTCTGTCCCGGGTGATCTGCAAGCCAAGGTAGCTGCGCAGTTCACCCAGGTCTGTGCACGTGTGTCTCTTCTGCAGCTCGGACTTCACGTGGGCGAGTCCAGCAGTGTCAGCTGTGGCAAAGACCAAGTCGTCGACGTACACGAGGATGTAGAACGGCTGCAAAGAAGTGTCGGTGCGCAGAAACAGCGACGGGTCGGCAGTAGAGGGAGCAAACCCAAGAGCCGCAAGTGTAGTCCTCAGTGTGTCGTGCCACTCACGCGGTGCCTGGCGGAGACCGTAGACTGGCCGCCGGAGGCTCCACTGGGTGCCAGGAGGAAAAGACCCAGCGAAGCCAGGTGGGCGACGCAGCCAGATCTCCTCGTGCAGGCTGCCCTGCAAGAAAGCAGTGCTGAAGTCAAGAGAGTGCAGCTCGTAGTCGCGGTGAGCAGCTATGTGCAGCAGTACCCGAAGAGTGGTCATCTTCGGGGTGGGAGAGAAGGTCTGAAAGTAGTCAACTCCCTGCCGCTGACTGAAGCCACGAGCCACGTAACGCGCCTTGAAGACAGGCGGAGAACCCGGCGGCCGCTTCACCCTGAAAATCCACATGCCACTGACGATGTTCGCCCCACTCGGGGGAACCTCGTCAACGTAGGTGCCTGTGGACTTCCAGGAAGCCATCTCTGCGTCCATAGCTGCCTGCCACTGAGAGGAGTAGGGACCCTCTATCGCCTCCGCGTAAGAGCGCGGAGTCGGGATGTCAAGTGCATCCGGGTCTCCCTCAGGGGTAAGCAGTACGGACACGAGATGAGGTGAAGCAGCAGCCAAACACTGGAACTCCTCCTGCCTGTCCTCAAGGACGTCCGTGCCAAGGGCACACTCACCCCCGACGGACGGAGGACAGACAGACTCAGACTCAGCAACAAGACTAGCAGCGTAGTCTAGACGACAGCGAGCAGCAAAGTCGACGAGCTCAGTAACTAGGGCAGACGCAGCAGTGGACTCAAAGGAAGGGTCAGTGACAACAGTAGCAAGGAGACGCGTGACAGTAGGACTGGCAGCACGAAGAGAGTCCGACTCCGGGTCAGGAAGAGCAGGAAGAGAGGACTCAGGAGGAGAAGGCAAAGGGGCACGCAGAGGAGCATTGGACGGACGCAGAGACATCCGGTGCGTGCCAGGGACAGGAGGAGGACGCTGACGCGAACCACGAGCACTAGTGCGAGCAGCACGGACAGGCGACGCAGGGCGAGACGCAGGCTCACGACGCTCAGCAAGACCTCCAGTAGGACCAGTGTAGGGAGAAGGAGCGGGCAGTGGGGAGGCCGGCTGTAACTGTAACTGTGACGGGACAGGCTGTGGACACGCTAAGGGAGGAGGAGGACCAGTAGAAGGCGGGAGACCAAGAACCTGCTGAAGGAGCGGAACGAAGTACGGCCGAGGCCGCGCGGCGACTCCAGACACAGCAGGGACAGCACCAGTACCCCCAGCGGCAGCACCAGCGCCAGCAGCACCTCCAGCTCCAGTACCTCCAGCAGCACCAGTAGCACCCCCAGCAGGACCGCCTCCAGGACCGACAGCAGTAGCCTCAGCGCCAACACCCTCAGCAGCTCCAGCTCCAGTCGTACCCGCAGGCCCAGCAGCTCCAGTACTCCCAGTACGAGCACCTCCGGGACCCGCGGCACCAGCACCCTCAGCAGCCGAAGAACCTCCAGCTCCAGCAGCACGCCTCCAGCGCCGGGCAAACCACTCGCGCAGCTCCTGTGGAGAGAGTGGCTCCCGCCGAGACGAAGCACCCGGAGAACCTCCAGGCTCAGCACCGCCAGACGCCACACGAGCAGGCCCAGCTCCCTCAGGCTCCGCACCCCCAGGCTCAGCACCTCCAGGCGTAGCACCCCCAGGCGTAGCACTCCCAGGCTCAGCACCCCCAGGCTCAGCACCCCCAGTAGTAGCACCCCCAGGCTCAGCACCCTCAGGCTCAGCACCCCCAGTAGTAGCACCCACACGCTCAGCACCCCCAGAGTCAGCACCCCCAGGCTCAGCACCCTCAGCAGCACCAGAGTCACCAGTAACCTCGACAGGCTCGACTGCGTCTACCTGGGACACACCTGAAGGGGCAGGACCCTGAGGGGGGAGGGGGTCTACCGGGGGGGGACCTGGGACAAGGAAGAGCGGTGGCTGGGGGAGGGACGGAGTGCGGTAGGGGAAGAGGCGGTAGTAGGGGACCGACTCGTCAAACGTGACGTCCTGGGAGGACAGGACACGGCGAGAGGTGGGGTGGTAGAACTGCCACCCTGGCGCGTCAGGGGGGAAGCCAAGGAAGACGCAAGGAGCAGCACGAGGGGACAGCTTGTCCGCAGACAAGTCGCGGACAAACGCCCGAGATCCCCAGACACGGAACGCAGACGCATCGCCAACCTTCCCCGTCCACAGCAAAGCTGGGGAGGTCTCCGGCATGGAGACCCTGGGGTGAAGGTTGATCTGATGCGCCGCGTACCGAACCGCAAACGGCCACAGAAAATGGGGGGCAGCCGCATGCATCATGGACGTATGGGCGACGTCCATGACCATGCCAATGCGGCGCTCAGCAATCCCATTTTGCTGTGGAGAGTCCGGAAGCGTGAAGGTCTGGCGGATGCCTCGTGCACGATAGTAGGCTCGCAGAAGGCCAGAGGAGAACTCTCCACCTCTGTCAGAGTGCAGACGCTGAACAGGAAAGTCCGAGCCGAAGCTCTGCCTGAGCTGGAGACGAGCTGCGCGGATCCAGTCGATCAACACCTCAGTGACATCACCCTTGCTGCGCAAGGGGAAGACTGTGGTGTAACGCGAGTAGTCGTCAACCACCAGCAGGAAGTAGCGCTCGTGACCCTGTCCACGGACGCGGGCCGGGCCCCACACGTCCATGTGAAGCGTCTGCAGCGGGGCCTCTGTCGGAGGAAACTGGGAGGAGTGAGGGGCAGCCCGCTGCCGCCCCTCGACACAGGGGACGCAGGTAGGGCCAGGCCCCGGAGGAAGGGGAGGGAGGGACCGGGGAAGACCAGAGACAAGGACACGGGAGGCCATGCTTCGGAGACGAAGCAGGGAGGGGTGACCAAGGCGGTGGTGCCAGAGGAGAGTCTCGTGAGACAGGAGGCGACACGAACAGGGGGCAGACTCAGGACCAGACCAGGACGCTGCAGCAAACACCTGACCCGACGCAGCTACCTGACCAGACGCATTGACTGGAGGAGACGCAGTGGTCAGGGTGTACAGGCTCGACCCCGGCCGACGGGTAAACGTGGCCAGGTGTCGGCCTGTCCGAGCGTCCGTGCAGTGGGTCACCCGCCGACTCGCAGGAGTGAACTGGTGAACCCCCGCATCCTGTAGGTCAGCACCACTCACCAAGTTCGTAGAGAACGAGGGAAGGTAAAGACCAGACAGGGTGCCAGAGGGGGCCGCCGGACACGGGAGGACAGTGGAGAAGTGAGCAAGGACAGGACCCCCAGAGGGGTCTGCCAGAGAGACTGCAACTGAGTGTGGTGCGGTCTCGAAAGAAGGAGCGAGAAGCCCCCGAGTCAAGGGTGAAGGTGTGGGAGGCCGAAGCCGACGCAGAACCTGAGAGAGCAGACTCACCAGCACCTGAGGGAGCAGACGCACCTAGAGCAGCAGCCTCGCTAGCACCTAGAGCAGCAGCCTCACCAGTACCTAGAGCAGCAGTCTCAATGCCCGGGTCGGGCGGAAAACACCGGTAACAGTCACCCTCATCACTAATAGTCACAGTATACATGGCAGCAAGAATAGCATCAAAGTCAAGGTCAAAGACAGCCACACCCGCCCTAGACAGCTCACCCCAGCGGGGGATCTCAGTGGCCTCAGGGAACTGGTGACGCCAAGCGTCCGTCAGGCGGCCAAAGCAGCGCTGGGTGGAGTGCGCACCCCCGCACTGCTCACCCGCACGGTCGTCGGTGCGGAGGACGTAGGTGCACGGACCAGTACCCCCACCCCTCTGGCGTGCAGTGTACCACTCACGGAGCTGCTGAGGGGAGGGGATGTCACGAGTGCGCTGCTGGTGCTGCTGCTGCTGCTGGCGCTGACCACCACCGGAGCCGACCCTCTGCGCAGCGCCACCCCGACCAGCTCCACCTCCTCCGCCGCCTCCTCCTCCACCGCCGCCACCTCCGCTCCCTCCGCCACTGCCGCTGCCGCCTCCGCCTCCACTGCCGCCACCAACACCTCCACCCCCGCCACCACCCCCACCGCCACCCCCACCTCCTCCACCGCCTCCACTGCCGCCTCCACCGCCCCCGCTAGCTCCTCCAGCGCCCCTGCCCCCCTTGCCCTTGCCAGGGCGGCGTCTCCCGCTAGGGGTAGACGCCGCACCGACCGACTCAAGCCCAACGAGGTCGGCCGCAGTAGCAGAGGCAACAGAGGGCAAAAGGGGGGAGGGGGAACACCCCTCAAAGATGGGGGTGCGAGGGTCACCACGAGAGGCTCCTACAGCTACTATGCTCTTCTCTGCTGCTAGGAGGGACTTCTCGAGGAGGTCAACGGTGAGAGTGGTGGGGCAAACTGAGAGGAAGTGGTCCCTGACTACGCGAAGGGAGTCAGGGAGCCGGGTGACTATGTAGTAGAGGGTGATGTACATGGGGGGGGGGTTCTTGGCGCAGAACTCAGCAGGAAGCGCAGCGCGGTAGCGAGTGTCACTAGTGCGTAGGTGCGTAATGAGGTCAGCGACTGTGGGAAAGGCAGCAAGGTCAGGGAAGAGGTACGGTAGCATGAGGCGACTCAGTGCAGCAGTGGCAGGGGAGGAGTAGCGTGCAACTACAGCGTCGTACAAGGTCTGAGCACTCTTGTACTGGCTAAAGTGCGCACGCTCAGAGGTAGGCAGGTGGCGACGCACAGCAAGACGTGCAGCAGCATCGCGCGTGGCCCACTGGGAGCGAACAGTTGCGTCAGCATCAGTGGCGGGGGCAGGAGAGGCACCAGAAGTGAGGTCAAAGAGGGAGAGGCCGTCTGCCCTATCGCACTGTAAGAAAAGCTGCAGGTCATCTATCCAGACGTCAAAGTCAATGGCCCGACCCTCAGCGTCAAAAGCGAGGACACTAGGGGTAGCCATGACAGCAGTAGACTAGCAGCGCAAACAGTGGGGTGAGGGCAGTGCTGTGAGAGAGGCGCTGCTCTTACCGGACAGGGCGGCTCGGGCGGCTCGGCTGCAGGGCGGCTCGGCGACTCGGCTGCTGGGCGGCTCGGCTGCTGGGCGGCTCGGCGGCTCGGCGGCTCAGCGGCTCGGCTGCTGGGCGGCTCGGCGGCTCTGCTGCTGGGCGGCTCGGCTGCTGGGCGGCTCGGCGGCTCGGCTGCTGGGCGGCTCGGTGGCTCAGCTGCTGGGCGGCTAGGCTGCTGGGCGGCTCGGCGGGGCCGCTGAGAGGGCGGCGTCCGGGGCCGCTGGGAGGAGGCGGCGGGGCCGCTGAGAGGAGGCGGCGTGGCCGGAAAGGTAGGTGGCGGGGCCGCGTCAGGGGCCGCGACAGGGGCTGCGTCAGGGGCCGCGTCAGGGGCCGCGGCAGGGGCCGCGTCAGGGGCCGCGGCAGGGCCGCGTCAGGGCGCCGCGTCAGGGGCCGCGTCAGGGCGCCGCCAGGGGCCGCGGCAGGGGCCGCGTCAGGGCCGCGTCAGGGCCGCGGCAGAGCCGCGTCAGGGCCGCGTCAGGGGCCGCTTCAGGGCCGCGGCAGGGGCCGCAGCAGGCCGCGTCAGGGCCGCGTCAGGGGCCGCGGCAGGGCCGCGTCAGGGCCGCGGCAGGGGCCGCGTCTGGGCGCCGCCAGGGGCCGCGTCAGGGCCGCGGCAGGGGCCGCGTCAGGGCGCCGCGTCAGGGGCCGCGTCAGGGCGCCGCCAGGGGCCGCGGCAGGGCCGCGTCAGGGCCGCGTCAGGGCCGCGGCAGAGCCGTGTCAGGGCCGCGTCAGGGGCCGCATCAGGGGCCGCGGCAGGGGCCGCGTCAGGGGCCGCGGCATGGCCGCGTCAGGGCCGCGGCAGGGGCCGCGTCAGGGCGCCGCCAGGGGCCGCGTCAGGGCCGCGGCAGGGGCCGCGTCAGGGCGCCGCGTCAGGGGCCGCGTCAGGGCGCCGCCAGGGGCCGCGTCAGGCCACGTCAGGGCCGCGTCAGGGCGCCACCAGGGGGCGCGTCAGGGGCCGCGATAGGGCGCCGGCAGGGGCCTCGTCAGGGCGCCGCCAGGGGCCGCATAGGGGGCGCGTGGGAGGCGGCGTAGGGGCCGCGTAGGGGCAGCGTAGGGGCCGCTAAAAAAAAAAAAAAAATTAGGGCAGGGCGCAATGTGCGCGGGCAGCTAAAAAAAAAATTCTTATGGTGGGCCCTTAGGAAGGAACGGTCCCATGTAGGAACCCGCTCTATACCATGTGAATCAAGAAAACAGGAATGAAATGACTAAGTGAAAGTTGGGTACAAAAGGCAAACCCTAGGCAACTGTACCCCATATGTGCTACCCCACTATAGCCTACAGTAGCTATGTCATATAACTCTGACATCCTATATGTATCTCAACTGCTGCTAGTGCAAACCCTCCTTTCTCATTCTAACTTTTCTAGCTGTATCTTGACATGCTATCAGAGCAGGTCGACCCCCCCGGGTCGATCCTGTGGATGGGCCCACCCAATGCTTCCGCTGCTGTACTGCCTGTCGCGCGCTCCGGGCGCGCGACGTTTTCTTCCTGCCGCGCGCTCCGGGCGCGCGGCGGTTTTTCTTCCCGCCGTGCTCTCAGGGCGTGCGGCAGTTTTCTGCTCGTCGCGCCGCCCTGCTGGTCGCGTTCTGCTCTGCCCTGCCCGTGGCGCCGCCCTGCTAGCCGCGAACCGCCCTGCCCTGAACGTCGCGGCGCCCTGGGGTCCTGCAGGCGCCCCCCCCCCCCCCCTCCCGTCGCCCGTCGTGGCGCCTCGGGGGCCAGCGCGTCAGCCCCTCCCGTCGCCCCGTCGCGGCGCCCTGGGGGCCCGCGCGCGGCCCCCCCCTCCCGTCGCTCGTCGTGGCGCCCCGGGGGCCCGCGCGTCAGCCCCTCCCGTCGCCCCGTCGCGGCGCCCTGGGGGCCCGCGCGCGGCCCCCTCTCTTCGCCCATCGTGGCGCCCCGGGGGCCCGCGCGTCAGCCCCTCCCGTCGCCCCGTCGCGGCGCCCTGGGGGCCCGCGCGCGGTCCCCTCCCGTCGCCCGTCGGGGCGCCCTCGGGGGCCCGCGCGGCCCCCCCTCCCATCGCCCGTCGAGGCGCCCTTGGGGGCCCGCGCGGCCCCCACTTCCCGTCGCCCGTCGAGGCGCCCTCGGGGGCCCGCGCGTCGCCCCCTCCCGTCGTCCGTCGCGGCGCCCCGGGGGCCCGCGCGCTGCCCCGCTTCTGCTCGCACGCCGCCCCAACTGCTGCCCGCGTTTCTTCCCCACGCCGCCTGCGTTTGGGGTGTGGGGGTGGCAGGTATGGGGGTGGTGGGTGTGTAAGCCGTCCCCTGCTCCTCCTCCTCCTCCGTCTCCCACTGCTGCAGCTGCCGCTGAGGGGGGTGGGTGTGTGGGAGCCGAGGGAGTGGTGCTAGGGGGGTGACGTGGGAGTGGAGCTAGGGGTGCAGCAAGGGGTGTGTGAAAGGGGGGTGGGACAGTTGGGGGAGGTTGAGCGGAGGCTGCCGTCTTGTCGTCCGCAGCACCTGTAGTCCGGGGCTCTGCTGCTGGTAGCCCAGAGAGCCTGCTGCGCCTATCGCCCGAGGGTCCGTTGCTCCTGCCGCTCAGAGTTAGCCGCAGAGCCAGTTACTCCTGTAGTCCGGGGCCCTTGCTCCGGTAGCCACCGTGCGCGCCGCTCCTGTTGCCCGTGTGTCTGCAGCTTCAGCCGTCGCCTCCTATCTCCTCTCCTCTCACTGTCCAGCCTCCTCCTCCTCACTTGCCCTTTGTGAATGCCTCTAGCTTTGCTTGTACTGGTGAACCCGCTCTATGATTGCTTGCTGTGCTGATTATACCCCACTTTGACTATGGGGGTATGTCAGAATATCATGCTTGTCTAGCCTGCAGTGGGGTACTCTATAGCGAGTACAACCCAATTAGGGTTTCCTATATGTATCTCAACTGCTGCTAGTGCAAACCCTCCTTTCTCATTCTAACTTTTCTAGCTGTATCTTGACAAGTCTGACGAATCAGGCAGTCTCAAAGTAGGAATGCAACGGAATGATGAGATTAGGAATGTGGGTGATACAAATAGCAAACCCTAACTGATTTGTACTCACTAAGGAGCACCTCACTACAGCCTATCACAAATAGGCTAAGTGAAGGGCATCAAAGCAAGCAGGATGAAGAAACAGTTACAAGACCAGTCAATGCAAGAAGCAAAGCAAGCTCAGGGTGGATCTCAAGGACAGCACACAAATTCGGAGCACAAGCAAGCGGCCACAAGGCCAGTTCAAGAGTTCAGTATGACATATAATAATAAAGCACAACAAGCAGAGCAAGCAACAAGACTACGGCAACCAAGGACCTGCCTCAACAAGCCCTAACTGCACACAGAACCGGTGGTGATCACCAGGCGCCAAGGCCTTGGTGAAGAGGTCAGCAGTGTTGGCCTCTTAGGCCACAAAGTCCAGTCGCACCTGGCCGCGTCGCTGTAGCTCAAGCAGGAGGAAGTACTGGACGTCGATGTGCTTCACCCTGATCTCCAGTCGAGGCTCGCGAGATAAGAGAATCATGGCCTTGTTGTCAGCGAACAAGGTCGGGGCAGTGCGAGGTCGCTCACCAAGGTCAGCGAGCAAGAAGGTCAACCAGCGAAGCTCCTGAGCAGCCATAGCACCGGCGTAGATCTCTGCCTCTGCACTGGACGAAGCCACCGACGACGACTGTGTGGACCTCCACGACAGCTCCCACGACCACGACCGTGTGGACCCCCAGCTCCCAGACTCAAACAGTAACCCTGGGTCGAGCGCTGAGTCTCCACGTCGTCAGCGTAAGAAGAGTCACAGAGGCCAGTCAACTCAACTGGCCGAGTCCCTCCAAGCACAAGCCCCATGCCTGATGTAGTCGCCAGGTACTTCGCCACCCTCACGGCAGCCGTCCAGTGAATAGGACGGTGCCTCCCAGGTCCAACAAAACGAGAGAAGACTCTGAGAGGGTAGGCGAGGTCCGGGCGAGTATAGGTCATCAGGTACATGAGGCAGCCAACAAGCTCTGGGTAGGGACCACTGGGCTCAAAGGGCTCGTCGGGGAAGGGGCCGGTGAGTCTGTGGTTTACCGCAAGAGGAGTGGGCTGTGTGGTGGAGTGCTGAAGCCCGAACCGCTGAAAGACCTGCTGCACCATGTGTGAATGAGTCAACGTGATGGTGCGAGCGGCTTTGTCCCTGGTGATCTGCAGGCCAAGGTAGCGCTGCAGTTCACCGATGTCAGTGCACTTGTGTCTCTTCTGCAGTTCGGACTTCACCTCAGCCAGAGCTGCCTTGTCTCGTGTAGCAAAGACCAAGTCATCGACGTAGACGAGTATAAAGAAAAGAGTGGAGCCGGCACGAACAAACAGTGACGGGTCAGCAGAGGAAGGGCGAAACCCTAGGTCACGAAGTGTGGAGCGAAGAGTGTCGTGCCACTCACGCGGCGACTGGTGGAGACCGTAGACTGGTCGCCTCAGGCTCCACTGGGTCCCAGGAGGGAAAGTACTAGTGAAACCAGGAGGACGGCGTAGCCAGATCTCCTCGTGCAGTCGTCCCTGGAGAAAAGCAGTGGAGAAGTCGAGGGAGTGGAGCTCGTAGTCATGATGTGTTGCTACATGTAGTAACACCCGAAGTGTAGTCATATTCGGGGTCGGAGCGAAGGTCTGAAAGAAGTCAACTCCCTTGCGCTGACTGAAGCCTCTCGCCACATAGCGCGCCTTGAACACCGGGGGTGATCCAGGCGACCGCTTCACCTTGAAGAGCCGCATGCCATCGACTACGTTCGCCTGGGGAGGGGGAACTGCGTCGATTTACGTGCCTGTGGATCTCCAAGACGCCAACTCTGAGTCCATGGCCGCCTTCCACTGAGAGGCCCACGGCCCTGACACTGCCTCACGGTACGTGCGAAAGGTCGGTATGACAAAGGCGTCGGGGTCTCCCTCAGGGGAAAGCAGCATGGCACAGAGAGTGGGAGAAGCGGCTGCTAGGTACTCCAGCTCAGAGTGCCTGTCCTCTAGGACGTCACAGCCAAGGGAAAACTCACCCCCGACGGACTGAGGACGGGTAGGCGGAGCGGGCACCACACGAGTGCTTGAGTCAAGGCGGCTGGCGGCGGCAAAGTCAGCGACAACGGCAGTGAGAGCCGAGACAGACGACGGAGAGAAACGAGGATCGGTGACACCAGTGGCTAGAACGCGGGAGACAACAGGGCGAACAGCACGGTAGTAGTCGGAGATAGGAATAGGGGAGACAGGAAGAGAAGACGGAGGAGGAGATGGGAGAACTGACACCGGAGGAGGAGAACGACGAAGAGAAGTACAAAGGAGGGCAGTGTGGAGGTTGGTAACGGGGGACGAGGGACGAGCACTCGGAGGACAAGGACGGGAACGGTAGTGACGGACAATAGGAGGAGGAGACTGTGGTGGAAGGGAAGACCAAACCGCTGGACGGTCGTCAGGAGGAGGAAACGTAGGACCAAATGCAGGGGGAGACTGAGAGCGGACAGGAGGAGAGGAGGGGCCCGGAGGCCACTCATGGGCAGGAACAACTGCCGCTCCAGAGGGAGCTGCTGCGGCTGTGGTGGCGGTGGCGGCTGCTACTGTTGCTGGTGTGGCTGTGGTGGCTGCTGCTGCTGCTGCGGCTGCTGCTGCTACTGCTGCTGCTGCTGCTGCTGCCACTGCTCCTGCTGCTCCAGCAGGTCCAACTGGTGGCGGTGGGGAGGCGGAGTGCTCTCCGCAGACGGTGAGGAGGCGGA
Organism: Closterium sp. Naga37s-1; assembly: GCA_947471745.1. Lineage (NCBI taxonomy): Eukaryota > Viridiplantae > Streptophyta > Zygnematophyceae > Desmidiales > Closteriaceae > Closterium > Closterium sp. Naga37s-1. Next base: position 1,739,647 of record CANJKZ010000103.1, read on the forward strand.
GTGCTCGTGGCGGTGGGGAGGCGGAGTGCTCTCCGCAGACGTAGTGCCCCCAGCTCCAGTCTCCTCAGAACCAGCACCCCCGATACCAGTGTCCCTAGAGGGGGTGGTCAGGGTCCCCAGCTCCAGCGCCCCCTGTCCTAGCACCCCTAGTGCAGGACCTCCAACTCCAGCACCCCCAGAACTAGCACCTCCAATGCCAGCACCTCCAGCTCCAGCACCCCCAGAACTAGCACCTCCAGTGCCAGCACCTTCAGCTCCAACACCCCCAGAACTAGCACCACCTGCGCCAGCACCTCCAACTCCAGCACCCCCAAACCGAGTACCGCCATTGACTGCACCTCCAGCTCCAATACCAACCGAGTCCACAGGAACCTGTCGCGGAAGTACCGAAGGCTGCTGAGGGTACTGTGAGGAGGACTGTGGGGAGGGAGACGCTACCTGACGCGCGACCGAGGGTAGAGGGGTAGCGTGGGACACACCTGACGGGGCAGGACCAGGGGGGGGTGGGGGTATTGGAGGAGCGGGAGCAGGGGGAAGAGAGGGTGCGAGGAAAAGGGGGGGAGGGGGAACCGGGAGACCTTGACAGGGGTACCGGGTGTAGTAGGACGCTAACTCGTCGAACCGGACGTCACGGGATTCTAGGAACTAGTGGAGGGGCGGGTGGTAAAAGGACCAGTCGACCGAGGCTACTGGGAAACCAAGGAAGACACAGGGGACGGCGCGAGCCGAGAGCTTGTCTGCAGAGGTGTCGCGGACAAGCGCAAGGCAGCCCCAGACACGAAAGGCTGACCCAACACCAGGGGACCCGGTCCAAAGACTGGTCGGTGAAGCCTCTGGCCGCGAGACACGCCGCTGGAGGTTCAGCTGATGAGCGGCGTAGCGAACCGCGTAGGGCCACAGAAAATGGGGCGCATGGGCATGAATCATGGACATGCGGGCGATGTCCATGACCAAGCCAATGCGGCGCTCAGCAACCCCATTCTGCTGTGGGGACTCCGGCAGCGTCCAGGACTGTACAATGCCTTGCTTGCCGCAGAATCCGGCAAGAATGCCTGAGCGAAACTCACCCCTACGGTCAGAGTGGAGACAGGAGACACGACGGCCACGAGTGCCCTCAGTGGCTAGAAGCCACCGGATCAGCGTAGAAGTCACATCGGACTTCTTCGTGAGAGGAAACACCGTGGTGTACCTGGAGAAGTCGTCGACGACCACCAGAAAGTAGCGCTCCCTCTCAGGTCCCTGCGTAGGTGCAGGGCCCCAGACATCCAAGTGGAGCGTCTGGAAGGGAGCAGTGGCCGGACGAAGGGAGGAGGAGTGCGGAGTGGCACGAAGACGGTCGGCGACGCAAGGAGTGCACGGGGGTGCAGTCGAGGGAGGGAGTGACGGGAAGACGCGAGGGAGACCTGAGACAAGACGGTGACTAGCCATAGTGCGGAGGCAGGGGATCGACGGGTGGCCAAGACTGTGGTGCCACAAGACGGTCCGGTGGGTGAAAGACCGACACGAGCAAGACGCAGCAACCTGACCAGGCGCGACAACCGGAGGGGACGCAGCTACCTGACTGGACTCGACAACTGGCAGAGGCACAGGAACCTGGGGGGACGCAGCGACCTGAGGTGACGTGGACACCGTGGAGTGCTCGGTGTGGAGGACGTAGAGACCGGAGCGCGGCTCCCTGGTGAACATGGCCAAAACTCTGCCAGTGACAGCGTCCGTACAGACTGCAGTCCGCCCACCCCCCACAAAGGTAACGGCGATCCCCCTGTCCTGGAGGTATCCAGCACCTACCAAGTTCCAATTGAACGAGGGGATGTGGAGGCCGCGCAGGACACCAGAGGGGACCACAGGGCTCGGGAGGGCGGTAGAGCTGCCTGCCACGGCTGGTCCTGAGGAAGGATCAGCCAGGGCTACCGGTGCAGGAGCAAGGAGCGGTGTGAGTGTCGTGTGGTCGCGGAAGAAGCACTGCGACGCGCTAGAGTCCAGCGTGAAAGACAGGGACGCCACAGCCTGTTGTGAACCCGGTGTGGAAGCTACACAAGTACCTAGAGCAGAAACACAAGCACCTAGACTAGAGAGGCACAAGTCTATGCTAGCAGGAGGCAAGCAAGCTAATCTACGAACACACGAGCACACAGACCTATCATCACTATAGTCAACATCAGCATACAAAGCATACTGACGAGCATCATCCATACGGGCTAACAGGCGAGCCCAGCGCGAGTGGTCGCCTCAGGGCCCCAACGGGCATGGTAGAGGTCGTCGAGGCGGCAGAAGCACCGCGCGGCAGAGTGGTCGTCACGGCCGCAGACACAGGGGCTGCCCGGTCTGGTGAGGCACCAGTGGTCACAGGGGCCGGTGTCACGGCGAGGGGGGCGAGGGGCCCAGCTGGAACTGCTGCTGCTGCGGCCGGAGCTCCCTGGTCCTCCCGGACCCCACTGCGGCGGGGGGCCCCATTGCTGCTGCGGACCCCACTGCAGTGGGGGCCCCTAAGGCTGGAACTGCTACGGTGCCTGCTGCTTCTGCTGTCCCTGCTGCTGCTGCTGCTGCTGCTGTCGCTGCTGTGGCTGGTGCTGCTGTGGCTGGTGCTGCTGTGGCTGCTGCTGCTGAGGTCCGACACCCCCGGTGGTCTAAACACCGCCAGTAGGCGGGCCTGTCTGTCCTGCACCTCCTCCAAGGCTCCCTCCTCCTGGGGCACCGCCGCCGCCGCCACCACCACCACCGCTCCCAGCTCCACCGCCACCACCACCGCCTCCTCCACCTCCCTTCCCGCCCTTCTTGCCACTCTTGCCCCGTTTCTGCCAGTCAGCGGCAGAGACGGCAGCAGTGTCCTCAGAAACGGACACAGCAGCAGAAGCACGGGTAGCAGTGAAAGTGGGAAGCTGAGGGGTGGCACACCCCGCAAAAAGATGGGGGGGCACTGCGTCAGTGGCGGAGGCAACGGAGAGGAGGTTACTCTCGATCCTCCCAAGAGCGGTCTCAAGGAGATGGATAGTAAGCTCAGTGGGTTGCTTCTGGAGAAGCACGTCGCGAGCAGTAGCGAGGCGGTCAGGGAGGCGTGTGACTAACCAGTGCACAGTGAGCCACATGGGGGGGGGGAGCAACAAGAAGCTGGGCATCGGTGTAGGCCGCACGGAAACCGGCATCAAGTGAACGCAGGTGAGTCACGAGGTCGGACACAGTCGCAAACGAGCCAAGGTTGGGAAACACGAACGGCATGAAGAAGCAACTGAGGGAGGCAGAGGAAGGGATGGAATAGCGCGCAACAACAGCATCCCAAATCCCCTGCGCAGTCTCCACTTGGGCAAAGTGGACGGCCTCAGTCGGTGGGAGGAGCTCCGTCAGCGCAAGAGCAGTGGCAGCGTTGCGAGAGTCCCACACGTCCCTCGCCAAGACAAGACGGTCATAGTCCGCCTGCGCCGCAGGATTCGGCTCCGAGTCGGTCGGGGGGGGGTCGGGAGACAGGGGCGCCTTGAGGGCACCAGACGCGTGGGCCTACAGGGTGGCGCCGTCCTGACGCTGATTGGTAAGGTAGCGCGTGGCTTGGCGCTGCCAAGTACTGAACTCGATCGGGCGGCCCTCCGCATCGAAACGAAGGCGGCGGGACTCCATGCTGGAGGCTAGGCTAGAGGCGGCTGGAGCACAGAGGAGAAAAAGCGAGGCGGGAAACTGGAGGCTAGGAGCTAGGCTAGAGACTAGTCTACATAGGGTCACAAGGGAGAGGAGCGGCTGCCAGCCGCTAAGCAGAAGGCCAGTGACAGTAGGGACGGTTCGGGCCTGGTGAACAGGGAGGTGGAGGGGTTAACCCTAAAATGACCACGGGCCTGGTGAGAGTTCGGGCCGGGCGGCGCAGGGCGAGGGCTAGTGCTAACGGAGGAAAGGGTGTGGGCAGAGGGCTGGCTAGGCGCTGCCTGGGGCGGGGGCTGGTGCGTGGGCAGGGCGCGGGCGAAGGGCAGGCCAGGCGCGGGTTAGGTGCGGGCTTGGGATAGGTGGGGCTGGTGCGCGGGCATGCACTAAGGGAGGGCGCGGAGACGCGGAGGCGCGAAGGCGGAGGCGCGATGCGCGGAGGCGCGGAGGCATGAGGCGGAGGTGCGGATGCGCGAGCTAGGGCGCGGGCCTGGGCGACGAGCTAGGGCGACGGGCTAGGGCGCGGCCCGAGCGACGGGCTAGGGCGCAGGCCTGGGCGACGGGCTAGGGCGCAGGCCTGGGCGACGGGCTAGGGCGTGGGCCTGGGTAACGCGCCAGGGCGTGGGCCTGGGCGACGGGCTAGGGCGCGGGCCTGGGCGACGGGCTAGGGCGACGGGCTAGGGCGTGGGCCTGGGCGACGGACTAGGGGCGCAGACTAGGGGCGCGGAGGGCACTAGGCGCGGAGGTCCGCGACGGCGCGGGCTAGGGGCGCGGAGGGCGCTGACGCGCGGAGGAGGAGGGCGCTAAGGCGCGGAGAGGGCGCGTAGGGCGCGGAGGCTAAGGCGCGGAGAGGGCGCGGAGGGCGCGGAGGCTAAGGCGCGGAGGGCGCGGAGGCTAAGGCGATGGTGCTCTACGATCAAGCCTTTGTATCAGCACTCTACATGCTTTGCAGCTTGATGCGCTGCGAGGCAATGTACATCGTCATGTCGCGGTTCGGTATGGGATTGAACACGTTGCCAGACACTCCGTCAACTGGGCGAGTCGCGAGCATGTGCTGGGATCAACGACTCGACATATGAGGCGCCTCCACGTTGAGAATCGTGGCGCATATAAAGCTCTACACAGGTGACGTCGCGAGTATCGTGCAAACTTTGTGGTGCACCAGCGACTCGATATCGTGTGAAGCGCGACACGCTAGACACATCTGGTTGCCTGCTCGTGAGTGATAATAGCAGATGACTTTAAAGTGAATGCACCGTCGGCAGCTTAGTGGGTGCCCGTCGTGCTATGGGTGGGGGCGCGCTCGACAGAGTGTGATTCGCGGAATACTATTGTCACGATGTGCACAACGGGGGAACTAGCTGCGCGACGGCGTGAGAGCTGCCCCATAACATATTCGAGAGACGTTGTCATTGCCGAGACGTTGTGAAATTTTGTGTTGTATTAGAACGGTTGATCCGGTGATACTTGAGCATAACGTTCCTGGCCTCTCTTTGCAATAATGATGCGAGTTTGAAACGAAATTGGCAACTGCCGCCATGGTTTATCCTCACGCTAGATGTCACCTAGAAGTGACAAATATGTAGCGTTGGCGATCCTACCAGATAGATGTTCGGGCTAGCTTCGATTTCGGCAGTGGGAGTGCTGGCAATCGTAAACGTTGACGCCCATCTTGTTGGAAACAATAGATCTTAAGCGCCTCTGTCGTGTCGAAACACTAAGGCACAAACGAAGCGAAGCATACCGAAGCACCGGCGAGTCAACCCTCGGAGGTTGAAAGTAACTGTTGGAGGTTACGCGAAAGTCAAATGTCAGCGACCTTTGACCTGACAAGTACAGCGCGACAGCAAGGACACACAACTGACTCGCTACAGAGCAGTTGCCCGAGTCGTCACTGTATCGAACCGCAACAGCAACAGTAAAGTAGTTACAACCGTATCTCTTCGTATTCATTGTACTCTTATATAATCTTGTATCTCCTTGTTTTAATCAATCTACTTTGCCCTCACATACTAGCGCAAGGTGGTTCAAACACTTCTCGTTAAGCTTCCGCTATTACAACAAGTCCTACTCAGAGTTTAGCCCTGCAAAGATCCTAAGGGCTTTTTCTCAGCCCAACATGGTATGAGAGCTATCAGGGCAAACTCAACTATTATCAAGATACCTACAACATCAGAAGGCATGGCAACTCAGAAGGAGAGAAGCTCCTCTAACGGCTCTCCTGGTACCACTCCTACTCCACCTCCTGCCTCTGGCCTACATACAGAGGAAGGCACAGCAACAAGACCAGCAGCTACGTCTACTGAAACTCCCGCAAATCAGGCTACGGGCTTCGACCCAAGCATGATGGAGAAGTTCTTCTCCTTCATGTCCTTCTACGAGCAGCATCAGCAAACAGCACTTGCGCAGTCAAACATCAGCAACAACAACAACGACGTCACACCCATGAGTCTTGATGGCTCATCCTATGCGCGCGGAAACCAGCAGCAACCTACCTTCGCCCCGTATGAACCTCAACGTGGTTCAGTCAGCTTCATGCCGCGCCAGCAGACTTAACCTGAACAAGAGAAAACATTGGACGCACTTCAAGTTCAGTCGCAGTTCGCGCACGTCCTGAAACTACAGACATCAAGACCGTTCGACGGAAAAGACTTCTTTACCTGGTCATTCGAATTCGAGCTAATGATGGAAGGCGCGCAGATACTTGGCTTCTTCGACGGGTCCCTGCCATACCCAACACACGGGACACAATACGACAAACAGCAGTACACATATCAGTCGATGATGGCGTACACGATCCTACTGCGCAACGTCACGCCAACCCAACAGCAAAATATCCGGTCTTATCGAGGATACGGCAACTCCACCGAGCTCGCGTACAGCCACCTGAAGAATCTGTATCAAGCAACAGACAGCGTTAACCAGAGTCGGTTAATGGCACAACTGACAACAGTGGAAATGAAACCAGGCGAAAAGGGGATGGCGTATATCAGTCGCTGTCGCGAATTGCGCGACAAACTTCTTCGATGCGGAGGGTCAATATCGGAAGACGCCTTCGTCACAGTCGTCATCGGCGGGCTAGGTCCTCATTGGCGCTCCACTCGCGCCATACTCCGAGCTCATGGAAAGATCTCCGAAGCAGCACTCTGCGCCGAAATCCACGCTGAACAACAAGACATGGATCTGCAAGAGGAACGGCACAAGAAGAAAACATCAGCACCCGAATTTGCATTTCACACTCAACGGCGCTACAACAACAACAACCGACACCAACCGAAACCCGTACCTCCGTTCTGTCATATCTGCAAGACATCAGGACATCCGCGCACACACTGCCCGAATCGACAACAATCAACAACGCCACAGCGACAGCTTCGACCTTCAAGCAGCCAAGTCACTTCAACACAAGCGAACCCCACCGCTCACGTTCAAACGATACCAACGGGACAACCTGCACAAGGAGCAAGGAACATCGTCAGCTGCATGGCAAGACTGTCGGATTCCTGCATCACTGAATCGCCACCGCACTACTCACCAGAAGAACGACTTGACGAAAGGACTCCGCGCCGTGAGACACTGGAGCCGAACCCGACATACGCAGCTATCGCCCAGAGTGAGCCATCCGGGAAGGACACTTGGTTCTTGGACAGTTGCTGCGGGCAGCATATGTGTTCTTCGGGTCGCTTCGTTCAACGCGAACACCAACTTCAACGCGAGGTTGTCATTACCGTCGCCAACAATCAGAACCTGCGCACACGACGACAAGGCGTGGTCCAACTTCAGTCAAGGGAAACAAACGTTGTACTACAGATGTCAAAGGTCTTAATCGCGGAGGGACTCGGCTACAACTTACTGAGCGTCAGCCAGTTGATGGCGAAAGGCATCCACCTCGAAGCAGATAGCACAACACAGGAGTTCAAGCTGTACCACGGGAGAGGAGGTCTTTACATCGGCAAGGCCGTACTGAAGAATAACGTGTTCGTCCTCGACTTCGTCCCAGACTTAGGCACCGCCGACAGCGATGGAATCGTCACCTTCACCTCCTGGACACACCCACCGGATCTTGATCCTGATTTCAGCCCCGAAGGGTTCTGGTATTCACATACCATTCCTGAGGCAGAACAAATACGAGCATTAGCAACGATTCAACACTCGGCAGCAGCAGAGACAACACCGACAGCAGCAGAGGCAACATCGGCAGCAGCAGAGACAACACCGACAGCAGCAGAGGCAACATCGGCAGCAGCAGAGACAACATCAGCACCAATCCCGGGTTCTTCAACCGCACCAGCTCCGATCGACAACGACACTCCACCGACCCCTGCACAGCAGCTGAATCCAACACCTCGAGAAGTACATCGAAGCGCAAACGTCACCGCCAGTTTCTACTCCAACTCCGACGAATACTGACGCTCACCCAGACATCGCGCTGACGAAGACCTCTGGCACAAACGACTAGGACATCCAAGCAACACGACAATAAACAACACGATACGAGCAGGCATTCTTAACAAAGATTCACTACTCTTACCCGACGGCAGAGAACTTCGACGAATGAGAGGAACTTGCTTCACCTGTCCAGAAGCTGACTTACCGCATCAGCCCTTCGTCTCTCACCACAACCCGAGCGCACCCGCTTACGCACCACTCGAGAAAGTGTACAGCGATATCCTGTATAATCGCGAACCTGGACAAGAAGCATACAACTACACCATCACGTTCATCGACGCCGCCACACGCTATGTCTGGCATCTCAACCTTCTAAGCCGCGACATGGTCTTCCAAGCTTTCATCGCATGGCTTCCAGTAGCAGAACGAGAATCAGGTGTAAAACTAAAGAGCTTCCAGTCAGATGGAGCAGGGGAATACACGTCCCAGCAGTTCAAAGACTACCTGGCGGAACGAGGAATCAAGCGGCTCATCTCTCTCCCCTACGCCCATCAACAGCAGGGTGTAGCAGAAAGGATGAACAGGACCCTTCAAAACACCATGCGCAAGCTGCTACGTGGCATGCGGCTACCCCACCACCAGTGGCCCGAAGCAATGGACCACGCCGTCATGCTGCACAACTTGCTCTCGTCATCATCGCTCCCGAACAACGCATCACCGCACCTGCTGTGGACAGGAAAACAGGGCAGCACCAAAATGTTACGAAATTTCGGCTGCATGGTACAGTACCGACCCCCATCCGCACGCGCTGGCCGTTTCTCACAACGCGCACAGTGGGGACTACACCTGGGCATCGAAAAACACTACAACGCGTGGAAGATTTTTGACGTCCACTCAAAGGAAACAGTGGCAGCACGTGACGTCATTTTCTACGAACGACTCACTCTTTCGTCGTACCTGTACAACTTGGAGACCTCACGAGATGTCACAGGCGGATTTCGAGGGGACCGAGCCTTCGCCTCGGCAGAAGACGAAGCTGACCTGGACGAGCAGACCATGGACGGAGCTTCGGAGGAAGCCGGACCTCTCCCCTACTGCTCAGTGGACATTCCCATGGACGACGACAACCCACGCGACAGCATCAACGCCGAAGTCTTCTACGACTTCGCCGACAATGGTTACGTTACACCCGCCCGAGTCAACACCAACGAAGCCGAACGCGTAGGACCAAATTTCTTACCTGATTTAGAAGCCGGAGACGAAGCAGTATATCCCGAGGATCCAACACTCCCCCGCTACACACAAAGTGGCCTCCAGATACTCGGCCTCGTCACCGCCGTTCACGGCACCGCACTTCCTAAGGAGCCTGCGACGGTTCAGCAGGCTCTGGGGGGGGGACATAAGGAAAAATGGCGTGAGGCCATGGACAGGGAGCTAAAAGCACTGGAAGAACGGAACACCTGGAAGGTGGTTCCCATCAGCGTGGCACGCAACAAAACAGTGCTCACCGGAAAATGGGTCTTCCGTGTGAAGACAAAGGCAGACGGCACCATCGACAAGTTTAAGGCGCGCTGGGTCGTACGCGGCTTCGATCAAGAGCACGGACGCGATTTCACCGAGACGTTCGCCCCAGTCAGCCGACACACTTCACTTCGAATTCTTCTCGCGATCGCCGCCATGAAGAGGAAGAAGCTGCGGCAAATCGACGTCGCGAATGCATTCCTCTACGCACCTGTTGACGCCGAGATCTTTGTCGAGCTTCCACACGGCTCCAACGGAGAACCCAATCGAGTCTGTCAGCTGCTGAAGTCGCTTTACGGCATCAAGCAAGCCCCGCGGCTATGGCAACAATACCTGCACGCTCGCCTCATTCGCATTGGCTTCAAACAACTACCGCATGATCAGGGCATGTACCGGCTCACGAATAACACCGACTACATCCTGTTAATCGTCTACGTAGACGATCTACTCTACATCGGCTCGACCGACGGCATCACAACCTGGTTCGAAGGGGAGCTGCAGAAGGACCTCACACTCACGGTCTCATCTACCGTCGCACAGTACCTCGGCCTCAACATCCGAGAAGAGGAAGACGCGATTTACCTCAATGCCGCGAAATACGCCGACACCATAGCCAAGCGCTTCGCACTCACACCGACCGCCATCTCCACACCATACCGCTACACGACAGGAAGCGACAAGGGAAGCTCCGCTCTACTTAAGCCCGCCGGTATACGCGACTACCAAAGGAAACTGGGTTGCCTCCTTTTCGCAGCCGTCACCTGCCGCCCGGACCTATCATACTCCGCAAGCCAGCTCGCCACCTACCTCAAGAAGCCTGAAACGGAACACCTGGCGGAGCTCGACCGCGCTCTTCACTATCTCGTCAGCACCCCGACGATCGGCTTGACTTACTACAAGAACACAACTACACCACCTAAGTTAATCGGCTACGTCGACGCCGATCACGCTGGCGACTCCGACAACAGGCGCTCTCGCACTGGCTACATCTACCTCCTCGAAACTATTGGACCTATCTCTTGGCAGTCGAGCAAGCAGGAATTAATCGCCCTCTCGTCAGCTGAAGCAGAATATATTGCACTCTGTTCAGCCACCAAGGAGGGACTTTACCTTCGCGAATTGCTGGAAGAAGCAAAGCTGGCTCAGTTACCCAGCTTCACTCTGTTCTGCGACAACCAGTCGGCAATTCGCATTGCCAACAAGAACGGCTTCGCGAACAGGACGAAACACATCGCCCTGCGATATTTCTTCGTGAAGGATGAAATCGAGAAAGGGAGACTCGAGCTGTCATACTGCCCCACGTCCGAGATGGCAGCTGACTACCTGACCAAGAAGCTCGGAAAACAGAAGTTCGAGTACTGCATGCTGCTGACTGGACAGAGCCACGTCACCAGCAGCGACACTCCAGAAGCGAAGGGGAGTGTTGGAAACAATAGATCTTAAGCGCCTCTGTCGTGTCGAAACACTAAGGCACAAACGAAGCGAAGCATACCGAAGCACCGGCGAGTCAACCCTCGGAGGTTGAAAGTAACTGTTGGAGGTTACGCGAGAGTCAAAGGTCAGCGACCTTTGACTTGACAAGTACAGCGCGACAGCAAGGACACACAACTGACTCGCTACAGAGCAGTTGCCCGAGTCGTCACTGTATCGAACCGCAACAGCAACAGTAAAGTAGTTACAACCGTATCTCTTCGTATTCCTTGTACTCTTATATAATCTTGTATCTCCTTGTTTTAATCAATCTACTTTGCCCTAACATACTAGCGCAAGGTTGTTCAAACACTTCTCATTAAGCTTCCGCTATTACAACAAGTCCTACTCAGAGTTTAGCCCTGCAAAGATCCTAAGGGCTTTTTCTCAGCCCAACACATCTTAAGTGTGCTGGCATCTCTGGTTGTTTTGAGCACTTGCTGGAACAGCTAAGGCGCATGAACATTTGAGCAGACATCTCGTATACTCAGACGGTGATTGCAACAATGAGACAGCTGGAAAAACTTCTCTGATGGGTTGCAACGGGCGTTGTACGATGTGGCAGCACGCTCAGGGAGGGCAGCATGATACTGAAGTGGATTGTGCAAGGCGTGCCGACGTGTAAGCGCTACAAAGTACTTCTCGTAGTGGCGCGTCGTGAACAAAATGCTCGCGACTTGATTTTCTGATGGCTGTGTTGTGATTTCGATGTGCAGGGAGTCGGTTTGCTCTCGCCTGTGACACTTGTGATTGGCCAGTCCACGACCGAACGATGCCAAGTTTTGCAATGGTAGCGAGATGAGTTCGCAAGTGTTCGCTAATACTATAACTCTTCAGGTGTCCGACGTGGACCGGCTCGCCGAACCAAACAAGCCTCCCCATTATAGTCCCACATTCGCTCAGGGAGCGGGTCCACGCTTAGGTCTGAGGTGGTTTGGTGGACTGGTCCTCATCGACCGCATAGAACCAGGGTGGAGCAAACCGGTCGCGGATGTCGCCGGTCTCGTCGCTGGCCCGCAGGCGTTGGGCTCCGAGATTGTCGATGTCTCTACCATGTTTCGGGTTTCGCAGCCAGGTTCGGATCTCGTTGCAAGGTCGCGGATTTGGCCGCCAAGGTGAAAATAGTTGGCAAAGCACTAAGAGATCCGCCCCCATGGAATGATCCCCTCAAGGCGATTATTTTCCACCACGATCATTTATATTGTATTATTTACAATGAAAAACTCATATCGGTAAAAGTGTAATATGTGGAGACGCGGGGTATCGATCCCCGTACCTATCGCATGCAAAGCGATCGCTCTACCATGTGAGCTACACCCCCGTGTGATATGGGAGGACAGTGTATTACATATCAAATATTCACTCCTTCATCGTCATGTTTCACGATTCTGAAAGCGATGGGATCGCGGACCCGCTGAGGATCATGACACGCATACACGCACGCCATGCTCCATCTAGTCGCCTGCCAATTTCGCTCGCGGCATTCCTCGTGGCGACGATGCTTTGCGACTGGCCGTGCGATTTGTCCAGAAAGACTGCATCGACGGTCGTGAGCGCTCTGGAAGGGGCGGCGGGAATGGAGCACGCCATGTCGTTGTATCGGGTGAGACAACAGCGGGAGAGCGCGCAGGCAGCCGCCACTGTTTTCCCATCCAGCAGCGCCCCTCGGTACCGCTGTGAACCGCACTGGCTTGCTCCGTCCGCCACAGCCTTCCACGAACCGGAAGCGCCCTGCCCACCGTGTCGACCCTTCATGGCCCACCCACCGTCGCCCTATCGCCCTCTGCCGCCGCCCCTCAAACCCGCTCCTCCGCTTTCTTATTCTCGCCGCCGTATACTCTCGACCCTTTCCCCCGCTCCCTCCTTGCTCACTCTTCCTCCCCATTCCCCTTCCCCTCTCCCTTCCCATTCGCTCCCCCCGCCCCGGCCCCCATCCCCCCCATTCACCCCCTCCCCCCCTCGAACCACACACACTCCTGCAGGCCTGGGCGGACGCCTACGGGCTCTCCCCCGACTCGCTGCTTCCGCCCTCCCCCCTCTCCCTTCCGCCCTCCCTCCCCCCCGCCCCTCATCTCGAGGACTGCGCCGCGCTCACAGCGCTGCGCCAGCAGGCGGAGCAGTGGGGGGAAGGGGGGGAGCCGCCAGCATGGGCGGACCCACAGCCCGCTCAAGGAGTGCGAGGGGCGCCGGAAGGTGGGGCGCAGGGGGAAGGGGAGGGGGGGGCGGCGTGCTGCAGGCGCGCAGCCTCTGGGGAGGCGAGCGGCGAGTTCAAGGCGTCAGTGACGGTTGGCGCTGCAGCAGCCGCCTCCGCCTCTCCTCCCCTCACTGCCTGCTGCTCGTGTGTTCCCCAGCCGCCCTGGGTGCGTGCCTGGTGCGTGGTGGGTTGGGGATGGTGGGTGGGCAGGCGGGCGGGTGGGTGGGCGAGCAGGCGGGTGGGTGGGCGAGCAGGCGGGTGGGTGGGCGAGCAGGCGGGTGGGTGGGTGGCCCGCTGAGGCTGGGCGTCGTGTGTCGCTCTCTACTACACCTGGGCATGTGCACTCCCGCCCGCACTCACTCTTGGGTCCACCCCTGACCACATTCCTCCGCTCCCCCTTTTCAACCATTGCCCCTTGACACACCCCTGCTTCCCATAACCGCACTCCCCATGTCGTGCGTTCCTGCTCCGTGCTGTTCCTCCTGTCTCCTGTTCGCATAGGTTGACAGTGCAGTGAGAATTGGAGTGGTGCATGCAGACGGGTGTTCGCTCTTCGCTCGTCTTCTCATCTCCGTGCTGTTCCTTCTTTTCCATGTTTCTCCTCGTCTCCTCGTCTTCTTGTATCCTCTTCTCCTCTCCTCATCTCCTCTTCTCTTCTTCTCCTCTCCTCATCTCCTCATCTCCTCTTCTCCTCTTCTCCTCTCCTCATCTCCTCTTCTCCTCTTCTCCTCTCCTCATCTCCTCTTCTCCTCTTCTCCTCTCCTCATCTCCTCTTCTCCTCTTCTCCTCTCCTCATCTCCTCTTCTCCTCTTCTCCTCTCCTCATCTCCTCTTCTCCTCTCCTCTTCTCCTCTTCTCCTCTCCTCATCTCCTCTTCTCCTCTTCTCCTCTCCTCATCTCCTCTTCTCCTCTTCTCATCTCCTCTTTTCCTCTTCTCCTCTCCTCTTCTCCTCTTCTCCTCTCCTCATCTCCTCTTCTCCTCTTCTCCTCTCCTCATCTCCTCTTCTCCTCTTCTCCTCTTCTCCTCTCCTCTTCTCCTCATCTCCTCTACTCCTCTTCTCCTCTTCTCCTCTCCTCGTCTCCGGCGCCCATGGTCGGGGCGTCGCATCGGCAGGTGCGAGGGGCGGACAGTGACAATCTGGCGCTAACCAGAGTGGTGCAGAGGGATGTGTGGGAGTGGCAGTTCCCCCCCTCCTGTGTCAGCCGCCGCCTGCTGGTGGTGCCATGGCCCGAGGACCAGTGGCATGGCATGGGGTCGCAGGTACACATGCTGGCATTGTATGCATGGCATGGCATGGGATGGCATGGCATGGGATGGCATGGCATGGCATGGCATGGCATGGGATGGCATGGCATGGCATGGCATGGCATGGCATGGGATGGCATGGCATGGCATGGCATGGCATGGCATGGCATGGGATGGGATGGCATGGCATGGCATGGCATGGCATGGCATGGGATGGCGTGGCATGGCATGGCATGGCATGGCATGGCGTGGCATGGCATGGCGTGGCATGGCATGGCATGGCATGGCGTGGCATGGCATGGCATGGCATGGCATGGCGTGGCATGGCGTGGCATGGCATGGCGTGGCATGGCATGGGGTCGCAGGTACACATGCTGGCATTGTATGCATGGCATGGCATGGGATGGCATGGCATGGGATGGCATGGCATGGCATGGCATGGCATGGGATGGCATGGCATGGCATGGCATGGCATGGCATGGGATGGCATGGCATGGCATGGCATGGCATGGCATGGCATGGGATGGGATGGCATGGCATGGCATGGCATGGCATGGCATGGGATGGCGTGGCATGGCATGGCATGGCATGGCATGGCGTGGCATGGCATGGCGTGGCATGGCATGGCATGGCATGGCGTGGCATGGCATGGCATGGCATGGCATGGCGTGGCATGGCGTGGCATGGCATGGCGTGGCATGGCATGGCATGGCGTGGCATGGCATGGCATGGCAGGACATGGCATGGCATGGCATGGCATGGCATGGCATGGCATGGCATGGCATGGCATGGCATGGCATGGCATGGCATGGCGTGGCATGGCATGGCGTGGCATGGCATGGCATGGCGTGGCATGGCATGGCGTGGCATGGGATGGCATGGCGTGGCATGGGATGACATGGCGTGGCATGGGATGGCATGATGAGCACCAGTGGGAGCCACGACTGATGCTCTTGGGCAGCAGTGTGTCCCTCCCAGAGTTGCTTAGGCTTAAGCTATCGAATGCGCGGATGCCCTGCGTCCCACCTCTCCTTGAGGCGTCCCACCTCTCCTTGAGGCGTCCCACCTCTCCTTGAGGCGTCCCACCTCTCCTTGAGGCGTCCCACCTCTCCTTGAGGCGTCCCACCTCTCCTTGAGGCGTCCCACCTCTCCTTGAGGCGCCCCACCTCTCCTTGAGGCGTCCCACCTCTCCTTGAGGCGTCCCACCTCTCCTTGAGGCGTCCCACCTCTCCTTGAGGCGTCCCACCTCTCCTTGAGGCGTCCCACCTCTCCTTGAGGCGTCCCACCTCTCCTTGAGGCGTCCCACCTCTCCTTGAGGCGTCCCACCTCTCCTTGAGGCGTCCCACCTCTCCTTGAGGCGTCCCACCTCTCCTTGAGGCGTCCCACCTCTCCTTGAAGCGTCCCACCTCTCCTTGAGGCGTCCCACCTCTCCTTGAGGCGTCCCACCTCTCCTTGAGGCGTCCCACCTCTCCTTGAGGCGTCCCACCTCTCCTTGAGGCGTCCCACCTCTCCTTGAGGCGTCCCACCTCTCCTTGAGGCGTCCCACCTCTCCTTGAGGCGTCCCACCTCTCCTTGAGGCGTCCCACCTCTCCTTGAGGCGTCCCACCTCTCCTTGAGGCGTCCCACCTCTCCTTGAGGCGTCCCACCTCTCCTTGAGGCGCCCCACCTCTCCTTGAGGCGTCCCACCTCTCCTTGAGGCGTCCCACCTCTCCTTGAGGCGTCCCACCTCTCCTTGAGGCGTCCCACCTCTCCTTGAGGCGCCCCACCTCTCCTTGAGGCGCCCAGACCCACACCCCAGTGCTTGGGCTCGGTCCTCTCATCATTCCTGTTGTCTCACTCACCTGCCTCTGTTGAAACCACCTGGGATTCACCTGGGCGTCAGGTGCACATCATGGCAGTGCTGCTGAGCGTGGCCCTCTCCTCCAATCGCATCCTCGTGCCGCTGCCCGCCTCCTACGGCCGCGCCAACTCCTCCCACTGCCACGGTCAGTCACCCACTGCCACGGTCACTCACCCGCCCTTGTGCTCGCACTCGCTCCCCAGCACCTGCACACTACCAGCCCCACACCATGCCCTGCCCCACGGTGAGTCACCCTGGGCTAGCCTAGCCCAGGCAAGCATCTCCCTCACTCCACCTTGTCACTTCCATCCTTGCCCGGCCCCACTCTGCCCTTCCCTCCTCAGCATTCCTTCCTTCCTTGCTACATCTCAATGTGATGTGCTTTCAGTACGCCTGCTACCACTGTGTCATCAACTCTTATTTCGCCTCCCTAGCCTTCCAAGTATTGCCTGTGCTGCTGTGCAACTCAGTGCATGTTGTGCGACAGCATTCGTTGTTTAAACGAATCCAAAACAGCATCTAGATGGTATACAATGCACACATTCCTTTGTCAGATACTTCTCGTTCGGAATGTCCCTCTCCAATCTTCGTGTATTCAAGAGACATCCTTTTTCGCCTTGACTTCTTTACCTTGAACGGACGCTGCCAGAGAAGCTTCTCAGTTAAGCTACCTAGTTTGTTGCACAACATGGAGCAATAGGCATGTACCACCGGTGATGCCTTCATGATTTGAAGTTTCAACTTGCATTCCCACTTGATGCAGAGCTACATAGGGATTCAGACACTGCTCACAAAATAGGTGAAAGGGTGTCTTCACATTTAAACTCATGTTCCTTGCCACAGGCGCACTGACACGACATCTTTGCTCCGCACTACCCACACGTGCCCAGCAACGGGCCGATCCTCAACTCCAACAGCTGCAACCGCCCTCACTTCTCTTGCCCGTCATCCCACCAATGACAAACAAATGATTGACCGCAGGCATGCCCAATGCAATGCCCCACACGCCCTCAACCCCCACCGCTCATCCCCCTCTGTCCGCCCCCACCAGCCATGGGCCATGGCAGCTCCTGGTCCTGCTTCTTCGCCCCCATCGCCTCCCCGCTCTGCTCCCAAGAGGTCGCCCTCGCCCTCTCGGCCAATCAGCTGCCGCCATGTATCGCCCCAGCGGAGGGCTACAGGGCGGCGGCGGCAGCAGCGGAGAGGGTGGTGTGTGTGAACACGTCGTCCCTCAACGACCTCAAGTTCGAAGCCTCTGCTGCCGGGTGCGTGGCAGACAGGCCTTGTACGGTTGAGGACGGGTGCAGAGCGGTTGGATGTGGCAGCAGCAGCAGGTGTCCATGGCAGGTGGCAAGTGCATGGATATGAGCTGCTGCTCACCTGCCTCTTGTTGCACTTAATGATCCTTTGCTGTTCGTGCGCCTGCTGTGCTGCTTGTGCGCCCCGCTGTTTGTTCCACCACATGGCACGGCACGGAATGGCACGGCATGGCACGGCATGGCACTGCATGGCACTGCATGGCATGGCATGGTACTGCAAGGCACTGCATGGCATGGCACTGCACTGCACGGCATGGCGCGACATGGCATGGCATGGCATGGCACGCACGGCATGGCATGGCATGGGTGGCAGGCTGTGGGGCGAGGCATACGCCAAGGACCCTGATGTGGTGGAACACCGAGGGGAGGTGCAGCTGGAGGGCACCGAGCACAAGAAGGTAGGTGGGAGAGGGATCAGAGGGTGAGCGGGAAACGCGGTGCATGTGGGTTGCTGCAAGATTACGCAACACCTCTTTTTATCGCACGAACCTTGCACCTCAGTTTCTCTAAGCACGGCATGCCATGTTGTGCCCTCACCTCGTTCGTGCAATTCTTCCTTTCCACGTCTTGCCTTTGTGCCCAACCTCCACTTGTTTCTTGCCGTGTGCTCATCAGCGGCTGCACTCCTGGCCGTTGCAGTAACCTCATGAGATTTCAGGGGTATGACACCCACTCCCACTCCTCTCGTCTCATTGTCTTCCCTTCTTTTTTGCCCGGTGCGCTGCAGCTACACTGGTGGCGGGCGCAGGCGGTGCGCTTCATGCTGAGGTGGCCATCAGCCCATCTCTGCCACGTCATCAACCAACAGAGACACACCGCCTACGGCATGCACGTCGCCAATCGCATCGCGCGGCAAGCAGAGCTTCACTCACAGCTGCTGCAGTCACTGCCCCCTCTGCCCCCTCCGAATGACTCAGACGCTCCCAGTGCCGCCGCCGCTGCTGAGGCCAGGGCCATGGCTGCAGCAGTTGCAGCCGCAGCAGCAGCAAGGTTTGCTGGTGGAAATTTCTCCACCGATTCGACTGCCGCTCCTGCTGCTGCTGCTGCAGGTGCTGGAGGTGGTGGAGGTGCGAGTGGGGCATCGCTTGTGTGTGAGCCGTACATGGTGCGGCCCATCATGAGCGTGCATGTGAGGCAGAGCGACAAGCAGGTGGAGATGGGTGTGTGGTCGTTCGCCGCCCACATGCTGTTTGCCGCCCGCCTGCAGCGCACCCTCGTGGACCTCAAGCACGTGTGGCTCTCCACTGAAATGCAGGCGAGTCAGCACGACAAGATCAAGGCACTGCTGCCCATGTGCTCTTTGCCGTTCCCATTCGTCCCTTCCTCTCTCCTACCATTCTTGCTTCCCTCATTCCACCCTGCTTTTCTTCCTCCTCTCCCTCACTGCCTTCCTCTCTCCCTCCTGCCTGCCTGTTTCGTTTCCTGCTTACCTCCCTGTCTCCCACTCTCCCTCCCTCTGCGCGCGAGTGGTGAGCGCGGGGCCAACCCTCTCATTGTTGCTACCCCCACTCACCACGGGCTGCTTGCCAACTCCCTCACTGCGCTCGCGGCACTCAGTGCCCAGCGAAGCCACCACCCTGCTCCCATTCCGCCCACCTGCCCACACCACACTGCACCTCCACACGCATAACACCCTGCCCCTCCCCCACCCTTCCTGCCACCACCCTGCAGTCGGTGATCAACAAGGCGGCCACACTCACAAATGCACGGGTCTGTGAACGTTCCTCTGCGCGGCCAACGGGCAACGGGGGTGGGCCAGAGGGCGCCCTGGGCCACCACGCGTACGCCGCGCGCTGCACGCGCCTGTCCTCACCGATCCCTCTCCGCCCTCCCCTCCCAACCACCCTACAGTCAGTGATCAACGAGGCGGCCATGCCGCTCTATGCGGGGTGGACCTTCCTCTACGCGGCCAACGGGCGCCTGCCAGAGGGCGCGCTGGACCCGCACGCGTACGACACGCTGCAGTCGCCCGCTGCCAGCCTGGCGAGCTTGCTCATCGCAGCGCAGTGCGACGTGTTCCTCGGGTCGCTGGGGTCCAACTGGAGTCGCCTCATCAATGAGCTCAGAGCGACCAATGGGCGGCTGTATAACGGGTTTGTGGCCATGAACCTGGGCGAGTGGTAATGCCATGACCATGGCAAGTCCCCTGCCCTTATAACATTGGAGTGAAATAATAAGGTCTCCTATTTATATTAATGTCATTTTCTCGATAGTAGATATACAAGTACCGTATGTCTTATCTCACACTGCTAATAAGATAGAGGGTGTTTTTTTTTCATATGGGGAAGGATGAGTTCCATTCCATACAAGCTTATCAACTCTAAGAGAGAACCAACATACGGTATGCCATTACATTCAGAGGATTGATTTGACATGCATCCATCCACACATGGTTTAATGACGATTTGACACGTGGAAGAAGTTTCTTCTGAGGTACAACTCTTCTTTACAAACCGATGATGCTTACAGAAGGGTCGTAATGGAGGCAGGGTGTTTGGTCAGGATAGGATGCTGCATAACACTACTTTTAACCACAGCAGAAGTTCATCTCAATTGCAGTTGGCAAAACTAACACCACAGCTACCAGCTTGTGTGTTGCTCATTCCCCATGGCGCTCTTACCACCACCATGACACCTCACAACTCCAACTGCTCACATACAGGGTGCTTTTGCAGCACATGCCATATAGCACACACCATGCGACACATGCCATATAGCACACACCATGCGCCACATGGCATATAGCACACACCATGCGCCACATGCCATATAGCACACACCATGCGCCACATGCCATATAGCACACACCATGCGCCACATGCCATATAGCACATACCATGCATCCCGACATAATCTATCTCAGTGGGAGTCGATCTCAATCCAAGCCCGCTGGATCCCACGCACTGTTCGTTCCACGAACCCGCACCCACCTACCCCAAGGCGAGCCACCTTCTTTCCTTTCAGAATCGGCAGCAGCCAAGCGTGCTGCATGCTGTTGCAGCCCAGGTCCAACTGCCTCAGCGAGGGAATGCGGCTGAGATGCTTCACGAACACCTTGCTCATGCCGCTGCACTGCTGCAGCTTCAACCGCTCCAGCCGCTCAAGCACACGCAGATGCACAGCAGCGCCGTGGCTGATGGCCGCTCCCGACAGGTCCAGCGCCTTCAGCTGCGCCATGCCTTGGATCACCGACCTCACAGCCCGGTCTGCTGCGAACGTGCAGGCAGGCAGGCTGAGGTGGGTGAGCAGGGGGAGGCGAGTCAAGAACACTAGGTCAGCATCATGAAGCGCCGTATCCGCGATGTGGAGGGACTCGAGCCACCTGAGGTTGGAGAGGGACTCGAGCCACCTGAGGTTGGAGAGGGATCGCAGTGCTGCTGTGCTGGGCTCTGCTGCGTGCACCTCCAAGTGCTGCAGGCCCGCTAGCCCACCCACCACCTCCCATATGCTGCCGTCGATGCGGTTGCCAAAATCCTCACTCGCGCAGGCAGCCCCTTTCTTGGGAGGCTTTTGGAAGGTTCTGATTACCTCTGGCAGGCGAGATCTCGAGAAGTCTAGCTTTGGCCCAACTAGCTTCGGCCCAAAGCGTTGGCCGTGGAAGGGGTTGCCGAAGTGGTGGTCGTTGGATCCCGGGTGCCTGGTGATGATTGTCGGCGCCAGCAGCAGCCTCTTCAGCTTCACCAGTCCCCTGAGGTGGACCCATCCCTTTGCACTCACCCCTTTGCTGCACGTGCAGGACAAGGCCTCAAGGCTCGTCAGCACCCCCACCTGCTGCAGAATAGAGTCAGTCACGCGGCTCACATGCAGCTCTCGCAAGCACTGAAACGGCTGAAATGGCTGGAGATTGCTGATGGTATCACACAGAGGGGACCGGCTGCCGTGGCGCTTGGGTGGTACGTTGGGAAGCAGGTCAAAGGGGTCAAAGCAGGCTACGACGAGCCGGTGGAGGCGAGGGATGCACTGCAAGAGTGGCAGCGCATCTGCATGGATGGAAGTTTCGTGGAAGTGAAGGGCTGTGAGGGAGGGCAGGCGGAGGAGGTGCCTCATGGCGAGCGGCGAGACAGGGTTGACCCGGCGGAGGTCGAGGGTGGTGATGGATGGCAGGCAGTGCGCGTAGCAGAGGGGCGTGAGGTGCAGGTACAAGGCGAGGGAGAGGTTACAGAGAGTGAGCTCTGTAGCCGTGGGGTCCTGGGAGGAGAGCTGCGAAACCACCCAGTCGATCTCCCGGGTAACTCTTCCCTGCCTGTGGGGGCGGAATTGCAGTATAGCATTGATCCTTCCCTGCAGCCTTGCCCTCACCTCCGCATTGCTGGCTCCGCTCCTCCCGAATCCACTCGCGCCACTTCTTTGCTCCCGGCACTGTGGGCCGCGGAAAGGAGTGGCTGCAGTGGACCGGTGGGGGAATGGGGGAGGGGTGGGATGGGGGCAAGAGCGGGGAGGGGGAATGGGTGAGGCTTGGGACAAGGGGCAAGAGTGGAAAGAGGGGAGCAACGAGGGAATGCGAGGGCGACTCAGTCATGAATGGTGCGTGTGAATTAGAGGGGAATTGGGATGGAGTGTGAGCGTTGGCGAGGAACAGAGGAAACAGGAAACTTTCAGCAGATGAGGAGGAAACGGAAGGGGAGGAAAAGACAGGAAAGGAGAGTCAAGGGGAGGAAAATGAATGGATGGGGCCAGATGGACACGTAAGCAAGTAGCAGGTGAGGGTCTCTGATATGAGGCCCTTCGGACGCGGTACTTGTAAGATCAGAAGGGATTTCTTTCACATTTTCTCATGCTTCTCAGCCACTCCAGGTAATGACTGTCGCCAACTCCCTCTTGTGCAGATGGCTCTCAACCCCCCTCCAGCCGTCCCTCTCTCCTCACCCCGCTCACCTGCAGGATGGGAAGATCGTCAAGAACCTCCTCTTTCACGCCTCTCTCCCTTGCAACCGGCTGCCTCACTGACTGCCTGTTCGAATCCGCTGCTCGCTCCTCCCATAAACCCTGTTGTGCTCCGTGCCTTACCCCCTGCTCTGCTTCTTGCCTTACCCCCTGCTCTGCTTCCTGCCCTGTCCCTTGCTCTGCTTCTTGCCCTCCCCCCTGCTTTGCACCTTGCCCTGTCCCTTGCTCTGCTTCTTGCCCTCCCCCCTGCTTTGCACCTTGCCCTGTCCCTTGCTCTGCTCCTTGCCCTAACCCCTGCACTGCTCCTTGCCCTGTCCCTTGCTCTGCTTCTTGCCCTCCCCCCTGCTCTGCTTCTTGCCCTCCCCCCTGCTTTGCTCCTTGGTCTGCCCCTTGCTCTGCTTCTTGCATTGCCACGTGATCTGCTGACCCTGTCACCCGCCCTTCCTCTCCCTCTGCTTCGTTGTCGTGATTCTCCTCTGCCTCGTCGCTTGCTCCTTCCACTTGCGTGAACCCAGCCCTCCCCTCAAACCCTTGCCTGCAAGTCTCATTCCCGGAAACCTCGAGCCCATCGCCCATCGTCTCATCCATTGCCTTGGTCGTTTCCTCCGCCTCGTCCCTCACCCCCTCTTCCTCCGCCTCGTCCCTCACCCCCTCTTCCTCCGCCTCGTCCCTCACCCCCTCTTCCTCCGCCTCGTCCCTCACCACCTCTTCCTCCGCCTCGTCCCTCACCCCCTCTTCCTCCGCCTCGTCCCTCACCCCCTCTTCCTCCGCCTCGTCCCTCACCCCCTCTTCCTCCGCCTCGTCCCTCACCCCCTCTTCCTCCGCCTCGTCCCTCACCCCCTCTTCCTCCCCCCCTCCTCGTTCTCCTCTTCCCACTGCTTCTGCATCATCTCCTCGTTCTCCTCTCTCAATCTATCCGCCTGAGCCTTCCGACCCTCGAATCCGAATGCCAGCCGCCTCACAGCCTGCACCATGGAATGGATGGCCTCCGCATGGCCGGATACAGCCGTCAGTTGCTGCCACGTGGGCGATCCGACGAATGTGTTAAGGAGGGAATGGGTGTGTGGGGGAACGAGGGAGAAAGGTGAGCGGATATTTTCCTGCTTGGTCAGGTTTGCCCGCCTGACTCACACGAGACGACAGGACAGGTGGGTTGGAGTCCTGCACACCTCACTCTCGGCGTTGCTGACCGAATGGCGTCCGCATAAGCAGAGAGGTTTGCCACACGGTGCAAGAAAAAAAAGGTATGAGAGCCAGGATAAGCAGCGGGGGGAGGTGGTGCGATGCAGTGATGCAGAGGCGGAGTGGCGAGAGGAGGCCAGGAAGTGGGAAGAGACCTATCAATTCCTGTCAGATGGTGCCGGGCAGGAAAATATATAGGCGGGGAAGGAAACAAGGGTGTGGCACATGCGATATAACGGACGGGGGACATAAAGCCAAGGAGAGAGAAAGGAGGTTGTGAAGGTAGGGAAGGCAAGGAAGGGTGGGCGGAGGGGATACGAGAAATGGAGAAAAGGGCGACGCCCATGCGAGAGAATAGAGAGACAATAGTAGAGAGAGAGGGAGCTTGGAGGCGCGAGAGAGAATGAGAGGGAGGAGGGAAATAAGAAGACGGTAACAGTGGGAAAAAAGAGGGAATCCGTGGCATGGCATGTCTTATCATGGCATGGCATGATGGCGCGGCGGCATGGCGTGGCCTGACGAGGGCGTTGAACGTGCCGTGAGCACTCACCTCCATCATCATCATCATCGGATGCGCGCACGAACCATCCGCCATGCGCGCGCGCTTGCGAGTTCCCTCATCCAGAGACATCACGGCTCTCGTGAGCCACTCCTCTCGAAGTACGGCAACTACTGACGACATCGTTCCCACCTTGCGCCCAATCCACTCGTCCAGCTCCCCCATCGCCCTCTCGCCCTCCCGCACCACTCCTTCCAGCTCCTCTTCCCGCCGCCTTGCCTCCGCCAACGCTTTCCGCGCTTTCTTCAGTTCGTCCTTACAATCTCTTTCACCCCTCCACTCCCTTTCGTCCCTCCAATCCCCCTCGTCCCTCCATGCCCTCTCGTTCCCCCCATCTCCAGCTGTCAAAATAGTGTCCATCTGATCTCAAGTTCTTCACGGCGTCGTTACCTTCGCACGGCACGTCGTAAATATTCGCGCACCAGTCACCTGGGAGCGACCAACGGCTTTCGACAGACGGGGCGAAGTCGCCACCGAGGGGTGATTGCTGGGCACGGGCGAAGAAATGGCCTTCCCGGTTGGGAGGATTGTCAGTTTTCTAAGCGACAAACTTGTGGGCAAAGCGCGTTGAAGAAAGAACGGCGGGAGAATGACGGATTGACGCTGGGAGGGCACTACTGACCAGAGCATTCAGCGGGCCAGGGATGCGACGCCGCTACCAGACGCATGCAAGCGGGTGAGGGATGAAATTAGGCAGATCGATTCGCTAATTCGTTCATGGAGGGCGGTGTGGCCTAGCTGCAAGGCAGTAACCATCGTTTCGTCACGAAGTTGATGGTCAAAACTCGGGTAGAAAACAGGGTCCATAAACGGGCAAAGTCTAGCGGGGGATGAGTTCTGTTGAAAAGAACGGCTTTGTGTGGGTTGGGAGGGTTGTTTGGTTCTTGTGTGTTGAGCTTGCGGATAAAGCGCATGGCGTGAAAAGCAAGGTCGCGAAGGGAGAACTGAGCATCGAGAGGGAGAAGAAGACCCACAGACGCGTTCTTGCACCGACAAGTTGAACTGTCAGATTGTCACAAACACCATCACAAGGGTGCTATTCTCTAAGGATGCTTGTGAACCGGTGACGGATTTCGCACTGAAGATGCATGCAATCTACCTCACATGGAATGCGTCTTCGAATGCAATACGGCGCCGCGTATTCCGCTTTGTCAGCGTCAAATTTTGAAATTCAAATTTCGCGTTTCCAAACCAGGGTTCGCGATATAAGACGAAATTGATCTGATCGGTATGACTTTTGTGCTCTCCTGAGCTCAGATTACCTACATGTCTGTCCCAGGGTTGTTTGAATATGTCGGCCATGAACATGGTGATGTGATGGGTGTGACCCTGTGAACGCAGTACCCATTGCCAGTGCTGTGGGATGAGCTAGTGGGCCGCACAATGGGGTTGTGGATTTATGAAATTGATGTGGATTTATGATATTGATACATTCAGCATGGTGAATGTTCCTACCACTTGTGTGCCACAGCAGGAGTCTCCCCCACAGAATGGAGTGGATGATGTGGTTGCGTACAGGTCGATGCCAAGCACCCGGCATAATGCTGCCTTGCATGGGCACGCACAGTGCTGCCTTGCATGGGCACGCAGAGATACGACATTGCTTTATACAGCATTTACGAAACAATACACTTCTCATCTCATCTCACCACACGGTACGTATCATGGAACATTAATGAACACGAACCGCGACTGTCTTCTACCCCCAGTGCACCTCATCTCATCCAAAAGCTCAGCCCACTCATCCCCATGCATGCCCACGAACGCATCGCACTGCACCACCACCACCAGCCGTGCCATCCGCTCCCCTTCCCCCCACCCATCTCCCCCCGCCTCCACTGCCCCGACCATACTCCCTCCTCCAGCACCCTCGCTCCCACCACTCTCACCACCACCCACTGTGCTGCCTGCACCGGCCGCAAGGGCAGCCGGCCCTATTGCAGCTGCAGCGCTCTCAGCAGCAGGGGAAGGGGACAGTGCTGCAGTGTTGGCAGCAGGGGCAGGTGGTGCTTGCTGCTGGAGGAGGCGGTGTGGGGTGGATGGCGAGGAGGGGGCGGTGGGTGGGGGCGAGGGCGAGGGCATGTAGAGGGTCCAGTCGGGCAGGTGCATGGTGTTGGGCGGAGGCAGCTGGGCAGGGGAGAGATGGGAGCAGGGAGGGGAATGTTGGGAAGGAAGGGAGGAGAAGAATGAAAAGTGAATTCTTGTGTGGAATGAACATGCTGAAGCGTGGACATGGCAGGTACGAGGTGCGCTTTTGACGTTTGCCACACTCCTCTCTCGCACTCGCTCATGGCCCTCATTACAACAACACCTACGCCCCACATTACGATGCCCACACCACAACCAGCTTTGCCATTGCCATGTGCACCCTCATCCCACCTGAGCATGCCAGCTGACCCACATGTGCCTCACGTCCACATCGCTCAGCCGCAGCACACTCGCTGCCATCACATGCACTCCCACCCCCATCCCTGATGACGTCACCACGCTTCTTCCTCCTCTCCCTTCCTCCCCTCCTCCACCACCACCAGCCCCCATGCCCCCACTCCCCCCCATCACCACACCCACCATGGGCCGCACTACAAATAGGGGTTCCCCTCCTACTCGACCATACTCGCCCATCCCCACCCCTCCGCACAGCTCACTGCACCTGTCGAACCCCCTCGCTCCCCACACTCGCGCCTCCAGTCCTGCCCCCATGCTGCTCGCCCTTGGCTGTGAGTCGGGATTTGATCCCGGAATCAGATCTAGCGTTGCAAGATCTGATGCTTCAGCTGACAAGGAGAGGTTCTGGGCGGCGGCTGGGCCTGCTGAGGTGGCAGCTACTGATTGGAGGATGGAGGCGTAGATGGCTGGGAGGGAAGAGATGTGATTGGCCACGTGGATGCCGTAGGCGGTGTGCCTCTGTTGGTTGATGACGTGGCAGAGATGGGCTGATGGCCACCTCAGCATGAAGCGCACCGCCTGCGCCCGCCACCAGTGCACCTGAAGCAGGGAGGGAGGAGGGGGGGCGAAGCAGAATAAGAAGCAGGAATTGATAAGAGCATCCTGTGCCCGCCACCAGTGCACCTGAGGGAGGGGGCGAGGGGGAAGGCAGAATAAGAATGAGGTGCCCTTCATTGTGCCGCGCAGAGGTGGGCTCGTTGCCAGGGAAGACAGGAGGGGTGGATGGAGCAGCATGGATGAAAAGCAGGTGAGAGGACTCCAGCTCCCAGACATACGGATGCTTCGCTAGTAGCGCACCTGCACTTGCATGCCCAACGATCCGTCACCGCTCAGCACCATTTATCACCACTCACCGTTTTTCACCAGTAACCGTTCTCCACAAGTCACAGAATGCTCGTTTCCGTGCCCCACGGACCTGTTGTGTGAACTCATCTGTGGGTGGCACCTCCCCCAGATACTCCCTCTGTGCCTGCTGCTCCACATGCCGCCCTCCCCAGCTGGCAGGAGAAAAGGCAGGCCACGGGGCGAAGAGGCGCAGGGGGCACAGGGTGGTGGGTGACCAGGACGGGATGAGGGGATATGGGGGAGAGATAGAGAGGGGCACGGTAGTGTGAGCAGGCAGGCAGGGAAGCAAGGCAGCGCCAAGCGATGCAGAATGAGTGTGCACAGGCAGCGTGGATGGAATAGAACTCCTGTGCTTGGGTGCACCAAGGGGTCACTACAACACATACACCATATAGAAGTATAGCACATAAGCTACAGAGATCAGACATGTACATTTTGGTTACTCGGGCCTCCACCGATGAGAGAGCAGCACTGCTGGATTGGTCCACGTCAGACGCATCCAAACACACCACCCTATCTGCTGACGTGGCCAGCTGCTCGAACTGAGAGGTGTCGCGGTGGCATGGCGGCATGCGACTGGTTGCCATAGCAGCGCTGATGTCAGCAGAGCAGTGAGGGGAGGCGATGGGGAAGAAGAAGCAGCCCCAGTCGCCCACGCTGCCATTGCTGCCCATGCCGCCCATTGCCTGGAACTCTGCCATGCCATGCCATGCCAGGATATACAAGAACACAACCGCATGCCATGAGTAGAGTGTGTGTGATGTGTAGCAGACACACTAGAGCCATTGTGAGGAGCGGGGACAGGCTTTCGGAAATCCATACGAGCCAGGGACGCCACAGGGATGAACAGTATTGGAATCAGGGGGGGAAATGAACTTCTAAGCTTAGAGAATGGGATGCGTTTCGGAAGGCAGTGGCCCTAACCTGCCTAGTGATTGGGGCTAGTGCCTCTTTAACCACAAGCACGTTCCCTAAAAGTTTTGATCCTTTTCTTTTCTGCCCTTTCAAAGAAATACTGTTACGACTGAACTTGTGAAGCACTCACATGATGACTTGGGGACATACGGACGCATGCATGGCGGCCACCAGCACGTGCTGCCTGTGCTGTCAACGCTGCCCCGCCGCCAAACACGCACCTCTGCACACCTGGCTGTTGGCTGGCTGGAAGGTTCCTGGAAGCGGCACGAGGGTTCTGTTGTGCAGCATGGCTAGGGCGAGCAGCGCTGCCATTCCGTGCAGCTGAGTGGCATGCGGGGCGATGGGATGGGGGACTATGGGGATGGGGTTGTGGTGAGGGGCATGCAGGGTGCGCGTGGTGAGGAGGAGTGAGGGGCGAGGATGGTGGGTATGACAGGCTGCCAAGTACAGTGCAGGTGGGCGGAGTCAACCGCCACCTCACCCACACTTCCAATTGGTCAACCTCCCCCTACTGTTGGGCGACAAGGTTCCGACATGCAGCCCAAGTCAAACCCTCGCGCAAAAACCACAAAACGCACAACACCCAAGTTCCGACGCCTCGCTGACGTCGCCAACCGCGCCGACGAAATTACAGCCCCGTGATCGAACTCGCCGCCCAATCCCGCATTGCAGTCAATCTCTGAATTTTCACGGCAAGGTTCACTTCTAAGGGGTTGAGTTACCAAAAAGACATTCAGAGTGTCGCGACTCGGTAGTGCGGATCGATTTGTGAATGCATCCTATATGATTGAATGTGGATGGGCTTGAGTGGCGAGGGCGGTGGGGTTGAGGGGGAGGTGGATGGGGGTGAGGGGACAGAGGAGTTAGGGAGATGGGATGAGGAAGGAAGAAGGCGAGGTGCGGTGGATGGAGGGCGAGGCGGAAAGGGTGCATGGGGACGCGGATGGCATGGCATGATAGCAGCACACGATGAGCGCGCCCACACCAGAAAAGCACTTGGAGTGGCGCTGAGACACACGTCAACACAACAGAGGAGCAGCTGAGGGCAGGTGGAGAGGCACCTGAGGGCAGGTGGAGAGGCACCTGAGGGCAGGTGGAGAGTGGAGAGGCACCTGACGTGCAAGGGAGAAGCGAGTGGCGTCGGGCCAAGGCGCGACCAGCAGGCGACTGTCCTGGCAGCCACGTGGCGGCATCTGATTGGTCCAGATGTCCCTTTGTGCCTCCCTCGTGTGCGCCAGGCTGTCAGCATCTGAGCCGCGCACCTGCCATGCCATGGGGTGAGGGCACATGCCATGGGGTGAGGGCACATGCCATGGGGTGAGGGCACATGCCATGGGGTGAGGGCACATGCCATGGGGTGAGGGCACATACCATGCAGCCACCAGGGGGCAGGGGCGCGCAGGGAGGGGCGCGCAGGGAGGGACGCGCAGGGAGGGACGGCAGGGAGGGACGGCAGGGAGGGGCAGCAGGGTGGGGCAGCAGGGTGGGGCAGCAGGGTGGGGCAGCAGGGTGGGGCAGGCAGAAGGTGATGAGGGTGGTGCTGTGTGGTCGGGATGGGGCATGAGGGCAATGGGAGGGGTGGTGCGCTCCGAGCAGAGGAGGAACGGCACGAGGAGAGTGGGGCGGAAAGCACAGAGGAGAGACGGGGCGGAGAGAGGATCGGAGGGAAGTGCAGTCGAAGGGAGGAAGAAAGGAGGATGGAGGAGACAGTGGAGCGCAGAGAATGGGGGATGGGAGGGAAAGGCATGAGCTGACAGGTGCGGTGTAGCGCGGTGCAGAGCGGCACGGCTCGGATCAAGCAGCGCTGTGGCAGGAGGGCTGTGTCGCTGTGAGTAGAGCCTGGGATGGGGAAACTGGAGTGCGAGTATACCCAGGGTGTCTGTGACTATACTCAGGGTGTCTGTGACTATACCCAGGGTGTCTGTGACTATACCCAGGGTGTCTGTGGCGAGCAGTGGCAGCAAGAGGGCTGCACCGCCCATTTCGGCAAACCCCCCTCCCCTTCTCCTCCGCCTCCCCCTCCGCTCCGGTCCTCCGCGATGAAGCGGTAGAACGACGCCTGCGCGCAGTCCTCCAGGTGCGGGGCTGGCGGAACGTTCGCGGGGAGTGCGAGCGGGGAGGGGGGGAGCGCAGAGCGCGGGTCGTCCGCGAGGCCGTACGCGGCGGTCCACGCGCGGAACAGCGACATGCCGTGCTCCATTGCGCCCGCCTCGCCCGCCACCGCGCTCGCGAGTTGCACGGCGGAACATGCGCAAATGCAGAGGCAGAGCGGCGACGGTATTGTGAAGGTTGTTGGCGACGCTTTCGGGCGATGCGGAGGCCCATCGCCGTGCGGCGTGCGACGCGCGGTGTTTCTGTCCATGGAGGCTGCGTGAAAGGTGCGCCGCTTTATGCGGCGCCCTGTGCAGCGAAGCAAGTGGGTCAGGCGATCGTGTGGGATCTGAAAGTTACCAGCGAAAACCATTCAATAATGGCAGCTACGTGACGAAATTGCAATGGGAAATGAAACGAGGAGGGCATTGAGAGCAATGTACAGTATGCGGTGCGGAATCTGTGTGCTTCCCCGTTCGTTTTGGAAATCACGTTCAATTCATATCCAGTAATATGCGTTTCTCTGGAAGTTGAAGGATCATTCACAAAGCATCACGAAGGTGCACGAAAATCGTCTAAGCGAATCATCTGTTGCTTGTGATTTCGCAATCTTCATTGCGGCAGAACCACCAGCAACCACTCGGTGCTGCTGGATTGCCTCATTCCGAAGGTCCCAAAGTCCCCTGCTTCAAGTGGTTGAGTACGATAATGTGCAATTCTGAGCAGGTTCCTCACTTCACCACTCTGAACCGCGCTACTGCGCAGCCTGAACATTCATGAAAAGCTTGTGGACGAACTTTCAGTCATGTGCCAATTCATTTATTGAATGAATTCACTTCATTCAAATCACCGCGTCAGAAACAATCTTGTTAGGCCGCCATAGTGTATACTCCTCGCACCGACGCCCATCCGCGCCTGTCGCTGCGGCTTCTGCCGATTAGCCCCACGCCCGCTCATCTCGAGCCAGGCCGCACCTCGACCACTTACATCGATTCCGTCTCGTGACCACTGGTGAAGTGAGGAACCTCCGTGCCTTGCTATCGCGTCGCGCCTCGCCGTGACACTCGTGCGCGCCGCCATGTTCGGGGTGCTCTTCCCCAATCGCAGCTTCCCTCTGGACGTGTCGCGTTTCAAGCAGGTCGACACCTTCCATTGGGTGCTCGAGATGAACATGTTTGTAGGTAAGCCCGTCACTTACGCAAGCTTTTCAATAAGTAGGCCATCAGGCTTTTTTTTACTTTAATACCCTTATAGTGCCTCAGCAGGACACCCGCAGTTAGCAACTTCCTCTACCTACGCCGGTCCCTCAATCAAGCATGATCCTTTGCGCCACATGTCCTGTCAATCCACGTGGCAGGCGACGCGTACGACCAGGTGAAGGAGATCTGCATCTTTCTGCTCAACGAGGCCGCCCTGCCGCCAGGCCAGGCGCTCGCCGTGTACGTGCAGTCGCCCGGCTCGCCCTTCGAGTACCGCGGCGCCGTCCACCTCGGCTGCCCCTCCGCCGTCCTCCCCCTCCTCTGGCCGGCCGCCGTCGCCCCTACCGGCGCCGTCCTGCCGGCCTTGCCGCCCGGCGGCGTCCCCCCGACGGCGCAGATCGGCATTTCGGTGGAGCCGATGGCGTCGCTGCCGCTGCAGAGCGTGGGGTGGCAGCGGCGCGTGGAGGAGATGGCGCTGAAGGTGGGGCAGAACCTGTTCAACTACATGCAGTCGTTCAGCACCGTGCAGGGTTCCATGCTGCTCGTCCCCTCCGATATCCTCGACCGCTGGTTCAAAAAGTTTCAGGATAAAGCGAAAATGGACCCTGATTTTCTGAATAGGTTTAATGTATAGCCGGCTGCTCCCCTGCAGCACTGTGGCATCTGTGCTCCGCAATGTGTCCGCCTTGCCGCTTCTCTCCCTTGTTCTGTACTGTGCCATCCCTTTTCCCGTGTGCATGTGCCTCCCTTGCTTTCCCACACATGCCATGGCTTGCAACGGATGCATTTCTGCCACTCCCTGCCCACCCATGTGCTCCCACCTCCCACCCTACCCCAGCCCTGCTCTCATCGCCATCCCCCAACCCTGCGGTCGTCTCACTCTCACCTCTCAGCCCGACAATCCCATCCTACACTCCGCTCCGCCAGCCCCCCCTGCAGACTTGCTCAACCCTCCCTCCTACTGCTGTCCCTCTCCCGTGCAACCTCACTGTCCCACTTATGCCATCATTGCTCGCTCGTGTGTCATCTCATCACACCTGTCATTGCACCACGCACTGGGCCTCGGGCCCTCGGCCCATCCCTTCCCCACCTTCCGCCACGCCAGCCATCGTTTCATCTGCCACTACTTTTCTCAAGCGCTCACATGCACATCAGAATGCGCTCACATGCACATCAGAATGCGCTAACATGAACATCAGAATGCGCTCACATGAACATCAGAATGCGCTCACATGCACATCAGAATGCGCTCACATGCACATCAGAATGCGCTCACATGTACATCAGAATGCGCTCACATGTACATCAGAATGCACTCACATGTACATCAGAATGCGCTCACCAGGGCTCACGTTATCAGTGTAAATCACCCTGATGCCCTGATTACAAGGGTGATTTTTGGTAGTAACACTGATGCTGTTGGGTATTTTTTTTGGGGTCTGAATTGTTAGATTAGGAGAGGACTTAGGAGACTAGGGTATGGGGGCTTGCATGAATGTCGAGAAGGTTGAGCAAAGAAGAGGGGTTCACTATAGAGTTGGAAGTACAAGTAGGCAAGAGCAAAGGGATAGGGTGCACCACCAACGGTTGATTCTAATAGCTAACTAATACACTAGCAAGCTGTAGACAGTTATAAGATATATAATTCAACACACCCCCGTAACTGCTTACGGCTTTAGCTAGTGGTGTCTGGCACCAGGTCGCCTGGAGAGTGGTTGCTGTAGCTGGGATAGGCACAGAAACAGCGGTGGCTGACCGGCAGCACCTGTGAAAGCCAGAACGGAGGAGGGCGCGGAGAGCGCGGAGGAGGGCTGGGATAGCCGGAGGGCGAAGGATGCTGGTCGCTCGCCATCTACGAGCAAACACAACTGTTGGTGAGGAGGAGGAAGCTGCTGGTGGTGCACAGGAGGAGAGCAGAGGAGAGGCGGCTGGAAGAGAGGAGATAGGAGGAGGAGATGCGGCTGGAGGAGAGGAGAGGAGGAGGAGATGCGGCTGGAGGAGAGGAGAGGAGGAGGAGATGCGGCTGGAGGAGAGGAGAGGAGAGAGGAGGAGGCGGCTGGAGGAGAGGAGAGGAGGAGAGGAGAGGAGAGGAGAGGAGGAGGATGATTGGCGGCGGCTCTGGGTATGCTCGTCACCCCTTCACCCTCCCCCTCCCGCCACCCACTCACCCTTCCCCCCCACGGCTGCATCCGCGGAAGGGAGAGAGGGGGGGAGAGGGGCGGCGGTTGAGTTTGCAGAATCCTTCTCGCCACCCCCTTACCCTCCCCCCCACAGCCCGCCACCTCCACCTCCACCCCCGTGTCTCCCCACTGGCCGCCACCCCCACCACCTCGCGCTAACACGGCAGCAGTCGCTAGCGCGGTTGGCGCTGGCGGGAGCATGGGTGGGGGGAACGGGGAGCCGCGACAGAGGTCGCGCAGGGCGCGACGGGATGCCGCACCAGAGGCGCGGCAGGGAGCCGCGATGGGGGTCCGCGGCGAGCGTGACGGGGGGGCACGCACAGTTCGCCGCCATGACCGTTGCGACCGTCGCGACAGGTTCAGAGACTGACGCGCGACGGGGGGCGAAACGAGAGAGGCGCGACGGGGAAGCCATGAGAGAATGAACGGGTGGGCCCATTTAGGTCCGAGGAGCTTAGTAGCTCAATACCATGTTAGATTAGGAGAGGACTTAGGAGACTAGGGTATGGGGGCTTGCATGAATGTCGAGAAGGTTGAGCAAAGAAGAGGGGTTCACTATAGAGTTGGAAGTACAAGTAGGCAAGAGCAAAGGGATAGGGTGCACCACCAACGGTTGATTCTAATAGCTAACTAATACACTAGCAAGCTGTAGACAGTTATAAGATATATAATTCAACATGAATATACCCTGATGTGCCAGGTTTTAAGTTTAAGGAACACTGTCGCCTCAGGGTTGCCTTTCCGCGTATCGAGGTTTACCCTGAAGCGCGTACCAGCGAACACATCCCCCCCCCCCCCCCCCCCCCCCCCCCCCCGTCCCCTAACCACCCGACCCCGAAACCTGGATTTTACCTTCGCCAACTGTCGAAAATGTAGATTTCGGCAGGACTTGACGTGTGCTGGAACGAGGTGGGCCACCATTGGCCAGAAACATCATCAAATCGTGGATGCGCACATCCCTTGGCGATGCTCGCCTTGGCGACCTCATGACGGTGCACATGCAGAAGTACCCCTACGTGTGGCCTGACGTGGTAGACATCTGGCGCAAGCAGAAAACAAGACGGCCAGCGAAAACAGTGGCCCTGCCGACCCCAGCGGAACGAAAAGGCAAGGAGAAAGTGCCGGAGCCAGAGGAGGACAGTGACCACGAGCAACAACCGTGTGGCATGTCTGATGATGATGATTAGGGTTGTTATTGTGTGCTGTGTTAAAAAACAACTTCAACAGGGTTTTGCGATATGGTACACTGATGCCTCAGGGTAGTCGTTTGTAATACATGCAAAAACCCTGGCGCATCAGGTTTTCCACAATGGGTAACCCTGAAAATCAGGTTTTTGAACAAGTGCTAGACTGATCGTAAGGGTTGGTCAAAACCAAACGTGAGCCCTGGCGCTCACATGTACATCAGAATGCGCTCACATGTACATCACAATGCGCTCAGCCCTCAATTTCGCCTCGCACCAACACAATATGCAGGTGTGATTGCAACAAAAAAACGTGAGGTGCCAACTGAACGGAAGGAGGTGTAACAGTCTGATACCGTAAAACATGTGGGGGACATACAGCAGAATCATGTGGTTTATTTGATAATTTCTCTGGGTGTACAAATCATCACTTTAGCACGTATCGAGATTTGCGCGCTTAGTGACGTTCGGATCCTCCGCCTTCCCAGCAAGCCAAGGAAACCTTCCGTCCGCTCATTCTCAAGCGCGCCGTGCGGGCCGTGCGTCCATGCCACGTTCGTGTAACCACCCCGCTGCGGTTGCGCGCTTCCCCATCCACGTGCCCTCCATGCCCGCGCGCTCGTGACTCTGGGAACGCGTTGGAACGCCTCGCGCGTGTCCGCCGCTGCCCGCGTCACCCGCGCTGAGCCACCCGCCTGGCCGGGTGGCGAAACGCGTCGGTGCGCGCATGGCGTCCCGCCTGGCGGCGCGCGCCCGCCCCCCGTCAGCGCCACAGTCGTGGCTGCGGCTTCTCCCGGAGGCGCTTCTCGTGCTGCTGGTGGTGGCGCGCACAGCCTCGCGCGGTGTGGCGGCGGGGTTGCGGGAATTCTCAGTGGGCGGGGAGGCGGGCCCCGAGCACGTGCTGTCGCTGTACCGCGTTGAGTACCCCCCCCTTCTCATGCGTGCATCGTTCCCCGTGTCCTCGTCGCCACTTGCTTTGGCCAAGTCATGATGCGAAAATCTCAAATCCGCCCTCCCCCCCTTACGTTTCCCCTCTCCCTCCCTTCCGTTCCATTCCCCTCCCCTGCCATTCGTCCTGCCCCTCTCTCCCCTCCCCCTTCCCCGCCTACCCTTCTCCTTCCCCCACACACACCCCCGCAGGCCTGGGCGGACGCCTACGGGCTCTCCCCCGACTCGCTGCTTCCGCCCTCCCCCCTCTCCCTTCCGCCCTCCCTCCCCCCCGCCCCTCATCTCGACGACTGCGCCGCGCTCACAGCGCTGCGCCAGCAGGCGGAGCAGCGGGGGGAAGGGGGGAAGCTCCCCTCATGGGCGGGGCCCCTAGACTCGTGCAACCCCTCGCCCCACCCCCCTTGGGTAAGCCGCCCCGTACCCTCCCCTGTTCCCCTGTTTCCCCCCCTTTGCCCTTACGCCTCGTCGTCCGCCAGCTCTCTTCCTCCTGTCCGTCCCCTTCCCTTCCGCCCCCTCTGTCCGTTCTCTGCCAACTCCGGTGTTCACGCCATTCTCCTCTCCCAACTCCGGTGTTCACGCCATTCTCCTCTCCCAACTCCGGTGTTCACGCCATTCTCCTCTCCCAACTCCGGTGTTCACGCCATTCTCCTCTCCCAACTCCGGTGTTCACGCCATTCTCCTCTCCCAACTCCGGTGTTCACGCCATTCTCCTCTCCCAACTCCGGTGTTCACGCCATTCTCCTCTCCCAACTCCGGTGTTCACGCCATTCTCCTCTCCCAACTCCGGTGTTCACGCCATTCTCCTCTCCCAACTCCGGTGTTCACGCCATTCTCCTCTCCCAACTCCGGTGTTCACGCCATTCTCCTCTCCCAACTCCGGTGTTCACGCCATTCTCCTCTCCCAACTCCGGTGTTCACGCCATTCTCCTCTCCCAACTCCGGTGTTCACGCCATTCTCCTCTCCCAACTCCGGTGTTCACGCCATTCTCCTCTCCCAACTCCGGTGTTCACGCCATTCTCCTCTCCCAACTCCGTTGTTCACGCCATTCTCCTCTCCCAACCGGCCCCCCGTCCGCTTCTCACCATGCAGGTGCGAGGGACGGACGCGGCCAATCTGGCGATGACACGTGTCGTGCAGCGGGACATCTGGGCGAACCAGTTCCCGGGCGGCTCATGTGCGGACAGGCGCCAGCTGGTGGTGTCGTGGCCGCCGGACTTCCAGCACGGGGTGGGGTCGCAGGTACGCGCGTGCAGATCAGTGGGCGAGTGCGTGGGTGCGTGCATGTGTGTGTGTGGCCGAGAAGATTCATGCGCACGGTTGGAGTCTTGATCAGGCTGCAGGTGCTGTGCTGTCATGGGCGCCGGCTTGATTACAAGCATGGGGTGGGGTCAAAAGTAGGTGTGTGTGTGTGCGCGCACGCATGCACGAATGCGTGTGGCAGTGTTTGGGTGGCATTGTCGGTGTGTGGCAGTGTCGGTGTGTGGCAGTGTCGGTGTGTGGCAGTGTCGGTGTGTGGCAGTGTCGGTGGGTGGCAGTGTCGGTGGGTGGCAGTGTTCTGACCAAACCTCATGGGTAAGGAGCTTTGCACAAATATAAAAAAACACTTGTCGCACATGCTCGTGCTCTCACAATCGCACACCTGTGCGATTCACACCCACCTGCGTGTTCCTCGGTCCATGCTACTTGTCTGCGCCATGCACCCATGCTCAGGTGCACGTGATGACGTCCTTCCTCAGCATTGCCATGCGCTACAATCGCACTCTCGTGCCCGACCCCTTGAACTATAATAGGGCATATACCGACCAGTGCGCAGGTGAGGGGCGATCACACCATAGCCGTGCCTGCAACTTTCCTTGCTCCTTGTACTCGTCTCAATTCAACCCCCTCCATCAACCGCTCATCAGCCGCTCAGCACATAGGCTCAGTCGGATGTGTTCATTCTGTTCGCATGGTACCGTTCCAGTTTCAAAATCCATCATTTCCTTCCGTCTATGTCATGCCAGTTGCTCTGTGCTGTGCTTTACCATCATCCCGTTCCATGAGCGTCCGTTACACTTTGCTTCAAAGCTCCAACAGAATATAACAGGCAACCAACCTTAGTTGGCATTTTACGTTTACGGGGGTTTACGTGTACGTGACTTTACGTAGTAAACCTACGTTTACTTACGTGGGCCCAAAACAGCTTTACGTTTACGGTCAGCCAGAAACATTTCTGACTGCCCGGAAAGATAGGAAATCATCCGACTAAGTGGCTGCATGGGAAGCGCCTAATCAATCGCTAGCTTGGTTCTTCTATGCCCAAGCATGTTAGACAATATTACATCAACTTACAGATGCCCCAAATCCACACCTACATGTCACAGCCTCTCCCGCCTCATATCAGTCAGATTTTTCTATTTCGCAGACAAAAAAGTTTTTTTTTGCCCTGCCCGTGCAACTTTACGTAATATTACGCGTAAGAAAACGTAGAGGCAAACTCAAGTTTACCCTTTACTTGACCCTAAAAAACGTAAAGTACCAACTAAGCAACCAACTGCTCATCCGCCCTCTCCCCTCACCACCATGCTCCTCACGCAGACATGGGCAAGTCAGGTCAGTGGGAGTGCTACTTCTTCCCACTGGTGGCCCTCGAGTGCGAGCGCGTGGTCATGGCCGCCAAGGACGCCAACACGGTGGAGTGGAGTGCGGTGCAGCTGGGTGCGCTGTGTGCGTCGCAGCACCGCGTGGTGGGCGTGGTGGGCATGCCGTACCTGGAGCTCGAGCGTGAAGCCACCATTGCCCTGTGCGTGCATGCATTGCATGGGTGCATGCGTGCATGGGTGCATGCGTGCATGCATTGGATGAGTGCATGGGTGCACGAGTGCATGGAGAGTGCGTGTGTGGGGAGACATGAGCGTAGCACCGAACCTCGAAGCAAACCGGTCCGATTTGTCCATTCAGCCACAACAGCTGGGCTCGAATCGAACCGACAGCACTGTCTGTCCAACTGTTGGATCGAGTTCGACTTATACTACCCACGCACGTGGAAGCAAGTGGGTCGACGTGTGTTGGGCGTGCGAGCTCGTCCCACCATCGCTTTGTTGTGAGTTGCACCTCATTGCAAAACTTCACGTCCCTAGAGCTGCCGGATCTTGATGTGCAACTTTGGGGGTCAGTCACCGCGCTTCACCCTTTTTTGTCCACAAAACCCAACCACCAGCCAAACGTTACTCATTCAAGAGGGCATGGGGGAGTCATTCAAGAGTGCCCAAGGATGGGAGGGCAGGGATGGGTCTAGCCACATGCCGGCCAAGTCATCCCTGAGACTGTTACCCTCCATCCCTCCCTCCCTCCCTCCCTCTGTCTTTCATGCCTTCACCCCCCCATCCCTCCCCCCTTCCCCCCCTCCCTCTGTGCGCAGGCGGTGGGGTCGGCCTCACTTGGACCGCCCCAGCACGGTGTGGTTCCCTCCGGGCGCCGCCGCTAACGATGACAGGACCCCTCAGGTGCGCACAACGATGACAGGACCCCTCAGGTGCGCACAGCACCAAACAACTTATCACACGGTCACAACAACAAACCCATCAGGTGTTTGCAACAGGAAGAAACCTCTCAGCTTCGGTGTCTGCAACCATCTGCTCATACCAGCCCTATGAGCTGCTTTCATCTGCCATCCCATTTTCATCCACTCTCTTCTTTTGACTCTCATGTGTTCCTCTTCAGATCTACTCCTCTCCCGTCCGCTCCTCCCAAACCCCCCTTCCAGGTGCACTGCCGGCAGGCACAGGATGCACCTTTGCACTTTCCTCATTCTTTCTTCTGCCCCCCCATTCCTTTCCCCTCCCTGCTTCAGGTGCACTGGTGGCGGGTGCAGGCGGTGTGTCTCTTGGCTATTCTGAGTCAACAATTTATCTGGCCCCACCCTCCCCCCCCCTCCCACTGAAGGTACACTGGTGGCGGGCGCAGGGGGTGCGCTTCATGCTGAGGTGGCCATCAGCCCATCTCTGCCACGTCATCAACCAACAGAGACACACCGCCTACGGCATGCACGTGGCCAATCGCATCGCTCGCTTCGCCGAGACCCAATCGGAGTCGATCGCTGCGATCAAAGCCACCTCTCACACCACCGCCAGCACAAACAGTACCAGCAGCACCGAGAGCAGCAACACTGGCAGCCTGGCTGCGGAAGCGGCGGCGGTGGGCGGCATGTCATTCGCGTCTTCTGACGTCCGGGCTGCACTGGCCCGCGCCCCATGGGCGTTCCACTCCCCTCCCCACTCCCTTGCCCAGGATCAAGCAGTGGTGCAGGGGGGTGTGGAGGGAGTGGAGGGAGTGGAGGGTGTGGGGGCTGTGGAGGCTGTGGGCAGTGGTGGTGGGAGGCGGTGTGACAAGGTGGGAGGAGGTGGCAGCAGTGCTGCTGAGGCTGTCAGCAGGCTGGCTGGTGAGGTGAGGAGAGGTGATGAGAGGAGAAGAGAGGTGGGAAGAGGTGAGGTGAGGAGAAGATAAGAGAATAAGGTTGAGGAGGAGGGGGAGGTGGGGATGAAGAGAGCACCTGTGGAGGGGGAGAAGCTGCTCAAACCTTGAGCTGCTTGTGAAAGAAATCCGAAAGCAATCCTTGAGCAATCCTCCTGCCCCTCTCTGTGCCACGTGCAGGTGGCTGGTGAGGCATACATGGTGCGACCGGTGGTGGCGGTGCATGTGAGGGGCAGCGACAAGGAGGAGGAGATGGGGCTGCTGGGGCTGCCAGTGTACATGTACTTCGCCCACCAGCTCAGACTGTTGCTGCCCGACCTACGCCACGCGTGGATCAACACCGAGTCCCAGGTGCGTGCTGCACAGCGCCTTCACATGTGCTGCACAGCGCCTTCACATGTGCTGCACAGCGCCTTCACATGTGCTGCACAGCGCCTTCACATGTGCTGCACAGCGCCTTCACATGTGCTGCACAGCGCCTTCACATGTGCTGCACAGCGCCTTCACATGTGCTGCACAGCGCCTTCACATGTGCTGCACAGCGCCTTCACATGTGCTGCACAGCGCCTTCACATGTGCTGCACAGCGCCCTCACACACACCCCGAAACACATAGCTGCACATGCGTGTGCATGTGCTCTTGTTCGCCTTAGTTTTTCTTCGCTTCCAGCATGCAAGACACGAGGCAGCATGCCTGCACATGTGTGTATCAAGTGAGCTGCAGGAATGGTCCTAAGTAAGCGGTTCACCCCACCGTTTCCCACCGTTCAGCGGTTTCTCCGTGAATGATGTCGCAATTCTCAACAACGCATCCCGCAACTCCCGTCGTATTCCCGCATGTCCATCCCCATCACGGCAGGCTGTGATCGACAGCCTCAACTCGTACCACGAGTGGACATTCCTGTACAGCAGCAACGCGCGGCAGGCCACCACATCCAACAACACGAGGGAGTACGACGACAAGCAGTCCGTGGCGGCCAGCTTCGCCAGCCTTCTCATTGCATCGCAGGCTGACGTGTTCATCGGCACGCTGGGGTCCAATTGGAGCCGCCTGATGAATGAGCTGCGCTTCACCAATGGCCGGCTCTTCAACACCTTCATTGCACTCAATGATGGCGAGTGGTGATTCGAAACCACAGGCTGCAATAGTGGAGGGTAAGCAACGAGCAAGGCCAGGAGGAAGACTGGAAGCTTCGTGTTGTCGCACCTTCTTTGTCGCCTGCTGCCCCATCCCCGCCTGCTGTCCCCCCCCTTCCTCATCGCCACGCCCCATCCCCGCCGAGCTGGCCCATCCATGGGACAACATCACCGTCTATCCCAGGCCCCACCCTGCCTTCGCCCACTCCCCACCGCTGCGCTTCCAAACCCAACCCCTCCACTCACCCTTCCACATCTCAGCACTCAACTGAATGGTTGGCAATACCCACTTGGACCTGTGAGTTTCTGCTGCACCTGGGGTGACCGCAGCAGCATGAGCACCGCATGGGCTCTCGTCGCTGAGCAGCAGTCGCTTCGCTAGGTTAGCCAACGTGTGAGCCATACGGTGGTAACAGATGGTCCTCACCATCAACAGCAGATGGGAGAATCTCATCATGTATCCCGCTTTTAGACCGGCTCTTCTTGATGGCCCAGCATGGCCATTCAAGTTATGTGGTTGCCTTCTCCTGTTGTCATTGCATCCATTCATTCGTTGCAAGACGGCTGCAGAACAAAGGCCGAATAAGGTTGCCTGCACATGTATCGCAGGTTCCCACAAATCAATTCAATTTGGAAACGAAAGGCGAGAGAGAGAAGCAAAAGAAGACAAAGCAAAACTTAACAAATAAGCAAGCAAAGTAATCAAATATGCAAGCAAACAAACGAAGAGACAATCAAACACACACACAACAGGGCCTCAGATTAGCAGAATGGTCAATTAGGTCAAAGGGGTGTCGAGCGAAATTATGTACCCCCTAGCATGCAACTCACTACAAGCTAAATAACTACACAAACATAACTTTGACACACCTCCGTACCCATAGCCTAAGTGAGATGTCAAGATAGCAAGCAGGAATGGTTGCATTGAATGAAATGTGGGTACAAGTACTAACACTATAGCCTACACAGAACTAACACATATATAGTTTGGGCTACCCCATATGGGCTACCCCACTATAGCCTACACAGAACTAACACATATATAGTTTGACACACCCCCATAGGCAAAGTGGGGGAGAACAAGGGGTCACAAGACCAGTCAAGAAAAGCAAAGCAAGCTCGGGGTGGATCACAACGTCACCACACACTCGAGCACAAGCAAAGAGGCCACAAGGCCAGTTCACATGCAGAGGTATATATGCAACAACAACAGTACAGTGATCACTACCTAGCAAGAGCAAACATGCAGGTATACATATATAGATCACAGTACAACCAGAGTCTACAGCAAGTGAGGAAACGTAGGCACCAGGCCTAGAGCAGTGCAGAAGCGCTGATGATCACCAGCCGGAAGGGCCTTGGTGAACACATCAGCAGTGTTGGCCCGGGTGGGCACGTGAGCGACACGAAGCTGACCACGCTGCTGCAACTCTCGAGCAAGGAAGTAACGCAGAGCGATGTGCTTTGTTCTGTGCTCCAGTCTGTGGTCCTCACACAAGGCAATGGCAACCTTGTTGTCGACGTACAGAACTGGAGGAGAACGAGGCCTCTCTCCCAAGTCGGTCAGCAGGTAGGTAAGCCAGCGTAGCTCCTGTGCAGCCATGGCTGTGGCGTAGATCTCAGCCTCACAACTGGAGCTGAGAATAGAAGACGAGCGAGTAGACCGCCAAGAAACAGAGCCAGAGCCAAGTCTGAACGTGTAACCCTGTGACGACCGCTGCGTAGCCAGATCGTCAACCCAAGAAGCGTCTGAGTGCCCAGTGAGGACAACTGCGCTTCGCCCTCTAAGCACGAGCCCCATGCCCGATGTACTGCACAAGTAGAGCAGTACCCTCTTCGCAACATCCATGTGCATCTTTCGGTGCCTACCAGGAGCCACGTAGCGTGCCAGAAGGCCAAGAGGGTACGCAAGGTCAGGACGAGTGCAGGTCATCAGGTACATGAGGCAGCCCACTAGCTCTGGGTACGGGCCACTCGGCTCTACGGACTCGTCCGAAGGTGGAGCTGAGAGCGAGTGGCCTGTAGCCAGAGGAGTGGACTGTGGCGAGGACCAAGTGAAGCCGAAGCGCTGAAGGACCTGCTGCACCATGTGTGACTGAGTCAGGGTGATGGTGCGGCGTGCTCTGTCCCGGGTGATTTGCAAGCCAAGGTAACTACGCAGCTCACCCAGGTCTGTGCACATGTGTCTCTTCTGCAGCTCCGACTTCACAAGGGCGAGAGCCTCAGTGTCAGCAGTGGCAAAGACCAAGTCGTCGACGTACACGAGGATGTAAAACGGCGGCAGTGAAGTGTCGGTGCGTAGAAACAGCGACGGGTCAGCAGTGGAAGGGGCAAACCCAAGAGCCGCAAGTGTCGTCCTCGGTGTGTCCTGCCACTCACGAGGCGCCTGACGGAGACCGTAGACTGGCCGACGGAGGCTCCACTGGGTACCAGGAGGGAACGACCCAGTGAAGCCAGGTGGGCGGCGCAGCCAGATTTCGTCGTGCAGACTGCCCTGTAAGAACGCTGTGCTGAAGTTCAGAGAGTGAAGCTCGTAGTCACGCTGAGTGGCAACGTGCAGCAACACCCGAAGAGTTGTCATCTTCGGGGTGGGGGAGAAGGTCTGGAAGAAGTCAACTCCCTGTCGCTGACTGAAGCCTCGTGCAACGTAACGAGCCTTGAAGACAGGCGGAGAACCCGGTGGCCGCTTCACCCTGAAAATCCACATGCCATCGACGATGTTCGCCCCAGGAGGGGGAACCTCATCGACGTAAGTGCCTGTGGACTTCCAGGATGCCATCTCTGCGTCCATGGCTATCTGCCACTGAGAGGAGTACTAACCCGCGATCGCCTCAGCGTAGGAGCGCGGGGTCGGGATGTCTGGGGCATCCGGGTCTCCCTCAGGGGCAAGCAGCATGGCCACGAGATGAGGCGCAGCGGCTGCAAGACACTCGAAGTCCTCTTGCCTGTCCTCAAGGACGTCCGTGCCAAGATCACACTCACCCCCGACGGACGGAGGACAGTCAGACCCAGACTCAGCAACAAGACTAGCAGCGTAGTCTAGACGACAGGCAGCAGCAAAGTCAACAAGCTCAGAGACTAAGGCAGACGCAACAGCAGACTCAAACGACGGGGCAGTGACAACAGTGGCAAGCAGACACGTAACAGTAGGGTGAGCAGCACGAACCAGGTCAGACTCAGGGTCCTGAACGTCAGGCAGAGAAGACGCAGGAGGAGACGGTAGGGGAACACGCTGTGGAACAGAGGAAGGACGAAGTGCCATAGCGTGCGTGCCAGGGACAGGAGGCGGACGCTCACGAG
Source organism: Closterium sp. Naga37s-1 (assembly GCA_947471745.1). Classification (NCBI taxonomy): domain Eukaryota; kingdom Viridiplantae; phylum Streptophyta; class Zygnematophyceae; order Desmidiales; family Closteriaceae; genus Closterium; species Closterium sp. Naga37s-1. The sequence goes on from CANJKZ010000103.1 coordinate 1,784,574, forward strand.
GAACACGACGACCAGTGCGACCAGCGCGAACAGGCGAGACAGGACGAGACGCAGGCTCACGACGCTCTGTAAGCGAGTCTGTCTGCTTAGTGTAAGGAGAAGGAGCAGGCAGTGGTGCGCCGGGCTGTAACGGGAGGCCAGTGGAAGAACCTGGCGAAGCACGGAGTCAGGCGGTGGCAGAGACGACGGTGACGGCGGAGCGAAGAACAGTCGCGACGGTGCAGGGCCACCAGTACCAGTAGCTCCAGCGCCTCCAGCAGCTCCAAAACCTCCAGCTCCAGCGCCTCCAGCAGCAGCACCTCCAGCTCCAGCGCCTCCAGCAGTTCCAGAACCTCCAGCTCCAGCGACTCCAGCAGCAGCACCTCCAGCTCCAACGCCTCCAGCAGCAGTACCTCCAGCTCCAGGGACTCCAGCAGCAGTACCTCCAGCTCCAGCGCCTCCAGCAGCTCCAGAACCTCCAGCTCCAGCGCCACCAGTAGCAGCACCCCCAGAACCGGCACCTCCAGCCTCACGGTCCCCAACTCCAGGGTCAACAGGACCAGCGCCAGGGCCTCCAGCAGCAGCACCCCCAGAACCGGTACCTCCAGCTCCAGGGTCTCCAACGCCAGGGTCGACAGAACCAGCTCCAGGGCCTCCAGCCCCAGTACCTCCAGCAGCAACACCTCTAGAGCCGACACCTCCAGCTCCAGGAGCAGTAACAGTCCTGGCAGCTCCAGTACCTCCAGTACGAGCACCTCCAGGACCAGAGACACCAGCACTCCCAGCGCCTCCACGACAAGCAGCTCCAGCAGCACGACTCCTCAGGCGGGTACGCGACGCAAGCCACTCTCGTGCTTGCTGTGGTGAGACAGGCCCGCGTCGTGAAACGAGACCCAGAGGAACGCCAGCAGACTCGGCACCCCCAGCTGCAGGGTCGACAGCACCAGCTCCAGGGCCTCCAGCCCCAGTACCTCCAGCCGCAGCACCCCCAGAACCGGCACCTCCAGCTCCAGGATCTCCAAGTCCAGGGTCGACTGCACCAGCTCCAGGGCCTCCAACCCCAGTACCTCCAGCAGCAGCACCCCCGGAACCGACACCTCCAGCTCCAGGAGCAGCACTGGTCCCGGTAGCTCCAGTACCTCCAGTACGAGCACCTCCAGGACCAGAAACACCAGCTCTCCCAGCGCCTCCACGACAAGCAGCTCCAGCAGCACGACTCCTCAGGCGGGTACGCGACGCAAGCCACTTTCGTGCCTGATGTGGTGAGACAGGCCCGCGTCGTGAAACGAGACCCAGATGAACGCCAGCAGACTCAGCACCCCCAGGCTCCGCACCCCCCGGCACCTCACGGACGGGCTCAGCACCCCCAGACTCCGCAGCCGCAGGCTCAGCACCCCCAGAAGCAGCACCCCCAGCAGCAGCACCCCCAGCAGCACCTCCCGCAGCAGCACCTGAGTCGCTAGTGACCTCTACAGGCTCAGCCAAGGGGGGCGGGTCTACCTGAGACACACCTGAAGGAGCAGGACCCTGAGTGGGGAGGGGGTCTACCGGAGGGGGACCTGTGTTAGAATGAACAAGTGTGTGTGAACTAACAAGATTGGGAGTACAAGTAGGAAACCCTAGAATGTTGTACCCCCTAAGGCTAAACCCACTATAGCCTACACAATGTAAACATATAATGTTTGACACACCCCCATAGGCTAAGTGGGGGAGAGCAAGGGGTCACAAGACCAGTCAAAGCAAAGCAAAACAAGCTCAGGGTGGATCTCAAGGATGCCACACAAATTCCGAGCACGAGCAAGTGGTCACAAGACCAGTTCACATGCAGTTTGATAATATAACAAGAGGTACAGTGATCACAACCTAGCAAGTGTAAGCATGCAGGTATATATATAGAGATCACAGTACAAGCAGAGTCAAGAAGTGAGCAAGTGAGGGACAGTAGGCACAAGGCCTAGAACAGTACAGAAACGCTGATGATCACAAGGCTGGAGCACCTTGGTGAACACATCAGCAGTGTTGGCCCGAATGGCCACGTACGAAAGACGAAGCTGACCACGCTGCTGCAGCTCTCGAGCAAGGAAGTAGCGCAGAGCGATGTGCTTCGTTCTGTGCTCCAGTCTGTGCTCCTGACACAGGCAATGGCTGCCTTGTTGTCGACGTACAGCACTGGAGGAGAACGAGGCCGCTCTCCAAGGTCGGTCAGCAAGTAGGTGAGCCAGCGTAGCTCCTGGGCAGCCATGGCTGTGGCGTAGATCTCAGCCTCACAACTGGAGCTGAGAACAGAGGAAGAGCGTGTAGAACGCCAGGAAACAGAACCAGAGCCAAGGCTGAAGGTGTAACCCTGAGACGACCGCTGCGTAGCCTGGTCGTCAGCCCAAGAAGCGTCTGAGTGTCCAGTGAGGACAACGTCGCGCCGTCCTCCAAGCACAAGCCCCATGCCCGACGTACTGCACAAGTAGCGCAACACCCTCTTAGCGGCATCCATGTGCTCCTTCCGGTGACGGCCAGGAGCGACATAGCGTGCTAGGATGCTAAGAGGGTATGCAAGGTCAGGTCGAGTGCAGGTCATCAGGTACATGAGGCAGCCCACAAGCTCTGGATACGGGCCACTCGGCTCTACGGACTCATCCGAAGGCAGAGCTGAGAGCGAGTGACCAGTAGGCAGAGGAGTGGGCTGAGGCGAGGAGTACGTGAAGCGGAAGCGCTGAAGGACCTGCTGCACCATGTGTGACTGAGTCAAGGTGATGGTGCGCTGTGCTCTGTCCCGGGTGATCCGCAAGCCAAGATAGCTTGTCAGCTCACCCAGGTCTGTGCACGTGTGTCTCTTCTGCAGCTCCGACTTCACGTGGGCGAGTGCCTCAGTGTCAGCAGTAGCAAAGACCAAGTCGTCGACGTACACGAGAACGTAGAACGGCGGCAGAGTGGTGTCGGTGCGTAGAAACAGCGACGGGACAGCAGTAGAAGGAGCAAACCCAAGAGCCGCAAGCGTAGTCCTCAGTGTGTCGTGCCACTCACGGGGTGCCTGGCGGAGACCGTAGACTGGCCGCCGGAGGCTCCACTGGGTACCAGGAGGGAACGACCCAGTGAAGCCAGGTGGGCGGCGCAGCCAGATCTCCTCGTGTAGGCTGCCCTGTAGGAACGCAGTGCTGAAGTCAAGAGAGTGGAGCTTGTAGTCACGCTGAGCAGCGACGTGCAGCAGAACCCGAAGAGTGGTCATCTTCGGGGTTGGGGAGAAGGTCTGGAAGAAGTCAACTCCCTCTCGCTGACTGAAGCCTCGAGCAACGTAACGCGCCTTGAAGACAGGCGGAGAACCCGGCGGCCGCTTCACCCTGAAAATCCACATGCCACTGACGATGTTCGCCCCAGGTGGGGGAACCTCGTCGACGTAGGTGCCTGTGGACTTCCAGGAAGCCATCTCTGCGTCCATGGCTGTCTGCCACTGAGAGGAGTAGAGACCCTCCATCGCCTCTGCGTAGGAGCGTGGGGTCGGGATGTCTGGTGCATCCGGGTCTCCCTCAGGGGCAATCAGCATGGACACGAGATGAGGTAAAGCAGCAGCAAAGCACTCAAACTCCTCCTGTCTGTCCTCAAGGACGTCCGTGCCAAGAGCACACTCACCCCCGACGGACGGAGGACAGACAGACTCAGACTCAGCAACAACGCTAGCGGCGTAGTCTAGACGACAGGCGGCAGCAAAGTCCACAAGCTCAGCGACTAGAGCAGACGCAGCAGAGGACTCAAAGGAAGGGTCAGTGACAACAGTGGCAAGGAGACGCGCGACAGTAGGACTGGCAGCACGAGTAAGGTCTGACGGCGGGTCAGCAACGTCAGGAAGAGAGGACGCAGGAGGAGACGGCAGAGGGACACGCTGCGGAGCAGTGGAAGGACGCAGGGTCATATAGTGAGTGCCAAGGACAGGAGGAGGACGCTCACGCGGAACACGACGACGAGTGCGGGCAGCGCGGACAGGCGACTCTGGACGAGGCTCAGGAGACGCAGGACTAGACTCAGGCGACGGAGGACGAGACTCAGGCTCACGACGCTCCGTAAGACTACCCGTCGGCGCAGTGTAAGGAGAAGGGGCAGGCAGCGGGGAGGCAGACTGTAACTGTGACTGCGACTGGACAGACGGTGGACTCAGTAGGGGAGGAGAAGGACCAGTAGAGGGCGGGAGACCAAGAACCTGCTGAAGGAGCGGAACGTAGTACGGCCGCGGCCGCTCAGCACCTCCAGCTCCAACCCCCTCAGCAGGCCCAGTCCCAGCAGCTCCAGTACCTCCAGTACGAGCACCTCCAGGACCAGCGGCTCCAGCAGCTCCTGCAGCACCAGCACCAGCAGCACCTCCAGCAGCGCCAGCAGCACCGCCAGCAGCACCAGCACCTCCAGCAGCTCCAGCAGCACCAGCAGCACCTCCAGTAGTAGCAGCACCTCCAGCAGCTCCAGCAGCACCAGCACCAGCAGCACCTCCAGAAGCGTCAGCAGCACCAGCAACACCTCCAGCAGCTCCAGCAGCACCAGCAGCAGCAGCAGCACCTCCAGCAGCTCCAGCAGCTCCAGCACCAGCAGCACCACCAGCAGCGCCAGCAGCACCGCCAGCAGCAGCACCTCCAGCAGCACCAGCACCAGCAGCACCTCCAGCAGCGCCAGCAGCACCGCCAGCAGCACCAGCACCTCCAGCAGCTCCAGCAGCACCAGCACCAGCAGCACCTCCAGCAGCGCCAGCAGCACCGCCAGCAGCAGCACCTCCAGCAGCTCCAGCACCAGCAGCACCTCCAGTAGCGCCAGCAGCACCGCCAGCAGCAGCAGCACCTCCAGCACCAGGGTCCGCGACACTAGGAGCGCCACTCCGGAGACTGCAGCGCCGAGCGTACCACTCTCGGAGCCGCTGGGGAGAGGGCAGCTCTCGCCTAGGAGGGGAAGCACTAGCACCAGCTCCAGCAGCACTCCTAGCTCCAGAAGCACCTCTCCTGAGGCTGCAGTACTGTAAGTACCACTCACGCAGCTGCTGTGAGGAGAGAGCTCCTCCAGGTGTAGCACTCCCAGGCTCAGCACCTCCAGACTCAGCACCCCCAGACTCAGCACCCGCAGGCTCCGCACCCCAAGGCTCAGCACCCCTAGACTCCGCAACCCCAGGCTCCGCACCCCCAGGCTCCGCACCCCCAGGCTCCGCACCCCCAGGCTCCGCACCCCCACGCTCCGCACCCCCAGGCTCCACACGCTCAGGCTCAGCACCCCTAGCAGGACGAGAGTCGACAGCTACCTCGACAGGCTCAACCGGGTCTACCTGGGACACACGTGAGGGAGCGGCACCCTGAGGGGGGAGGGGGTCTACCACAGCAGCACCTGGCGCGAGGAAGAGAGGCGGGGGGGGGAGCGGGGCAGTCCGGTAGGGGAAGAGGCGGTAGTAGGGCACCGACTCGTCAAAAGTGACGTCCTGAGAGGGCAGGACACGGCGCGAGGTGGCGTGGTAAAACTGCCAACCAGACGCGCCCGGGACAAAGCCAAGGAAGACACAAGGAACAGCGCGGGAGGAGAGCTTGTCCGCAGACGTATCGCGGACAAAAGCTCGAGATCCCCAGACCCGGAAACGTGACGCATCGCCAACCTCCCCCGTCCACAGCAGTGTGGGCGAGGTCTCCGGCAAGGAGACACGGGGCCAGAGGTTGAGCTGATGCGCAGCGTACCGGACCGCAAACGGCCACAGAAAGTGGGGGGCAGCCGCATGGATCAAGGAGGTACGAGCGACCTCCATGACCAAGCCAATGCGGCGCTCAGCAACCCCATTCTGCTGTGGAGAGGCCGGAAGCGTGAACAACTAGCGGATGCCGTGCTCCGCACAGTAGGCTGCCAAGAGGTCGGAGGAGAACTCACCACCTCTGTCAGAGTGCAGACGCAAGACAGGAAAGTCCGAGTGGAAACGCTCGCTGAGCTGGAGACGAGAAGCGCGGATCCAAGGGATCAAAACATCAGGGACCTCACCCTTGGTGCGCAAGGGGAAGACCGTGGTGTAGCACGAGTAGACGTCAATAACGATCAGGAAGTACCTCTTCTGACCCTGTCCACGGACGCGGGCTGGTCCCCACACGTCCATGTGGAGCGTCTGCACGGGAGCAGTCGTCGGGGGAAACGAGGAGGAGTGAGGAGCGGCGCGCTGCCGCCCCTCGACACAAGGAAGACAGGGAGGAGCAGGCGAGGGTGGGAGGGGAGGGAGTACCCGGGGAAGACCAGAGACAAGGTACCGTTTGTGCATGGCACGAAGGCGCTGCACTGACGGGTGACCAAGGCGGTGGTGCCAGAGGACGGTCTCGTGTGCTAGAGAGCGACACGAGCAGGGGGCAGACAGCTGACCTGAAGCAGACGCAGACGCAACTACCTGAGGGGACTCAGTGGTCAGTGTGTACAGGTCCGACCCCGGCTGCCGAGTGAAGGTAGCCAGGTGACGGCCCGTCCGAGCACACGTGCAGTGTGTCACGCGCTCGTAGGCAGGGGTGAACTGGTGGACACCCCCGTCCTGGAGCGCACAACCCGCCACCCAGTTCGTAGAGAACGAGGGGAGGTGGAGTCCCGACAGTGTGCCCGACGGAACCGCAGGACAAGGAAGGACAGTGGAGGAGGTCGCAATGACCGGACCCCCAGAAGGGTCAGCAAGGGAGACAGCAACTGGCCGAGCAAGCTGCTCAAGGGCAGTGCGGTCACGAAAGAAACAGCGAGAAGCACCTGAGTCCAGTGTGAAGGTGTGAAGTGCCTCAGTAGACTCAGTACCAGGGGGGGCAGACTCACGAGTACCTAGAGCAGCAGCCTCACCAGCATCTGGGGCAACAGACACTCTAGCACCTAGAGCAGCAGCCTCACCAGTACCTAGAGCAGCAGACTGGATACCGGGGTCAGGCGGCACACACAGGTGACATGCACTCTCACCACTAGTAGACAATGCATACATGGCAGTGAGGATAGCATCATAGTCAAGAGCAAAGATATCTACCCTCTGCCTAAGCAGCTCAACCCAGTCGGGGAGCTCAGCGTCGTCGCCAAGCTCTGTACGCCAAACGTCGCCCAGACGGGCGAAGCAGTGGGACTCTGTGTGACCACGTGTCCCGCAAGGCTGACCAGTCCGGACACCTGTGCGAATGACGTACGGGCAGCGAGCAGTACTCAGTGACCCTCTACTCTGAGCGTACCACTCACGAAGCTGCTGGGGCGAAAGAGCCTCGTGTAGACGACGCGGCTGCTGCACCGGGCCACTACAAGAAACTCCCGAACTACCCACTCCAGGACGACTCCCACTACTGCCACCCCGACAACCCCAACTGGCGTACCACTCACGAAGCTGCTGGGGCGTGAGGGACACACGCGGACGGCCCTGGAGCTGCATCTGGCCACGCCAGGAGCAGCAGTAGAAGCAGTAGCAGCAGCAGTAACAGCAGTAGCAGCACGGGCAGGGCAGTGCTCACCAGTGGTGGGAAGGGCAGGCGTACGAGCGAGGCGACTGCGGGGCCGCCACAGCGGCCGCTCCAGGGGCGGCTGCTCCAGGGGCCAGGGGCGGCTCCTGCAGTGGCAGCTGCTCCAGGGGCGGCTGCTCCAGTGGCCAGGGGCGGCTGCTGCAGGGGCGGCTGCTCCAGGGGCGAGGGGCGGCTCCTGCAGTGGCGGCTGCTCCAGTGGCCGGCTGCTCCAGTGGTCAGGGGCGGCTGCTGCAGGGGCGGCTGCTCCAGGGGCCAGGGGCGGCTGCTGCAGGGGCGGCTGCTCCAGGTGCCAGGGGCGGCTGCTCCAGAGGCCAGGTGCGGGTTAGGTCAGGGCGACTCAGCGGGCAGGGGCGACGCGCGGGCAGGGGCGACGCGGCGGGCAGGGCGACGCGGCGGGCAGGGGCGACGCCGTGGGCAGGGCGACGCGGCGGGCAGGTGGCGACGCCGCGGGCAGGGCGACGCGACGAGCAGGGGCGACGCCGCGGGCAGGGGCGACGCGGCGGGCAAAGCGACGCGGCGGGCAGGGGCGACGCCGCGGGCAGGGCGACGCCGCGGGCAGGGCGACGCCGCGGGCAGGGCGACGCGGCGGGCAGGTGACGACGCCGCGGGCAGGGCGACGCGGCGGGCAGGTGGCGACGCCGCGGGCAGGTGGCGACGCCGCGTACAGGGGGCGACGCCGCGGGCAGGCGGCGACGCCGCGGGCAGGCGGCGACGCCGCGGGCAGGTGACGACGCCGCGGGCAGGGCGACGCGGCGGGCAGGTGGCGACGCCGCGGGCAGGTGGCGACGCCGCGAACAGGTGGCGACGCCGCGGGCAGGCGGCGACGCCGCGGGCAGGGCGACGTGGCGGGCGGCGAGAGCCTGCAGGGGCGGCGCGCGGTCGGGCAAAGGCTGCGCGCGGGCCTGACGGGTCTGCAGGGGCGGCTCTCGGGCCTGACGGGCCTGCAGAGGCGGCTCGGGGGCCTGACGGGTCTGCAGAGGCGGCTCGGGGGCCTGACGGACCTGCAGGGGCGGCTCGAGGGCCGTACTAGCTTGCAGGAGGCAGCGCGAGGGCTGCAGGACGGCACGCGGGCAGACCGAAGGGCGGGGCGCACGAGGGCGCACGAGCAGAGAGAGGCGCACGAGGGCGCACGAGGGCGCACGAGCAGAGAAAGGCGGACGAGGGCGCACGTAAGGTAGGGCGCACGAGGGCGCTTCTAGCGGAATAGTGGGCCCGTAGTAGAAAGCGGTCCTAGGTAGCAACCTAGGCTCGTGATACCATGTTAGAATGAACAAGTGTGTTTGAACTAACAAGATTGGGAGTACAAGTAGGAAACCCTAGAATGTTGTACCCCCTCAGGCTAAACCCACTATAGCCTACACAATGTAAACATATAATGTTTGACACACCCTCCTTCTTGGCAACTTCCAGCGCATACTGTAAGGTGGGCAAAATGCACTGCCAACGATGCTTGAAAGCTGCTTTCAAGGACATCGCACAGAAGTGTGTGCAGCAGTCACCGCCAGCAGAGCATGTATGCCGCCGTGAAGGACAACACGCTGTCTGCATTCAAGTGATGTGAAGATGCACCGCGGCGCAGTTATGGGTACACGAGGCCATGAAAGGGACCTCGTGCTTGGGGCCCCTCTTCATATGGTTGTTTCTGCAGCAGCCAGATGCCTTCCCTCATGGCTCACCAACGAGACGATACTGATCCTCCTGATGAGATGAGAAATGGGCTTAGTCTCCTAGGCCTGTTTCCACTACTCCCTCCCCCCGTCGCACCGTCCTTCACACCTCCCGCTCGGCCAGTATCCCCTGTACTTCCAACGAACCAAGCAGTTGACGACGATCTGCTTTCAGCGCGCAACATGGAACTGCCTGAGCCAATCGTTTTTTATGACGGTGGTGAAGGCTCTTCCGTCCCGGAGCAAAGCACGCCACGGACGGAATCCAGCGAGCCGGGAAAGGGGAAGAAGACGGTGAAGTACAGCCAACAGCGTCTTGTGTGGGCCCCGCCTCCCCGTCCAGCTCCAACACCCGAATCCGTTCCTGAGCCACCGTGCACTACGCCGCTGGACGAGGCTGCAGCAAAGGAAGACACACCCGAGGCTGAGTGTGAGGTTGTGTCTCGTCGTTTTAGCACTGATTGGTCTTGGCGTTTTGCATGGTTGAGACTCGTGCTGATGAAGCGCGGTCGCCCTGCTCTTAAGTGTCAGATTTGCATGGAGCATGGCGATCCATGGGCGAATACAAGCTATGGACGGAAAGGTGAAGGTGGCCGAGATTTGCAACTCGGTAGCATCCGTACCCACGTCGGAACGCTGGCGCACGAGAGTGCATTGAAGAACCAGGCAGAGGCAGAGGCTGCCACGCAGCGGCAAGCAACGATCGACAGGTGGTAGACAACAGATCGCGCAACCAAGCATCTCATTCGCACGTTACACATTGCCCTGGTTGTGTGCAAGGCGGATGCATCCATTTCTTTGTTTGTGTCCTTGTGCTGGTTCTTGGCAAGGGAAGGATTGCCAAACCTGCCTCCTGGTGGCGCTTACGGGTCTTATTACTCAGAGTAAGTTAAGGTTGTCAGTCACGTTTGCCGTTGATACGTTCAACCTTTCTCTAACATCTCTGTTTGTTGTCTACTGTATGGCAGGTACGGCTTTCGCGAGTGTATCGCAGCTGCCTCGAAATATCTTACGGATCTTCAACTGGTGCATGTGCTGTCATCCCCATGGGTGGGGAACAGCATCGATGAGAGTACTGATTGTCTTCACGGCAAGCACCTCATCGTTTATGCTACTTTTTTCAAAGGAACCCCTGTTGTCACAGAGTTTCTTACCCTGCTGACCCTTAGAGCGAATTGATGCTGCATCTTTGACAACAGTTTTGCTGCAGTACTTCCAACAGATTGGCCTTGACATGCAAAGGATCTCGGGCATCGCCACTGACGGTGCATCAGTGATGATCGGTGACACGACTGGCATCGTCGTCCGTCTCCACTCGCATGTGGAACACTTGGTGGCCACTCACTGCGTCGCCCACCGGTAAGTATCTTATGAATTTCTTGTTGATTGGCTACACAGTACTAATATATACCTGTTACCATTTACCCCTCGTCACAGAGAGGCGCTGGCCGCCAAAGACGCGGCGCTGGCTGTTCCCGAGCTCGACATGATCGACGATGTGGTTCGCGCTGTTGCAAGTCAACTGAGCCGCTCCCACCTTTGGTACCAGAGATTCATGAATCTCCAGTGGGTGCTCTGCCAAACGAATATGGAAACGCAAGGCATCCACGTGATTCGTTGGATTTCTCGCGGGGAGGCGGTGCAACGTTTGCTCGAGGTGTTGCCCGCGGTTGTCGTGCTTCTGGAAGAACACCGTCACAAGCTTTTTGAAGTGGTCACATCATTCAAGTTTCAGTTCCTCCTGCGTTTCCTTGCTGACATCTTGTGTGAGCTCAACCAGCTCAACACCCGGTTTCAGCAACGTCAGGTATGCGGTGATTTTGTCATCTCTCCCGTCCCGTGTGCTACCCTATCAGAGTGCATGTGAAACACTTGTACAGCCGTCCGAAAATGCCAGCTCTGCACTCTCATTTTGCTATCTTTTCCCGCCCACCCGACTTGCACGGAATGTCACTTCCTCCAGGTGGATGTGACGCTTGTGGCGATGCTGGTGGAGCAAACGCGGATGCAAATCGAGGAGCGGTACATCCGATTAAAGATGTTTGGCATGGCATGTTTGGCGAGGGCGCCGGCATGCAGCTGTCCATCTTCTTGGCGGCCCATGCAAAGATGGAAAATCGGGACGTGATGGCAGAAGGAGTTGACTGTGATGGCAACCCAACCACAAGTCTCTACACCCTCCACGAGTGGCCTCTTGAAAGACACACTACAGGTGGCGATGTGATAGCATGTGTGGAGCTAGCCATCAAGTTCGCCCGAGATATCAACAAGCACCTGGGTGGGCGCATGAAAGACCTCAACAACTTGGAGGGCACCAAACTGCTCAAGAACAAGTGCTACGTGGCTGATGATGAGAAGCGCCATGCTTCTTTCAGGCACTGGCTGAGGCAGCTGAACGAACTGTACGGCGGGAAACTCCCTGGTGAGTGACCCCTTATGGTGTATGGTTTGCTTGTTTGTGGACCACTTTTACTCCTTTTATTCCTCATTCTAACTCATGTCTTCTTCTCTGTTATGCCCTTGTTTATTGGCAGGATTCAGCTACCTCCGAGCACAGTCGGAGTTGTGGATGTTCACATCCACAATGCACTCGCAACACCTGGATCAAGACTTTCACCAAGCCTTGTCGCTGATTCTAGAAGACGACTCGTGGCAGACCAGTTACCCGAACATCGTGCGTCTCTGGCAGGCTGTGGCTGTGCTGCCGTTGAGCACGGTGGAGTGTGGGCGCGACTTCTCCAAGCAAAACATTATCAAGACTTGGGGCCGCGGATGCTTGTCTGATAACAGCCTGGGACACCTCATGCGTTGCTCACTGTTAGAATACCACATGGATTGGTTTGCGGTAGTGGATGTCTTTTGAAACATGAAGAACCGGCGCCAGCAACGCGACTTCCATCGGACCACAGCCGGCCGCACTCAGTTTGTAGAGGATCAGGAAACTGCTGCGGCGGAGTGACGTTATTGTAGATGTAGTAGTTATTGTAGGAATGGCTGTTGTAGATGTAGTACAGTAGTAGTAGTAGTACAAGTAGATAATAGTGAAATCATTAAGTTAGTTATCAAACAGTGTACTCAGATGTATACCTTTAGGTTATCACTGCAAAGATTTACCCTTTTTCTGTAAGGGCAGTCAAAATGTCACCCTAGCTATGGGCCAAATGCAAGGGTTGCACCCTGATTGACCTGGGTGCCCTAAAACCAAACTAGAGCCCTGCTGTACGTTGATTCATCAGCCTTGGATGTCAAGAGAACAATGATTTTTGTATTATTGTAGCCCGCTCCGTAGCCCGCCCCGTAGTTCGCACCGTAGCCCGCCCCGTGAACCGACCCATATACCGCACCTTAGCCCACCCCGTACGTACTACGGGGCGTCGTATGAATAAACGTGATACACCATATCATAATAGAACGCAACGTTCTGCAATTGTCCGCGATTCTCACCTGTCCACACGTGATAGACTTGGCCATAATCGTAGCCGCTCATACGACCCCCCCTGATTTCTGGAATACACCATGTTTCTCGTTAGAATGAACGTGCATAACTGGCTTACTAATCGTGTATGATAGAAAACATACGGAAACATAAATAAACCACCATAAACCGTGCTCTTTCACTCCGGACTTCAGTATACCGGATGTCAGTATAGCGAGAAACAGGCTGCAATCACACGAGCTTCACTCGAGTGCAACGCATGTCGCGCGTGAGCACATTCTCGATGCGCGCAAACACACCAGTGGCCCTTTAGTATACTAATTAGAGTAGCCCAGAATAACCTGTCGCCAATGCCCAATTCATATCATTACCATACAGCTCGCATTCGCGCGAGCCGCGCTAAGAACCCGATTCGTCTACTCGCGTGACGCCAACGTGTGCCTTATCCGTCACCCTTGCCTTTCCCCTGGTTTACCCCGCTTAGCCCATCCCGACGCCTTGCTCTCGCTTGCCCGCGACGGCCCTGCTTTCCCCCGTCGCCGTCGCTTGCCCGCCTCGCCTTCGCCGTCGCCCTGTCTTGCCCGCGTCGCCCTCGCTTGCCCGCGTCGCCCTCGCCGTCATGGTTACCATAGCCCAGTGACTGGGAGCCATGGCGGGGCGAGCAACGCTCAACCCGAGCGGCTTTTCCAGAGCCGTTGTTCTGAAATGTGGCCGCCCGCGGAGAGGTGTGGATATGCGGAGAACGGCGGGAGCAGCATACGATTGGCGTGGTTTTACCGTGGGGTCGCGGCGTGGGGGCTTTCAAGCTTTGCGCGCGCGTGTGCTGGTGTGGGTGGCGGCAATGGCGCTTCTTTCGCACGTCTGCAGCGCAGTTTCGATACAGGCGTCCCAAGGTGGGGGGGGGGGTTGCGAACTGGTGTTGTGCGGTAACATCCAGTGCAGTGTGGGTTCAGCCAGGATGCTGCCAGGATGCTGCCAGTGTTCGACATTGCCTCATAGTACCATTTCCATGCCGATGCCACCATTTCCATCCCGATGCCACCGTTTCTATCCCGTGATCCCTTGGCTGGCCGTACGTTACACGTGTTACCCGTGCTGCCTGCGCTGTCTGTCGCGCTGCCTGCAATTTCGCATAGTTTTTGCCCGCGATGCCCGAAATGCGTGGCAGCGGCGGTGCTGCAGGAGTGCGCGGCGGCGTGGAAGACGTCCTTCAGCAGCTGGACGGCTGGCGGGGTGTGCGTGCTCCCTGATAAGATCGAGTGCGATGCAGAGGGGCAGATCACCAGCCTGTGAGACACACTGTGTACCGGGTAGATTACACCTGGAGTTTGTCTAGACCTAGGGGAATTCGGGGAAGCTAGAGGATAACGGGAAATAGGTAGAAAAGGGGTTAGAGTAGTCTCTCTTTCTGTAATCCTACGGCGCTGACCAAGGCCTCGCGGCCGAAACGCGTACGCGTACGTTCTCTACTGAAGTTGGACTTACCAAGTCCTGATTCTACCTTTTTCCCACTCTAAGTACCCCAAGCGTTTAGTTACGAACCCAGAGGAGACCACTCCGCTTGCTGCGGTTCGAATCCACATTTTCTTACAGTGCGCACTGCATTGTGCGCTGTGCTCCGTGTGTGGTGCGTTGTGGGTTGTGTCCTGTATGCTTTGTGATGTGTGCTGCGTGTTGTGCTTTGTGCTGCGATTAGTCGTTTTTTGGTTCACAAATCCGGCGGAGAGATTGAGAGAGAGGAAATCTTAGCCTAGTCCCCTTCCCTTCCCAAACTTGCCCCTCAGCCTTGTTCTACGGCTACATAAGGAGTTCCTGCCCACCTTTCTTCTCGTTATTCGTTTTCGCTTCACAACTCGGATGATCGCAGGAACTTCGCAGGCTTGCATCTGAACGGCACCATCCCCACCAGCATCGCCACCCTCACCGCGCTCACTAACTTGTGCGTGCCACAGTGCCACCCCTCTCTCCGTGCTTGGACTTTTGAGGCGCCTCAAAGTTGCGGGTTGAAAGACAAACTTTTGATTCGCCTAAAAGGCACTCACCTTCTCGTGCGTGCCACAATATCTCCCCTCTACCCATGCTTTGAGACGTTGCAAAATGCGTTGGAGAGAGCGAGATAGTGGAGTGACGTAACGAGAGGACGTGCAGCGCAGTGCAGTGCGGTGCAGTGCAGTGCAAAACAGGCAGGATGGATGGTGGTGGAAATGGAAAGTAAAGGCTTGTGCAACATCTACCAGTACACGGTAATCACATATACCAGTATCACATCTTCTCTCTCTCTCTGCTCGTTCTCTGCCCTCTGCCCTCTGCCTCCTGCCCCTGCCCTGTCTGTAGTGACGCGTCCTCGAATAACTTCGTTGGCTCCATTCCCTCTTTCATCACACGCCTCTCTCAACTTGTTCACTTGTGAGCACCTCTCACCACCCCTCAGGATGTAAAAAGAAACAAGATTGGTAAGGCTATGACAAAATCCTTAGGGTTTAGGAAGTCTAATGGCAAGATTGCTGAGATATTTGTGTTGTTTGGTTTTAAGAAGTGTAGAATCGTTGTGTCATGGCCCCCCAATGTCTAGATTGAAATTGCTGCTTCCGCCAGCAGGGTGACAAACACAATCATGGAAGGCTCAAGCGACGGGCCACAAGCCATATGGTACAACATGGCACATGCGCACGTTACATGTCAAGTGCCGCATACATATTGCGACTTTTCACATCTCACCCATGGCACATGGCACGTGGCAGGGAATTTGGTCAAACGCTGATTTCTGGACCCATTCCCTCCACCATCGGGACACTCAAGAAACTCGAGACTCTGTAACTTTGCATGGGGTGCTGCAGTGCATGGGGTGTTGCAGTGCATGGGGTGCTGCAGTGCATGGGGTGTTGCAGTGCATGGGGTGTTGCAGTGCATGGGGTGTTGCAGTGCATGGGGTGTTGCAGTGCATGGGGTGTTGCAGTGCATGGGGTGTTGCAGTGCATGGGGTGTTGCAGTGCATGGGGTGTTGCAGTGCATGGGGTGTTGCAGTGCATGGGGTGTTGCAGTGCATGGGGTGCTGCAGTGCATGGGGTGTTGCAGTGCATGGGGTGCTGCAGTGCATGGGGTGTTGCAGTGCATGGGGTGTTGCAGTGCATGGGGTGTTGCAGTGCATGGGGTGTTGCAGTGCACGGGGTGTTGCAGTGCATGGGGTGTTGCAGTGCATGGGGTGTTGCAGCGCATGGGGTGTTGCAGTGCATGGGGTGTTGCAGTGCATGGGGTGTTGCAGTGCATGGGGTATTGCAGTGCATGGGGTGTTGCTGTGCATGGGGTGTTGCAGTGCATGGGGTGTTGCAGTGCATGGGGTGTTGCAGTGTATGGGGTGTTGCAGTGCATGGGGTGTTGCAGCGCATGGGGTGTTGCAGTGCATGGGGTGTTGCAGTGCATGGGGTGCTGCAGTGCATGGGGTATTGCAGTGCATGGGGTGTTGCAGTGCATGGGGTGTTGCAGTGCATGGGGTGTTGCAGTGCATGGGGTGTTGCAGTGCATGGGGTGTTGCAGTGCATGGGGTGTTGCAGTGCATGTATGCTGCTGACAGCACGAGTGTCAATGATGAGATCTGCCAACCAGTGCCTTTTGCATTCCCTCCATAGCACAACCAATCTACCCTCGTGAATCTCGCATTCCACTGAATTGTCCTTTATGTACCACTCACTCTTTCCCCTCCCCGTTTGCTCCCTCCCCATTTGCAGATGATTTTTATTTGCCTCTCTTCCCTTCCCCTGTCGCCTCCCCTCTCCACGCTCCACACCCGGCATGGCCCTTGGCCAGAACACTAGCCGATACCAACGTTTCAGGAACCATCCCCTCCACCATCTCCGGCCTCTCCTCCCTCACCTCCTTGTCAGCGCCCTCCCTCCCTCCCTCCCTCCCTCCCTCCCTCCCTCCCTCCCTCCCTCCCTCCCTCCCTCCCTCCCTCCCTCCCTCCCTCCCTCCCTCTCTCCCGTCCCTAACGAGACTGTTCCGTGCTGTGCCTAAACCTACCTTTCGGGTCTGCTCTGCTGACAAGTCTTTTGGTCTGGTGAAAGGATCTTGCTCGTTTTCTATATGTGAGGTGCATTTGCCACGCTGCCATTGTGACACCTCTCGTGTTACATAATGACGGGGTAAAGAAGGATGAGATGGGAATCCAACCAACCGAATTTAGGTCAGGTGGACAGTTTTTCACTTGACCTGCCCGCACAAACACTAGTTGGTTACAGTATGATGCACACCTATTAAAACCTCTGCAGCTAGTTTTTCTCGAGCCATCATTTTTATCAATCATCATCAAGATCATGATCATACTCCTCCTCCTCCTCCTCCTCCTCCTCCTCCTCCTCCTCCTCCTCCTCCTCCTCCTCCTCCTCCTCCTCCTCCTCCTCCTCCTCCCCATAATCATCACCAGCAGCAACGCCACACAATTCAAGGAGCCTCTGGTCTTAACTGATCATCACACCATCCCACCAATAGCATGCCCTGTTGTCTGCCCCTCCATGTCCCTCTGCATACTACCGGGCATCCACGTGGCAATGCATCCACGTGGCAATGCATTCCCTTGGGAATGCATCCACGTGGGAATGCATCCACGTGGGAATGCATCCACATGGGAATGCATCCACATGGGCATGCATCCACATGGGAATGCATCCACATGGGCATGCATCCACATGGGAATGCATCCACATGGGCATGCATCCACATGGGAATGCATCCACATGGGAATGCATCCACATGGGCATGCATCCACATGGGAATGCATCCACATGGGCATGCATCCACATGGGCATGCATCCACATGGGCATGCATCCACATGGGAATGCATCCACATGGGCATGCATCCACATGGGAATGCATCCACATGGGAATGCATCCACATGGGAATGCATCCACATGGGAATGCATCCACATGGCATTGCATCCACGTGGCAATGCGCTGCATACCAGCCGGGTGGCCAACACTCCCCTGAGTGGCACGATCCCCAGCACCATTGGTCAGCTGGCCAGCCTGCAGTACTTGTATGTGGGTGGGGTTGTGAGCATGCGAGGGGAGTCACACACGCATGCGTGCACACATTCAGGCACCCACATGCGCACGGTTGCCCCCATGCATGCAGACATGCGCGCGCATGCACGCACGCACCAACACATACACACACGCACGCACGCACGGACGCACCCTCACACAATCACACGCATGCGCGCGCGCGAGTGCCATACAGCACGGTGCGTGTATATGGCCTTTGGGTAACCTCTCTCTCTTCTGCTCAGGCCCATCCACTTCCCTCCATGCCTACCATCCCTCGTGTCTACCTTCCCTCGTGTCTACCTTCCCTCGTGTCTACCTTCCCTCGTGTCTACCTTCCCTCGTGTCTACCTTCCCTCGTGTCTACCATCCCTCGTGTCTACCTTCCCTCGTGTCTACCTTCCCTCGTGTCTACCTTCCCTCGTGTCTACCTTCCCTCGTGTCTACCATCCCTCCTGTCTACCTTCCCTCGTGTCTACCTTCCCTCGTGTCTACCTTCCCTCGTGTCTACCTTCCCTCGTGTCTACCTTCCCTCCTGTCTACCTTCCCTCCTGTCTACCTTCCCTCGTGTCTACCTTCCCTCGTGTCTACCTTCCCTCGTGTCTACCTTCCCTCCTGTCTACCTTCCCTCGTGTCTACCTTCCCTCGTGTCTACCTTCCCTCGTGTCTACCTTCCCTCCTGTCTACCTTCCCTCCTGTCTACCTTCCCTCATGACTCATCCTTACAGGGTGCCATGCCATCATGACTCATCCTCACCCCACCTACTGGTCCCATCTCCTTGTCTCCGTGTGTCGCGCAACCCACGGCCACCCTGTCCCATCGCCCCGGCTGCCCTGTCCCAGGGACGTGGCCAACACCAACGTGTCGGGCTCGCTGCCCGCCTCCCTTGGTGCTCTCCCCAACCTCACTCTAATGTTGGTGCTCTGCACTACCTCTCACCCCGCATCATTCTTTGGGTTTTTGTGTGTGTGTGTGTGTGTATGTGTGTGTGTGTGTGTGTGTGTATGTGTGTGTATGTGTGTGTGTGTATGTGTATGTGTGTGTGTGTGTGTGTGTGTGTGTTTGTTTGTGTGTGTGTGTGCGTCTGCGTCTGCGTCTGCGTCTGCGTCTGTGTCTGCGTCTGCGTCTGTGTCTGCGTCTGCGTCTGTGTCTGTGTCTGTGTGTCTGTGTCTGTGTGTCTGTGTGTCTGTGTCTGTGTGTCTATGTGTGTGTGTGGATGTGTGCGTGTGTGCGTGCGTGCGTGCGTGCGTGCATACGTGCGTGCGTGCGTGCGTGTGTTTGGGTCCTTCTAAAAGCTCACCTGACTGCTATCTTCCTGTAGGATCAGGGACACCGAAATGAGCACACCATTTTTTCAGTCGCGCAGGCGCACTACGAATGCAGAATGCCACACACTTGAAACTCGTGGGAACCTGCATTAGACAAATAGATCGAAAGACACCAATGCTGAGATGTTCGTGGGGTATATGTTGATACATAAATTGTATACACATGCGTGCACTCACACTCGCACGCACGCACCAAAACACACACACACACACATGTACATAGGCAAAACAAAAGATAGAAGCACCTTTCCTTTCGCATCCTCCTTTGCACGGCACTCCTGACCACACCCTTCCCTATTACTCTTCCTTACTCCCCTACCATCTTGCCCTGTCCAGATCCTCTCCTGTAGGGGTGACATGCAGCACAGCTGGCAGCAGCTGTGAGATTCAGCAGAACACCACCTCCTTCTTCTGCAAGATTCTCTGCCTTGACTTCTGTGCCTCGTGCATCCCACTCAACGGTGAGCAGTGAATAATTTTCCATGGCTCTGCACGCCTGTGTGTCTCTCACTCCAAGTGGAATGACTTCTCGTGTGCCCTTGTGCATGTGGTATCTGAAATTCGTCATGCCATTCGTCAGTCAACATCCATTCGTAAGTCAACATGTCATTCGTCAGTCAACATGCCATTCGTCAGTCAACATGCCATTCGTCAGTCAACATCCATTCGTCAGTCAACATGCCATTCGTCAGTCAGCATGTCATTCGTCAGTCAACATGCCATTCGTCAGTGAACATGCCATTCGTCAGTCAACATGCCATTTGTCAGTCAACTTGCCATTCGTCAGTCAACATGCCATTCGTCAGTCAACATGCCATCTGACAGCGTGCATTGGCATCACAGCTCCCCACCACAACAGCTGAATCCCCCTCCACAATCCCTCCACACCCCGCTTCCCTCCCCACCTCTCTCCCCACAGGCCAACTCCGCCACCCTCCTCCCCCTCCCCCCCTCTCACCTCCTCTCCCTCCCAGCCTTGCGCTCATGAGCCCCCCGCCTCCTCCTCTCTCCTCTCTTCTTGCCCTCTCCTCTCCACTCGCCCCTCCTCCTGCTCCCCCGCCCTCCACCGGTTTGCCAACCTCCGCAATCATGGGGATATCCGTGGGAGCGTTGTGTCTGCTTGTGGCTGCTGCTGCTGCTGCTACTGTCGTGGCTACTGGGTGTGTGAAACTGGGAGCCCAGGGGTCGAAACTACAGCCACTAGCTGCCTCAGGTGAGAGCAAGTGCGTAGCTAGCAACACCTTAGGAGGTATGTGGCATGGCTGGCTTCAAGGGGCATGTGGCGTGCTGCTGCTCAGCATCGCTTCTCTTGCGCCCCACGCATTGCTGCTCAGCATCGCTTCTCTTGCGCCCCACGCATTGCTGCTCAGCATCGCTTCTCTTGTGCCCCACGCATTGCTGCTCAGCATCGCTTCTCTTGTGCCCCACGCATTGCTGCTCAGCATCGCTTCTCTTGTGCCCCACGCATTGCTGCTCAGCATCGCTTCTCTTGCGCCCCACGCATTGCTGCTCGCACAGCCCACTGCTGTCGCTCACCAACATCTCGCCATCAAGTTCTCTACTCGATCTCCCTCCTCCTCTCACCCCGCTCTCCCTTCCCTCGTCTCGTCCCCCTCAGCATCCCGTGTGTTCAGCCGATCCCGCTGTCCACAGCTCCCCACGTCCCTCCTGGCACAGGCAACGGGTGGGTGGAGTGACGCTACCAGGGTGGAGAAGCAGGGGTGGGGCAGCAGCAGCAGCGGTGGGGGGCAGAGGTACAAGGCAGTGAGTCCTGTGGATGCACGCCAGGTGTGGTTCGTTGTGAGGCGCGGCAACGAGGAGCTTTCAGCAAGCTTCCAGATAGAGGTGAGAGAGCTTTGAGTAGCTCCGCCGCAAGCAGTGTGGTGTGCTGTGCTGTTCTTTGCTGTGCTGTGCGGTGCTGTGCTGTGCTGTGCCGTGCCGTTCCTGTGCTGTGCGGTGCTGTGCTGTGCTGTGCTGTGCGGTGCTGTGCTGTTCTTTGCTGTGCTGTGATGTGCTGTGCGGTGCTGTGCAGTGCTGTGCTGTGCGGTGCTGTGCGGTGCTGTGCTGTGGTGTGCTGTGCTGTGCTGTGCGGTGCTGTGCTGTTCTTTGCTGTGCTGTGCTGTGCTGTGCTGTGCTGTGCTGTGCCGTGCCGTTCCTGTGCTGTGCGGTGCTGTGCTGTGCTGTGCTGTGCTGTGCTGTGCTGTGCTGTGCTGTGCTGTGCTGTGCTGTGCTGTGCTGTGCTGTGCGGTGCGGTGCGGTGCTGTGTTGTGCTGTGCTGTGCTGTGCTGTGCTGTGCTGTGCGGTGCGGTGCTGTGCTGTGCTGTGCTATGCGGTACGGTCCGGTGCGGTGCGGTGCTGTGCTTTGCGGTGCTGTGCAGTGCTGTGCTGTGCGGTGCTGTGCGGTGCTGTGCTGTGGTGTGCTGTGCTGTGCGGTGCGGTGCTGTGCTGTTCTTTGCTGTGCTGTGCTGTGCTGTGCTGTGCTGTGCCGTGCCGTGCCTGTGCTGTGCGGTGCTGTGCTGTGCTGTGCTGTGCTGTGCTTTGCTGTTTTTTTTTTTTTTTTTTTTTTTTTTTTTGAATTGAAAGTATACACGATGAGGTTAATGCATACAGACAATATCGGTCGTAACCGCATCATGCAAGGGCAGGGCCGACTGCCCCAGCAGGTACCTACGGTGGATTGTACACTGTCCTGGGATTGGACCAGATGGACTCGAATGATCTTGCCCAGGTCCACTTCTTGTCATCAGCTTTCCGAATCCTACTCAGCAGACGGTGCTCCTCCAGTAGCCCTTTTTGGAATTTGCCAGCCTGTGCCGTGTTTTTCTTCTTATGCCACGTGGTAAGGCGAGCCTTCACATAGACCCGTGCATGTTGGCGGAAGGCGAAGATAACCTTCCTCAGCACTCTCCGCGCGCGGAATCTTTTCCCCCTGAAGACCGCCTCACATCTCTCCAGCCAGAGTTGGTGGAGCGCAATTGCAATCAGAGTCGCCTCTGGGAAGGCGGTGCACGAGCCGGCTTTGCGGAAAAGCAGGTCCCCCAGGGACTCTGTTTCGCGGGACGGATTGATCAAGCGGAGCGATCTCTTTAGCGCCAGCACCACCATCTGAATCTTCGGGCAGGTGAAGAGACAGTGCTCCAGTGTCTCCTCGCCCCCGCAGTGTGGACAGACTGGCTTGTCGGCCAGGAAAGCCAGTCTCTCCCCCACTTGTAAGTTGAAGTTATACACCCGTGTTAACATATCTCTCGGTCGGTTTGGCGTAGCGAGAGATTCACAAATGCCCGTGATCAGCTTCCAGTTGATCGAACCTTTCCACTTGTCAGCCCATCTCTGCATCCTGTGCGACAGCCCGCGCACTCCCTTCCAGTGATTTCTCATCTCCTTGAGCGGAACCACCTCCCCATCTTTCAGAATTGGCAGCTGCGGAAGCCCTCCCCGGTCCCCCAGAGCCGAGCCAGCCGAGTTCGCCGTAGGGGTCAGCAAGCAAACCTTCCAATCCTCAGGAGCAGCTGCGAAGCCCTTCAGCGCGAGTCTCGCAGGCCCTTTCCCGCCTAGTCTCGCCGTGAGCTCCGCCATGGTTTTCAGAGACCAGCTACCATCTTGTTGCTGCTTCACCATGTCTCCCAGCCGGAAGTTCCAGAGCGGTTCTGCGTCTTTCTGCCCCCCCACGGACGTGGCTACGCCGACCATAATGGCCCTGTTGAAAACCAGCCTTTCCTCCGCGATTACTTCCCGCACCACGTTTACTTTTTTTATGCACAGCGGTGACTTCATAAAAGTTTCGCAGGTCTGCTTCCACCTCTGACTCCTTCCCTCCCAGTGTCGCAGGAGGCGATCGTGCGACATGAAGGTGTCCAACCCCAGGGGAAGGTCTGCTGCCTGAATCATCAATTTCCGCTTCAGCTGATCCGTCTCAGTCATTAGCAGACCTATTCTCCTCGCCGACAGACATGCTAGGGTGATGCTCGGGTCCCTCACACCCAGACCTCCCTCGCTCCGGGGGGTGTACAGCAGCTCCTTGCTCCAGAGGAAGAAGCCCCGCGTCGATGTTGCTTTGTTCCCCGAGACAAAATTGTGAATCATCCTCTCCAGCTCTACCCAAACTTTCACAGGCGGCGGGTAAACCTGCGCCTGGAAGGTCATGATCGGTTGAATGTAGTCATTTGCCACTGCTCCCCTTGATTTCTCCGTGAGGTACTTCTGCCTCCATTTCACCAGCCTTTTTGCAATTTCCTCTAGCGCCTTTTCCCAGGTGGGGAGCCCGCTTCCGTCCGGAGTGACCCACAGGTGCTTTGCTGTGCTGTGCTGTGCTGTGCTGTGCGGTGCGATGCTGTGTTGTGCTGTGCTGTGCTGTGCTGTGCTGTGTTGTGCTGTGCTGTACGGTGCGGTGCGGTGCGGTGCTGTGCGGTGCTGTGCTGTGCTGTGCTGTGCTGTGCGGTGCTGTGCTGTGCGGTGCGGTGCGGTGCTGTGCTGTGCTGTGCTGTGCCCCTTCTAACTTGCCATTGTATCCCCCCCTCCTTGTGCCTGCTTCTGTTCCTGCCCAGGTGGCCATGCTGTGGGCCATCCGCCATACCAACCTGCAGCGACTGCTGGGGTATTGCTGGGAGAAGCGTGGCACTTCATTTGACCATCACTCGCCTGCTGCTGCTGCTGCTGCTGCCGATACTGCAAAGAGTGCGAGTGATGATGCTGCTGCTGCTGCCAGTCATGCAGAGGAGCAAGCAGAGGAGCAGGTGCTGGTGTTTGAGTGGGTGCCAGGAGGCAATCTGCACACCCGCCTCCATGCAGGTACATCCACCCCTCCATGCAGGTACATCCACGCCTCCATGCAGGTACATCCACGCCTCCATGCAGGTACATCCACGCCTCCATGCAGGTACATCCACGCCTCCTTGCAGGTACATCCACGCCTCCATGCAGGTACATCCACGCCTCCTTGCAGGTACATCCACGCCTGGCCCCCCGCCCCGCCACCCTACTCTCTCCATGCCTACCCCGCCCTCCATGCCTCTGCGTCTTTGCCTGCTTGTTCCCCTCTGTATGTTTCCCTCTGTCTCTTATGTCCCCACTCCTCCCTTTCACTCCCTCTACTCCCCTCTGCCCCCCTCCTCCTCCCGCAATGCAGAGGGCTGCATGCCTCTGTCCGTGTGGCAGTGCCTGGATGTGACCGCCGGTGTGCTGCGCGGGCTGAAGCACATCCAGAGCCATGGGGTCGTGCATGGCCGCATACACCCTCACAACATCCTGCTTGACACCGCCATGCAGGTGAGGTGCCACTTGCCATGCAGGTGCAGTGGCTGCAGTGACACATAGGTGCAGTGACACATAGGTGCAGTGACACATAGGTGCATTGACACATAGGTGCAGTGACACATAGGTGCAGTGACACATAGGTGCATTGACACATAGGTGCAATGACACATAGGTGCATTGACACATAGGTGCAGTGACACATAGGTGCAATGACACATAGGTGCAGTGACACATAGGTGCAATGACACATAGGTGCAGTGACACATAGGTGCAGTGACACATAGGTGCAGTGATGCAAAGGTGCAGTGGCACATAGGTGCAGTGACACATAGGTGCATTGACACATAGGTGCAGTGACACAAAGGTGCAGTGACACATAGGTGCATTGACACATAGGTGCAATGACACATAGGTGCATTGACACATAGGTGCAGTGACACATAGGTGCAATGACACATAGGTGCAGTGACACATAGGTGCAATGACACATAGGTGCAGTGACACATAGGTGCAGTGACACATAGGTGCAGTGATGCAAAGGTGCAGTGGCACATAGGTGCAGTGACACATAGGTGCATTGACACATAGGTGCAGTGACACATAGGTGCATTGACACATAGGTGCAATGACACATAGGTGCATTGACACATAGGTGCAATGACACATAGGTGCAGTGACACATAGGTGCAGTGAAGCATAGGTGCAGTGACACATAGGTGCAGTGAAGCATAGGTGCATTGACACATAGGTGCAATGACACATAGGTGCAGTGACACATAGGTGCAATGACACATAGGTGCAGTGACACATAGGTGCAATGACACATAGGTGCAGTGACAAATAGGTGCAGTGAAGCATAGGTGCAGTGACACATAGGTGCAGTGATGCAAAGGTGCAGTGACGCATAGATGCAGTGACACATAGGTGCAGTGACACGTAGGTGCAGTGGCACATAGGTGCAGTGACACATAGGAGCAGTGACACGTAGGTGCAGTGACACATAGGAGCAGTGACACGTAGGTGCAGTGACACATAGGTGCAGTGACACATAGGTGCAGTGACACATAGGTGCAGTGATGCAAAGGTGCAGTGGCACATAGGTGCAGTGGCACATAGGTGCAGTGATGCAAAGGTGCAGTGGCACATAGGTGCAATGCCCTCTCCATCCTCCCTCTTGTGCCCCCCTCCCCTCCTCCCAGACCTCCCATCGCTCGCATGCCTTAACCTCTCGCGCAACCCGCAAGTCAATGACACCACTGCCACTGCTGTCATCCCGTGTAAGCCGGTTCAGAGCGTCAGGGGCACTTCGGACCAGGAAAAAAACAAAGTGAACGGTGAAGGAATATATTCTGAGACATCTAAAAAATATGCCGTGACCTCTCGCGCAACCCGCAAGTCAATGACGGCACTAACACTGCTGTCATCCCGTGTAAGCCTCCCCTTGTGCCATCCCCCCCCCACCCCCACCCCTCCTCCCAGGCCTCGTTCCTTGATTCGCCCGCAACGCTCACCTTGTCCCGCTTCTCTCCTTCCTCTCATCTTTCTCTCCTCAGGGATACATTCTCTCCGGCATTTAGACCTGAGTCACACAGCAGTCACCACCTCGTTCCTTGATGCGCCCTCAATGGTCACTTATCCCCCTTCTCCCATTCTCCTGTCACCTTTCCCTTCTCAGGGATCCCTTCTCTCCGGCATCTGGACATGAGCCACACAGCAGTGCTGTGCTGTGCTGTGCTGTGCTGTGCTGTGCCGTGCCGTGCCTGTGCTGTGCGGTGCTGTGCTGTGCTGTGCTGTGCTGTGCTTTGCTGTTTTTTTTTTTTTTTTTTTTTTTTTTTTTTGAATTGAAAGTATACACGATGAGGTTAATGCATACAGACAATATCGGTCGTAACCGCATCATGCAAGGGCAGGGCCGACTGCCCCAGCAGGTACCTACGGTGGATTGTACACTGTCCTGGGATTGGACCAGATGGACTCGAATGATCTTGCCCAGGTCCACTTCTTGTCATCAGCTTTCCGAATCCTACTCAGCAGACGGTGCTCCTCCAGTAGCCCTTTTTGGAATTTGCCAGCCTGTGCCGTGTTTTTCTTCTTATGCCACGTGGTAAGGCGAGCCTTCACATAGACCCGTGCATGTTGGCGGAAGGCGAAGATAACCTTCCTCAGCACTCTCCGCGCGCGGAATCTTTTCCCCCTGAAGACCGCCTCACATCTCTCCAGCCAGAGTTGGTGGAGCGCAATTGCAATCAGAGTCGCCTCTGGGAAGGCGGTGCACGAGCCGGCTTTGCGGAAAAGCAGGTCCCCCAGGGACTCTGTTTCGCGGGACGGATTGATCAAGCGGAGCGATCTCTTTAGCGCCAGCACCACCATCTGAATCTTCGGGCAGGTGAAGAGACAGTGCTCCAGTGTCTCCTCGCCCCCGCAGTGTGGACAGACTGGCTTGTCGGCCAGGAAAGCCAGTCTCTCCCCCACTTGTAAGTTGAAGTTATACACCCGTGTTAACATATCTCTCGGTCGGTTTGGCGTAGCGAGAGATTCACAAATGCCCGTGATCAGCTTCCAGTTGATCGAACCTTTCCACTTGTCAGCCCATCTCTGCATCCTGTGCGACAGCCCGCGCACTCCCTTCCAGTGATTTCTCATCTCCTTGAGCGGAACCACCTCCCCATCTTTCAGAATTGGCAGCTGCGGAAGCCCTCCCCGGTCCCCCAGAGCCGAGCCAGCCGAGTTCGCCGTAGGGGTCAGCAAGCAAACCTTCCAATCCTCAGGAGCAGCTGCGAAGCCCTTCAGCGCGAGTCTCGCAGGCCCTTTCCCGCCTAGTCTCGCCGTGAGCTCCGCCATGGTTTTCAGAGACCAGCTACCATCTTGTTGCTGCTTCACCATGTCTCCCAGCCGGAAGTTCCAGAGCGGTTCTGCGTCTTTCTGCCCCCCCACGGACGTGGCTACGCCGACCATAATGGCCCTGTTGAAAACCAGCCTTTCCTCCGCGATTACTTCCCGCACCACGTTTACTTTTTTTATGCACAGCGGTGACTTCATAAAAGTTTCGCAGGTCTGCTTCCACCTCTGACTCCTTCCCTCCCAGTGTCGCAGGAGGCGATCGTGCGACATGAAGGTGTCCAACCCCAGGGGAAGGTCTGCTGCCTGAATCATCAATTTCCGCTTCAGCTGATCCGTCTCAGTCATTAGCAGACCTATTCTCCTCGCCGACAGACATGCTAGGGTGATGCTCGGGTCCCTCACACCCAGACCTCCCTCGCTCCGGGGGGTGTACAGCAGCTCCTTGCTCCAGAGGAAGAAGCCCCGCGTCGATGTTGCTTTGTTCCCCGAGACAAAATTGTGAATCATCCTCTCCAGCTCTACCCAAACTTTCACAGGCGGCGGGTAAACCTGCGCCTGGAAGGTCATGATCGGTTGAATGTAGTCATTTGCCACTGCTCCCCTTGATTTCTCCGTGAGGTACTTCTGCCTCCATTTCACCAGCCTTTTTGCAATTTCCTCTAGCGCCTTTTCCCAGGTGGGGAGCCCGCTTCCGTCCGGAGTGACCCACAGGTGCTTTGCTGTGCTGTGCTGTGCTGTGCTGTGCGGTGCGATGCTGTGTTGTGCTGTGCTGTGCTGTGCTGTGCTGTGTTGTGCTGTGCTGTACGGTGCGGTGCGGTGCGGTGCTGTGCGGTGCTGTGCTGTGCTGTGCTGTGCTGTGCGGTGCTGTGCTGTGCGGTGCGGTGCGGTGCTGTGCTGTGCTGTGCTGTGCCCCTTCTAACTTGCCATTGTATCCCCCCCTCCTTGTGCCTGCTTCTGTTCCTGCCCAGGTGGCCATGCTGTGGGCCATCCGCCATACCAACCTGCAGCGACTGCTGGGGTATTGCTGGGAGAAGCGTGGCACTTCATTTGACCATCACTCGCCTGCTGCTGCTGCTGCTGCTGCCGATACTGCAAAGAGTGCGAGTGATGATGCTGCTGCTGCTGCCAGTCATGCAGAGGAGCAAGCAGAGGAGCAGGTGCTGGTGTTTGAGTGGGTGCCAGGAGGCAATCTGCACACCCGCCTCCATGCAGGTACATCCACCCCTCCATGCAGGTACATCCACGCCTCCATGCAGGTACATCCACGCCTCCATGCAGGTACATCCACGCCTCCATGCAGGTACATCCACGCCTCCTTGCAGGTACATCCACGCCTCCATGCAGGTACATCCACGCCTCCTTGCAGGTACATCCACGCCTGGCCCCCCGCCCCGCCACCCTACTCTCTCCATGCCTACCCCGCCCTCCATGCCTCTGCGTCTTTGCCTGCTTGTTCCCCTCTGTATGTTTCCCTCTGTCTCTTATGTCCCCACTCCTCCCTTTCACTCCCTCTACTCCCCTCTGCCCCCCTCCTCCTCCCGCAATGCAGAGGGCTGCATGCCTCTGTCCGTGTGGCAGTGCCTGGATGTGACCGCCGGTGTGCTGCGCGGGCTGAAGCACATCCAGAGCCATGGGGTCGTGCATGGCCGCATACACCCTCACAACATCCTGCTTGACACCGCCATGCAGGTGAGGTGCCACTTGCCATGCAGGTGCAGTGGCTGCAGTGACACATAGGTGCAGTGACACATAGGTGCAGTGACACATAGGTGCATTGACACATAGGTGCAGTGACACATAGGTGCAGTGACACATAGGTGCATTGACACATAGGTGCAATGACACATAGGTGCATTGACACATAGGTGCAGTGACACATAGGTGCAATGACACATAGGTGCAGTGACACATAGGTGCAATGACACATAGGTGCAGTGACACATAGGTGCAGTGACACATAGGTGCAGTGATGCAAAGGTGCAGTGGCACATAGGTGCAGTGACACATAGGTGCATTGACACATAGGTGCAGTGACACAAAGGTGCAGTGACACATAGGTGCATTGACACATAGGTGCAATGACACATAGGTGCATTGACACATAGGTGCAGTGACACATAGGTGCAATGACACATAGGTGCAGTGACACATAGGTGCAATGACACATAGGTGCAGTGACACATAGGTGCAGTGACACATAGGTGCAGTGATGCAAAGGTGCAGTGGCACATAGGTGCAGTGACACATAGGTGCATTGACACATAGGTGCAGTGACACATAGGTGCATTGACACATAGGTGCAATGACACATAGGTGCATTGACACATAGGTGCAATGACACATAGGTGCAGTGACACATAGGTGCAGTGAAGCATAGGTGCAGTGACACATAGGTGCAGTGAAGCATAGGTGCATTGACACATAGGTGCAATGACACATAGGTGCAGTGACACATAGGTGCAATGACACATAGGTGCAGTGACACATAGGTGCAATGACACATAGGTGCAGTGACAAATAGGTGCAGTGAAGCATAGGTGCAGTGACACATAGGTGCAGTGATGCAAAGGTGCAGTGACGCATAGATGCAGTGACACATAGGTGCAGTGACACGTAGGTGCAGTGGCACATAGGTGCAGTGACACATAGGAGCAGTGACACGTAGGTACAGTGACACATAGGAGCAGTGACACGTAGGTGCAGTGACACATAGGTGCAGTGACACATAGGTGCAGTGACACATAGGTGCAGTGATGCAAAGGTGCAGTGGCACATAGGTGCAGTGGCACATAGGTGCAGTGAAACATAGGTGCAGTGACACATAGGTGCAGTGATGCAAAGGTGCAGTGACGCATAGATGCAGTGACACATAGGTGCAGTGACACATAGGTGCAGTGACACATAGGTGCAATGACACATAGGTGCAGTGACACATAGGTGCAATGACACATAGGTGCAGTGACACATAGGTGCAGTGAAGCATAGGTGCAGTGACACATAGGTGCAGTGACACATAGGTGCAGTGACACATAGGTGCAGTGACACGTAGGTGCAGTGGCACATAGGTGCAGTGGCACATAGGTGCAGTGGCACATAGGTGCAGTGACACATAGGTGCAGTGACACATAGTTGCAGTGACACATAGGTGCAGTGACACAAGTGATGCAAAGGTGCAGTGACGCATAGATGCAGTGACACATAGGTGCACTGACACATAGGTGCAGTGACACATAGGTGCAATGACACATAGGTGCAGTGATGCATAGGTGCAGTGATGCAAAGGTGCAGTGACGCATAGATGCAGTGACACATAGGTGCAGTGACACATAGGTGCAATGACACATAGGTGCAGTGACACATCGGTGCAGTGACACATAGGTGCAGTGATGCAAAGGTGCAGTGACGCATAGATGCAGTGACACATAGGTGCAGTGACACATAGGTGCAATGACACATAGGTGCAGTGATGCAAAGGTGCAGTGACACATAGGTGCAGTGAAGCATAGGTGCAGTGGCACATAGGTGCAGTGACACATAGGTGCAGTGGCACATAGGTGCAGTGACACATAGGTGCAGTGACGCATAGGTGCAGTGACACATAGGTGCAGTGATGCAAAGGTGCAGTGACGCATAGATGCAGTGACACATAGGTGCATTGACACATAGGTGCAATGACACATAGGTGCAGTGATGCAAAGGTGCAGTGGCACATAGGTGCAGTGGCACATAACATAGGTGCAGTGGCACATAGGTGCAGTGACACATAGGTGCAGTGGCACATAGGTGCAGTGGCACATAGGTGCAGTGACACATATGTGCAGTGACACATAGGTGCAATGACACATAGGTGCAGTGGCACATAGGTGCAGTGGCACATAGGTGCAGTGGCACATAGGTGCAGTGACACATAGGTGCAGTGGCACATAGGTGCAGTGGCACATAGGTGCAGTGACACATAGGTGCAATGACACATAGGTGCAGTGACGCATAGATGCAGTGACACATAGGTGCAGTGGCACATAGGTGCAGTGGCACATAGGTGCAGTGACACATAGGTGCAGTGACACATAGGTGCAATGACACATAGGTGCACTGACGCATAGATGCAGTGACACATAGGTGCAGTGACACATAGGTGCAGTGACACATAGGTGCAATGACACATAGGTGCAGTGGCACATAGGTGCAATGACACATAGGTGCAGTGGCACATAGGTGCAATGACACATAGGTGCAGTGGCACATAGGTGCAATGACACATAGGTGCAGTGGCACATAGGTGCAATGACACATAGGTGCAGTGACACATAGGTGCAATGACACATAGGTGCAGTGGCACATAGGTGCAATGACACATAGGTGCAGTGGCACATAGGTGCAATGACACATAGGTGCAGTGGCAGGCACATAGGTGCAGTGACACATAGGTGCAGTGGCACATAGGTGCAGTGACACATAGGTGCAGTGACGCATAGGTGCAGTGACACATAGGTGCAGTGATGCAAAGGTGCAGTGACGCATAGATGCAGTGACACATAGGTGCATTGACACATAGGTGCAATGACACATAGGTGCAGTGATGCAAAGGTGCAGTGGCACATAGGTGCAGTGGCACATAACATAGGTGCAGTGGCACATAGGTGCAGTGACACATAGGTGCAGTGGCACATAGGTGCAGTGGCACATAGGTGCAGTGACACATATGTGCAGTGACACATAGGTGCAATGACACATAGGTGCAGTGGCACATAGGTGCAGTGGCACATAGGTGCAGTGGCACATAGGTGCAGTGACACATAGGTGCAATGACACATAGGTGCAGTGGCACATAGGTGCAGTGACACATAGGTGCAGTGGCACATAGGTGCAGTGGCACATAGGTGCAGTGACACATAGGTGCAGTGACACATAGGTGCAATGACACATAGGTGCACTGACACATAGGTGCAGTGACACATAGGTGCAATGACACATAGGTGCAGTGATGCATAGGTGCAGTGATGCAAAGGTGCAGTGACGCATAGATGCAGTGACACATAGGTGCAGTGACACATAGGTGCAATGACACATAGGTGCAGTGACACATCGGTGCAGTGACACATAGGTGCAGTGATGCAAAGGTGCAGTGACGCATAGATGCAGTGACACATAGGTGCAGTGACACATAGGTGCAATGACACATAGGTGCAGTGATGCAAAGGTGCAGTGACACATAGGTGCAGTGAAGCATAGGTGCAGTGGCACATAGGTGCAGTGACACATAGGTGCAGTGGCACATAGGTGCAGTGACACATAGGTGCAGTGACGCATAGGTGCAGTGACACATAGGTGCAGTGATGCAAAGGTGCAGTGACGCATAGATGCAGTGACACATAGGTGCATTGACACATAGGTGCAATGACACATAGGTGCAGTGATGCAAAGGTGCAGTGGCACATAGGTGCAGTGGCACATAACATAGGTGCAGTGGCACATAGGTGCAGTGACACATAGGTGCAGTGGCACATAGGTGCAGTGGCACATAGGTGCAGTGACACATATGTGCAGTGACACATAGGTGCAATGACACATAGGTGCAGTGGCACATAGGTGCAGTGGCACATAGGTGCAGTGGCACATAGGTGCAGTGACACATAGGTGCAGTGGCACATAGGTGCAGTGGCACATAGGTGCAGTGACACATAGGTGCAATGACACATAGGTGCAGTGACGCATAGATGCAGTGACACATAGGTGCAGTGGCACATAGGTGCAGTGGCACATAGGTGCAGTGACACATAGGTGCAGTGACACATAGGTGCAATGACACATAGGTGCACTGACGCATAGATGCAGTGACACATAGGTGCAGTGACACATAGGTGCAGTGACACATAGGTGCAATGACACATAGGTGCAGTGGCACATAGGTGCAATGACACATAGGTGCAGTGGCACATAGGTGCAATGACACATAGGTGCAGTGGCACATAGGTGCAATGACACATAGGTGCAGTGGCACATAGGTGCAATGACACATAGGTGCAGTGACACATAGGTGCAATGACACATAGGTGCAGTGGCACATAGGTGCAATGACACATAGGTGCAGTGGCACATAGGTGCAATGACACATAGGTGCAGTGGCAGGCACATAGGTGCAGTGACACATAGGTGCAGTGGCACATAGGTGCAGTGACACATAGGTGCAGTGACGCATAGGTGCAGTGACACATAGGTGCAGTGATGCAAAGGTGCAGTGACGCATAGATGCAGTGACACATAGGTGCATTGACACATAGGTGCAATGACACATAGGTGCAGTGATGCAAAGGTGCAGTGGCACATAGGTGCAGTGGCACATAACATAGGTGCAGTGGCACATAGGTGCAGTGACACATAGGTGCAGTGGCACATAGGTGCAGTGGCACATAGGTGCAGTGACACATATGTGCAGTGACACATAGGTGCAATGACACATAGGTGCAGTGGCACATAGGTGCAGTGGCACATAGGTGCAGTGGCACATAGGTGCAGTGACACATAGGTGCAGTGGCACATAGGTGCAGTGGCACATAGGTGCAGTGACACATAGGTGCAATGACACATAGGTGCAGAGACGCATAGATGCAGTGACACATAGGTGCAGTGGCACATAGGTGCAGTGGCACATAGGTGCAGTGACACATAGGTGCAGTGACACATAGGTGCAATGACACATAGGTGCACTGACGCATAGATGCAGTGACACATAGGTGCAGTGACACATAGGTGCAGTGACACGTAGGTGCAATGACACATAGGTGCAGTGGCACATAGGTGCAATGACACATAGGTGCAGTGGCACATAGGTGCAATGACACATAGGTGCAGTGGCACATAGGTGCAATGACACATAGGTGCAGTGGCACATAGGTGCAATGACACATAGGTGCAGTGACACATAGGTGCAATGACACATAGGTGCAGTGGCACATAGGTGCAATGACACATAGGTGCAGTGGCACATAGGTGCAATGACACATAGGTGCAGTGGCAGGCACATAGGTGCAGTGACACATAGGTGCAGTGGCACATAGGTGCAGTGACACATAGGTGCAGTGACGCATAGGTGCAGTGACACATAGGTGCAGTGATGCAAAGGTGCAGTGACGCATAGATGCAGTGACACATAGGTGCATTGACACATAGGTGCAATGACACATAGGTGCAGTGATGCAAAGGTGCAGTGGCACATAGGTGCAGTGGCACATAACATAGGTGCAGTGGCACATAGGTGCAGTGACACATAGGTGCAGTGGCACATAGGTGCAGTGGCACATACATGCAGTGACACATATGTGCAGTGACACATAGGTGCAATGACACATAGGTGCAGTGGCACATAGGTGCAGTGGCACATAGGTGCAGTGGCACATAGGTGCAGTGACACATAGGTGCAGTGGCACATAGGTGCAGTGGCACATAGGTGCAGTGACACATAGGTGCAATGACACATAGGTGCAGAGACGCATAGATGCAGTGACACATAGGTGCAGTGGCACATAGGTGCAGTGGCACATAGGTGCAGTGACACATAGGTGCAGTGACACATAGGTGCAATGACACATAGGTGCACTGACGCATAGATGCAGTGACACACAGGTGCAGTGACACATAGGTGCAGTGACACATAGGTGCAATGACACATAGGTGCAGTGGCACATAGGTGCAATGACACATAGGTGCAGTGGCACATAGGTGCAATGACACATAGGTGCAGTGGCACATAGGTGCAATGACACATAGGTGCAGTGGCACATAGGTGCAATGACACATAGGTGCAGTGACACATAGGTGCAATGACACATAGGTGCAGTGGCACATAGGTGCAATGACACATAGGTGCAGTGGCACATAGGTGCAATGACACATAGGTGCAGTGGCAGGCACATAGGTGCAGTGACACATAGGTGCAGTGGCACATAGGTGCAGTGACACATAGGTGCAATGACGCATAGGTGCAGTGACACATAGGTGCAGTGATGCAAAGGTGCAGTGACGCATAGATGCAGTGACACATAGGTGCATTGACACATAGGTGCAATGACACATAGGTGCATTGATGCAAAGGTGCAGTGGCACATAGGTGCAGTGGCACATAACATAGGTGCAGTGGCACATAGGTGCAGTGACACATAGGTGCAGTGGCACATAGGTGCAGTGGCACATAGGTGCAGTGACACATAGGTGCAGTGACACATAGGTGCAATGACACATAGGTGCAGTGGCACATAGGTGCAGTGGCACATAGGTGCAGTGGCACATAGGTGCAGTGACAGATAGGTGCAGTGGCACATAGGTGCAGTGGCACATAGGTGCAGTGGCACATAGGTGCAATGACACATAGGTGCAGTGACGCATAGATGCAGTGACACATAGGTGCAGTGGCACATAGGTGCAGTGGCACATAGGTGCAGTGACACATAGGTGCAGTGACACATAGGTGCAATGACACATAGGTGCAGTGACGCATAGATGCAGTGACACATAGGTGCAGTGACACATAGGTGCAATGACACATAGGTGCAGTGGCACATAGGTGCAATGACACATAGGTGCAGTGGCACATAGGTGCAATGACACATAGGTGCAGTGGCACATAGGTGCAATGACACATAGGTGCAGTGGCACATAGGTGCAATGACACATAGGTGCAGTGACGCATAGATGCAGTGACACATAGGTGCAGTGACACATAGGTGCAATGACACATAGGTGCAGTGGCACATAGGTGCAATGACACATAGGTGCAGTGGCACATAGGTGCAATGACACATAGGTGCAGTGGCACATAGGTGCAATGACACATAGGTGCAGTGGCACATAGGTGCAATGACACATAGGTGCAGTGACACATAGGTGCAATGACACATAGGTGCAGTGACACATAGGTGCAGTGGCACATAGGTGCAATGACACATAGGTGCAGTGGCACATAGGTGCAATGACACATAGGTGCAGTGGCACATAGGTGCAGTGACACATAGGTGCAGTGGCACATAGGTGCAGTGACACCTGTGCAGTGACGCATAGGTGCAGTGACACATAGGTGCAGTGATGCAAAGGTGCAGTGACGCATAGATGCAGTGACACATAGGTGCATTGACACATAGGTGCAATGACACATAGGTGCAGTGGCACATAGGTGCAATGACACATAGGTGCAGTGACGCATAGATGCAGTGACACATAGGTGCAGTGACACAT
This sequence comes from Closterium sp. Naga37s-1, assembly GCA_947471745.1. Lineage (NCBI taxonomy): Eukaryota > Viridiplantae > Streptophyta > Zygnematophyceae > Desmidiales > Closteriaceae > Closterium > Closterium sp. Naga37s-1. The sequence continues at coordinate 1,820,809 of CANJKZ010000103.1, forward strand.
AGGTGCAATGACACATAGGTGCAGTGGCACATAGGTGCAATGACACATAGGTGCAGTGACGCATAGATGCAGTGACACATAGGTGCAGTGACACATAGGTGCAATGACACATAGGTGCAGTGGCACATAGGTGCAATGACACATAGGTGCAGTGACACATAGGTGCAATGACACATAGGTGCAGTGACACATAGGTGCAGTGGCACATAGGTGCAATGACACATAGGTGCAGTGGCACATAGGTGCAATGACACATAGGTGCAGTGGCACATAGGTGCAGTGACACATAGGTGCAGTGGCACATAGGTGCAGTGACACATAGGTGCAGTGACGCATAGGTGCAGTGACACATAGGTGCAGTGATGCAAAGGTGCAGTGACGCATAGATGCAGTGACACATAGGTGCATTGACACATAGGTGCAATGACACATAGGTGCAGTGATGCAAAGGTGCAGTGGCACATAGGTGCAGTGGCACATAACATAGGTGCAGTGGCACATAGGTGCAGTGACACATAGGTGCAGTGGCACATAGGTGCAGTGGCACATAGGTGCAGTGACACATAGGTGCAGTGACACATAGGTGCCATGACACATAGGTGCAGTGGCACATAGGTGCAGTGCCACATAGGTGCAGTGGCACATAGGTGCAGTGACACATAGGTGCAGTGGCACATAGGTGCAGTGGCACATAGGTGCAGTGACACATAGGTGCATTGACACATAGGTGCAGTGACACATAGGTGCATTGACACATAGGTGCAGTGACACATAGGTGCAGTGACACATAGGTGCAGTGACACATAGGTGCATTGACACATAGGTGCAGTGACACATAGGTGCATTGACACATAGGTGCAATGACACATAGGTGCATTGACACATAGGTGCAGTGACACATAGGTGCAATGACACATAGGTGCAGTGACACATAGGTGCAATGACACATAGGTGCAGTGGCACATAGGTGCAGTGACACATAGGTGCAGTGACACATAGGTGCAGTGACACATAGGTGCAGTGACACATAGGTGCATTGACACATAGGTGCAGTGACACATAGGTGCATTGACACATAGGTGCAATGACACATAGGTGCATTGACACATAGGTGCAATGACACATAGGTGCAGTGACACATAGGTGCAGTGAAGCATAGGTGCAGTGACACATAGGTGCAGTGAAGCATAGGTGCATTGACACATAGGTGCAATGACACATAGGTGCAGTGACACATAGGTGCAATGACACATAGGTGCAGTGACACATAGGTGCAATGACACATAGGTGCAGTGACACATAGGTGCAGTGAAGCATAGGTGCAGTGACACATAGGTGCAGTGATGCAAAGGTGCAGTGACGCATAGATGCAGTGACACATAGGTGCAGTGACACGTAGGTGCAGTGGCACATAGGTGCAGTGACACATAGGTGCAGTGACACATAGGTGCAGTGACACATAGGAGCAGTGACACGTAGGTGCAGTGACACATAGGTGCAGTGACACATAGGTGCAGTGACACATAGGTGCAGTGATGCAAAGGTGCAGTGGCACATAGGTGCAGTGGCACATAGGTGCAGTGAAACATAGGTGCAGTGACACATAGGTGCAGTGATGCAAAGGTGCAGTGACGCATAGATGCAGTGACACATAGGTGCAGTGACACATAGGTGCAGTGACACATAGGTGCAATGACACATAGGTGCTGTGACACATAGGTGCAATGACACATAGGTGCAGTGACACATAGGTGCAGTGAAGCATAGGTGCAGTGACACATAGGTGCAGTGACACATAGGTGCAGTGACACATAGGTGCAGTGACACGTAGGTGCAGTGGCACATAGGTGCAGTGGCACATAGGTGCAGTGGCACATAGGTGCAGTGACACATAGGTGCAGTGACACATAGTTGCAGTGACACATAGGTGCAGTGACACAAGTGATGCAAAGGTGCAGTGACGCATAGATGCAGTGACACATAGGTGCACTGACACATAGGTGCAGTGACACATAGGTGCAATGACACATAGGTGCAGTGATGCATAGGTGCAGTGATGCAAAGGTGCAGTGACGCATAGATGCAGTGACACATAGGTGCAGTGACACATAGGTGCAATGACACATAGGTGCAGTGACACATCGGTGCAGTGACACATAGGTGCAGTGACACATAGGTGCATTGACACATAGGTGCAGTGACACATAGGTGCATTGACACATAGGTGCAATGACACATAGGTGCATTGACACATAGGTGCAATGACACATAGGTGCAGTGACACATAGGTGCAGTGAAGCATAGGTGCAGTGACACATAGGTGCAGTGAAGCATAGGTGCATTGACACATAGGTGCAATGACACATAGGTGCAGTGACACATAGGTGCAATGACACATAGGTGCAGTGACACATAGGTGCAATGACACATAGGTGCAGTGACACATAGGTGCAGTGAAGCATAGGTGCAGTGACACATAGGTGCAGTGATGCAAAGGTGCAGTGACGCATAGATGCAGTGACACATAGGTGCAGTGACACGTAGGTGCAGTGGCACATAGGTGCAGTGACACATAGGTGCAGTGACACATAGGTGCAGTGACACATAGGAGCAGTGACACGTAGGTGCAATGACACGTAGGTGCAGTGGCACATAGGTGCAGTGACACATAGGTGCAGTGACACATAGGTGCAGTGACACATAGGTGCAGTGACACATAGGTGCAATGACACATAGGTGCAGTGACACATAGGTGCAATGACACATAGGTGCAGTGACACATAGGTGCAGTGAAGCATAGGTGCAGTGACACATAGGTGCAGTGACACATAGGTGCAGTGACACATAGGTGCAGTGACACGTAGGTGCAGTGGCACATAGGTGCAGTGGCACATAGGTGCAGTGGCACATAGGTGCAGTGACACATAGGTGCAGTGACACATAGTTGCAGTGACACATAGGTGCAGTGACACAAGTGATGCAAAGGTGCAGTGACGCATAGATGCAGTGACACATAGGTGCACTGACACATAGGTGCAGTGACACATAGGTGCAATGACACATAGGTGCAGTGATGCATAGGTGCAGTGATGCAAAGGTGCAGTGACGCATAGATGCAGTGACACATAGGTGCAGTGACACATAGGTGCAATGACACATAGGTGCAGTGATGCAAAGGTGCAGTGACACATAGGTGCAGTGAAGCATAGGTGCAGTGGCACATAGGTGCAGTGACACATAGGTGCAGTGGCACATAGGTGCAGTGACACATACGTGCAGTGACGCATAGGTGCAGTGATACATAGGTGCAGTGATGCAAAGGTGCAGTGACGCATAGATGCAGTGACACATAGGTGCATTGACACATAGGTGCAATGACACATAGGTGCAGTGATGCAAAGGTGCAGTGGCACATAGGTGCAGTGGCACATAACATAGGTGCAGTGGCACATAGGTGCAGTGACACATAGGTGCAGTGACACATAGGTGCAGTGACACATAGGTGCAATGATGCAAAGGTGCAGTGGCACATAGGTGCAGTGGCACATAGGTGCAGTGAAACATAGGTGCAGTGACACATAGGTGCAGTGATGCAAAGGTGCAGTGACGCATAGATGCAGTGACACATAGGTGCAGTGACACATAGGTGCAGTGACACATAGGTGCAATGACACATAGGTGCAGTGACACATAGGTGCAATGACACATAGGTGCAGTGACACATAGGTGCAGTGAAGCATAGGTGCAGTGACACATAGGTGCAGTGACACATAGGTGCAGTGACACATAGGTGCAGTGACACGTAGGTGCAGTGGCACATAGGTGCAGTGGCACATAGGTGCAGTGGCACATAGGTGCAGTGACACATAGGTGCAGTGACACATAGTTGCAGTGACACATAGGTGCAGTGACACAAGTGATGCAAAGGTGCAGTGACGCATAGATGCAGTGACACATAGGTGCACTGACACATAGGTGCAGTGACACATAGGTGCAATGACACATAGGTGCAGTGATGCATAGGTGCAGTGATGCAAAGGTGCAGTGACGCATAGATGCAGTGACACATAGGTGCAGTGACACATAGGTGCAATGACACATAGGTGCAGTGATGCAAAGGTGCAGTGACACATAGGTGCAGTGAAGCATAGGTGCAGTGGCACATAGGTGCAGTGACACATAGGTGCAGTGGCACATAGGTGCAGTGACACATACGTGCAGTGACGCATAGGTGCAGTGATACATAGGTGCAGTGATGCAAAGGTGCAGTGACGCATAGATGCAGTGACACATAGGTGCATTGACACATAGGTGCAATGACACATAGGTGCAGTGATGCAAAGGTGCAGTGGCACATAGGTGCAGTGGCACATAACATAGGTGCAGTGGCACATAGGTGCAGTGACACATAGGTGCAGTGGCACATAGGTGCAGTGGCACATAGGTGCAGTGACACATAGGTGCAGTGACACATAGGTGCAATGACACATAGGTGCAGTGGCACATAGGTGCAGTGGCACATAGGTGCAGTGGCACATAGGTGCAGTGACACATAGGTGCAGTGGCACATAGGTGCAGTGGCACATAGGTGCAGTGACACATAGGTGCAATGACACATAGGTGCAGTGACGCATAGATGCAGTGACACATAGGTGCAGTGGCACATAGGTGCAGTGGCACATAGGTGCAGTGACACATAGGTGCAGTGACACATAGGTGCAATGACACATAGGTGCACTGACGCATAGATGCAGTGACAAATAGGTGCAGTGACACATAGGTGCAGTGACACATAGGTGCAATGACACATAGGTGCAGTGGCACATAGGTGCAATGACACATAGGTGCAGTGACACATAGGTGCAATGACACATAGGTGCAGTGGCACATAGGTGCAATGACACATAGGTGCAGTGGCATATAGGTGCAATGACACATAGGTGCAGTGGCACATAGGTGCAGTGACACATAGGTGCAGTGGCACATAGGTGCAGTGACACATAGGTGCAGTGACGCATAGGTGCAGTGACACATAGGTGCAGTGATGCAAAGGTGCAGTGACGCATAGATGCAGTGACACATAGGTGCATTGACACATAGGTGCAATGACACATAGGTGCAGTGATGCAAAGGTGCAGTGGCACATAGGTGCAGTGGCACATAACATAGGTGCAGTGGCACATAGGTGCAGTGACACATAGGTGCAGTGGCACATAGGTGCAGTGGCACATAGGTGCAGTGACACATAGGTGCAGTGACACATAGGTGCAATGACACATAGGTGCAGTGGCACATAGGTGCAGTGACAGATAGGTGCAGTGGCACATAGGTGCAGTGGCACATAGGTGCAGTGACACATAGGTGCAATGACACATAGGTGCAGTGACGCATAGATGCAGTGACACATAGGTGCAGTGGCACATAGGTGCAGTGGCACATAGGTGCAGTGACACATAGGTGCAGTGACACATAGGTGCAATGACACATAGGTGCAGTGACGCATAGATGCAGTGACACATAGGTGCAGTGACACATAGGTGCAATGGCACATAGGTGCAGTGGCACATAGGTGCAATGACACATAGGTGCAGTGGCACATAGGTGCAATGACACATAGGTGCAGTGGCACATAGGTGCAGTGACACATAGGTGCAGTGGCACATAGGTGCAGTGACACATAGGTGCAGTGGCACATAGGTGCAGTGACACATAGGTGCAGTGAAGCATAGGTGCAGTGACACATAGGTGCAGTGACACATAGGTGCAGTGACACATAGGTGCAGTGACACGTAGGTGCAGTGGCACATAGGTGCAGTGGCACATAGGTGCAGTGGCACATAGGTGCAGTGACACATAGGTGCAGTGACACATAGTTGCAGTGACACATAGGTGCAGTGACACAAGTGATGCAAAGGTGCAGTGACGCATAGATGCAGTGACACATAGGTGCACTGACACATAGGTGCAGTGACACATAGGTGCAATGACACATAGGTGCAGTGATGCATAGGTGCAGTGATGCAAAGGTGCAGTGACGCATAGATGCAGTGACACATAGGTGCAGTGACACATAGGTGCAATGACACATAGGTGCAGTGACACATCGGTGCAGTGACACATAGGTGCAGTGATGCAAAGGTGTAGTGACGCATAGATGCAGTGACACATAGGTGCAGTGACACATAGGTGCAATGACACATAGGTGCAGTGATGCAAAGGTGCAGTGACACATAGGTGCAGTGAAGCATAGGTGCAGTGGCACATAGGTGCAGTGACACATAGGTGCAGTGGCACATAGGTGCAGTGACACATAGGTGCAGTGACGCATAGGTGCAGTGACACATAGGTGCAGTGATGCAAAGGTGCAGTGACGCATAGATGCAGTGACACATAGGTGCATTGACACATAGGTGCAATGACACATAGGTGCAGTGATGCAAAGGTGCAGTGGCACATAGGTGCAGTGGCACATAACATAGGTGCAGTGGCACATAGGTGCAGTGACACATAGGTGCAGTGGCACATAGGTGCAGTGGCACATAGGTGCAGTGACACATAGGTGCAGTGACACATAGGTGCAATGACACATAGGTGCAGTGGCACATAGGTGCAGTGGCACATAGGTGCAGTGGCACATAGGTGCAGTGACACATAGGTGCAGTGGCACATAGGTGCAGTGGCACATAGGTGCAGTGACACATAGGTGCAATGACACATAGGTGCAGTGACGCATAGATGCAGTGACACATAGGTGCTGTGGCACATAGGTGCAGTGGCACATAGGTGCAGTGACACATAGGTGCAGTGACACATAGGTGCAATGACACATAGGTGCAGTGATGCATTGGTGCAGTGGCACATAGGTGCAGTGACACTCGGCGGATCTGCCACGCACACTTGGCTTCTTCCCATATCCCAGCTCCGTCCTCCTCATCCCATCAGCCGTCAGCTGCGTCTCTCCCTTCCCTTGCCCGCTGCATTCACGCTGTTGAAGCCCCTTGCGTCCCCACTTCCCCTCACCCATGCCTTTTCCCGCAGCCTGTCTTGGCTGGTTGCATGGCCGTGAAAATGGGCGACCCCCTCCCATTCATCCACAAAGCACTACCGCCACCACCAGCAGCACCAGCAGCAGCAGCACCACCAGCAGCACCGCCACCAGCAGCACCGCCACCAGGAGCACCGCCACCACCAGCAGCGCCACCAGGAGCACCGCCACCAGCAGCAGCGCCACCAGGAGCACCACCACCACCAGCAGCGCCACCAGCAGCACCGCCACCAGGAGCACCGCCACCACCAGCAGCGCCACCAGGAGCACCGCCACCAGCAGCAGCGCCACCAGCAGCAGCGCCACCAGCAGCAGCAGCATCATTGCCGGCACCAGCAGCATCAGCAAGTGCATGGGTGGCATCAGCAGAGATGGACAGGGTCACACGGCCACCTGCCAATCACGCGTACATGGACCCAATCCTGCATGCCTCTGCTCGCACCTCGCCCTCAACAGACGTTTACAGGTCCGTGCTGCTCAACTCTTTACAGTCTGCTACTCAGCTCACGATTCTAAAATGCACACAGACGAGCCGTTGTAACAGTGCTTCCTGCAACCATTTCAACTGACGCGCCTCTGCCTGTCTTCCTGTCCGCTCTCTCGTCCCCTCTCCCACCTCCTTCTCTCCTATAGCTTACCTCATGCAGAACAGTTTGATAGGAACAGTTTATCCTGCCGCTGATCGCTGCTGCTTTTGCCGTGATTAACGTGTAAATCATTTGATTGACCAGCCAAACGCGTCTCCCTTCTCTCCTCTGGCCGCTACTTTCTTCTTCACTCTCCCGCATCCCCCCTTCCCGGCGTGGCAGCATTGGAGTGGTGATGCTGCAGCTCATCACCGGCCGCCCCGCCTTGATGCCTGCAGCTGCAGGCAGCGATGACCAGCAAGGCAGCAGCTCTGGCACCGGGGGTGGCAGCAGTAGCAGCAACAGCAACAGCAGCAGCAGCAGCATGAGCACAAAAAGCTACAACTCTAGTGGCAGAGGCTCAGTGCACATCCGGGACTGGGTGAGTGACAGGCTCTCTCAAGCAGTCCTTCATTGATAGGTTCATAGCAATACAGGCAGGGCAGGAATAGGTGCTAGACAGGCCTAGGCTTGAAGCAACTAAACATGCAAGGCAGGAAAGTGCAGCGAGCAGGGCATCTGCAAACAGACAAACCGGTCAGGTGAGGCAGGGCAAGCAAACAAGGCAGGCCAGCAAGACAGGGCACTGCAAGGCAAGGCCAAGTACGGCAAGCAGTCCAGGCAGGCAAGCCATTCAGGCCTATCATGCGGCAGCTGAGCCATGGCTACACATCTAGCCTATAGCTTATCCTACCTACTGAGCCATCACATCCTCCAATTCATCCTCCAGCACTTGCCATAGGTCCCCCAGGCTAGGTTCCCAAGGGTCCCTAGCGGCCTGGGGGAACGCCGCCTCGTCTGAGAGGTTCGACTTGTTCAGGTAGGACGTCGCCTGGGAGCACTGCAGCATCACAGACCAGCGCTGCCGGTAGTGTGCGGTGAGCCGTGCAGTCGTTGTTGTCAACTTCCCCTGGCGGTACTTTTTCTTGGCTGCTGAGGTGGTAAGGAGTCGTAGGAACTCCTGTGCGTCGGTGGACAGAGCCCCATACGTCTCCACATAGTCCGGCCGTCCCTCATAAAGTCTGTGCTTTCTCGCAGATGCCTCCTCAGCCGCCCATCCTGGCCGTTTCCGAGCCCTGGTGTGGCGCTGCTGAAGCATGGGGTCAGTCACCGTCACGTCTGTCACCCAGGTCTCGTTTGACTCCTTGTCCCTAATAGCCAGATCCCCTCTCTTCCTGATTATCGGTGGGGAGAAGGCCGATGTCTCATGGAAGCATGTGAAGTCCGCTTCCTTTGCCATCCTGAGAGCCGCAAACACCAGTGAGTTGTGCGTTCTGACCACATCACCCCCATACCCGCACCTCAGGAGATGGTTCGGCAGACTTGCGTCAGTGATGTCCGAATACTCTCGCTTGCAGGGGCACTTCACGGTGACCGGCAAGGACATGCCCAGGCTCTCTCTTTCTCTCTCTCTCTCTCTCTCTTCATGCCACTGCACAATACACGTGGCCACCACGCCACACTACGCATACCAGCAGTGTGTTCGCTTTTATGGGTCCCCAGCAAACACTCATGCATCATCTCCTCCTGTTCATTCCTCCTATTCCCGCCCCAACATATCCTTTTCAATCCCATCCCTGTGCAGGCACAGCACCTGGTGTCGCACAACACAACAGCCCAGCTTCGCGCCGCCCACCTGCCGGAAGCACCCGACGCCATCGTGCTGCCCATGGTGCGCCTCGCCCTCTCCTGCACCACTTCAGACCCCCTCGCCCGCCCCACTGTCACCGACCTGCTGCGCTCCATCAAGGCTCTCAAGCGCTCCCTCTCCGCCCTCCCGCGCTCAGCCCTTCCTGGCAACGCAGGGACAAGCAGGGATTGTGACAGACCCCGATCTGTCAGCGATGGGGAGAATCGACAGCCACAGGGAGGGGAGGGAGGAGATGGGCTTTTGGGGGGTTTTAGTCAGAATGCGCTAGATGCAAAGTTGGACTTGCTTGTGGAGGAAGAGGATAGTGGTAGGTTTGTGACAGATGTGTAGCCACAGTGTGAGCAATATATCAGAAGTGTGGCGTGTTTCAACTGGTTCTTCTTGAAGTCTGCATTCGAGTGTGAATGGCGCTGCATTGCCAATCAACTTTTGTGGTTCCCTTTTCAATTATCGTCACTAGCACGATATCTTCACCCATTCATTCGTTGCAGGGCCCACAGCACTTGGATGCCATATTGATTAGTTTCAAACTATTCCCACAGTGCACAAGCCTGTAGCCATCCGTCAGGAGCGCTCAAGCCTGGAGCCATCCGTCAGGAGTGCTCAAGCCTCGAGCCATCCGTCAGGAGCGCTCAAGTGTGGAGCAATGGATGAAGCACCGCATTGAGAGCACAGCAACACACAAGAGCTTCCCTCATCCCCTCCAACCGTCAACCTCCCACACTCCCACGAAAACCCTCAAGGCGCAACAAAGGGTACGAGCCACCGTGTTTCCCCATCCACACCGCACCCATCATCCCACCTCCCCACCACTACCGACTCGCTGCTCTCTGCGTGTTACTCCCTGCGTCGAGGGGCGGCAGCGCGCCGCTCCTCACTCCTCCTCGTTCCCTCCGACCACTGCTCCTCTGCAGGCCCTGCACACGAACGTGTGGGGCCCAGCCCCCGTCCCTGGGTTGGGCCGGGAACGCAACTTCCTGCTTGCCGTCGACGACTACATGCGCTACACAATGGTGTTTCCCTTGCAGTGCAAGGGCGACGTCCGTCTTGTTCTGATCCCTTGGATCCGCGCTGTTCGTCGCCACCTGAGCGCACGGTTCCGTCAGGACCTCCGGTACTCCGTCTGCACTCTGGCCGTGGAGGTGATTTTTCCTTTGGTCTCCTTGGGGACATTTGTCGTGAAGAGAGCATCACCCGGTCGTTCACGCTTCCGTATTCTCCACAGCAGAATGGGATTGCTGAGCACCGCATTGGCTTGGTCGTGGAGGTTGCTCGCACCTCTATGATCCATGCGGCTTCTCCCCATTTTCTATGGCCTCGCATCTGCTCAACCTCTGGCACCGTTTCTCTGAGCCAGAGACCTCGCCTACACTGCGTTGGACGGCGGAGGTTGGCGATGCGTCAGCGTTTCGGGTCCGGGGTACGCTTGCCCTTGTCCGCGATCCTCCTGTGGGCAAGCTCTCTCCTCGCGCTATTCGTTGCGTCTTTCTTGGCTTTCCCACCAACGCGCCTGGCTGGCAATTCTACCACCCAGCCACGCGTCGTGTCCTGTCCTCCTAGGACGTCACCTTTGACGAGTCGATTTTCTCCTACCGTCTCCTCCCCCACGTGTCTTCTCCTGTCCCCCCGCCACCCCTCTTCCTGGTTCCAGGTTACCCCCAGGTAGACCCCCACCCCCCTCGCGTCCTGCTCTTTCAGGTGTGTCTCAGGTCATACCACCCCCCTTGGTTTAGCCTTTGGAGGTCTTCTCTGGCCCGGCTGAGGGGGGTGACGACACTGCGGCCTCTCACCACTCCCCACGCTTGGAGAACTCTCCTGGCTTTCTGCCTAGGCCGTCTTCGTCGCCTCGGCAGCCTGTCGATGTGGACTCCGGTGCTGCTTGGGGTGGTGGTGCTGGAGGTGCGGGCTCTGAGGGTGCTGACGCTGGAGGTGCTGGTTCTTGGGGTGTTGAGCCTGGGGGTGCTGAGCCTGGAGGTGCTGCGCCTGGGGATGAACAACAGCTGTCGTCGCGTCCACAGGAGACTCTCTCGCCGTAGCATCTGCGTGAGTGGGTAGTTGGACGCCGTGCTGACTCTGGAGGTGCTGGTTCTGGGGGTGCTGGTTCTGGGGGTGTTGAGCCTAAGAGTGCTGACTCTGGGGTTGCTGAGCGTGGGGGTGCTGACACTGGAGGTACTAAGCCTAGGGTTGCTGACTTTGGAGATGGAGGCGTTGGAGGTACTAGAGCTGGGGGTTCTGGAGCTGGGGTACCGGAGCTGAGGGTACTGGAGCTGTAGGTACAGGAGCCGGAGGTACTGAAGGTTCTAGTGCTGGGAGTGTTGCGCAGCCTGTGAAGCGGCGACCGTTTTACAGGCCGCAGCCGCAGTCATCGCTGCCACCACCCTGCTCGGCGCTTTTGCAGGTTCTCAGTCTTCCATCTTCCACTGGCCTTACTCCTTCTCTAATGTGTCCACGACCTGCCACACTCAGCCGCAATAACTGCCTGACTCCCCTCTGCCCGCTCCTTCTCCTTACATTGAGCAGACATAGTCCCTGATGGAGCGACATGAGCCTGCGTCTCATCCTGCCTCGCCTGTTCGCACTGTTCGTCGTGCTCGTCATGTTCGTCCTCCGCATGTCCGCGGCACGCACACTATGGCACTTCGTCCTTCCATTTTTCTACGAGGTATTGCCATGCCGTGTCCTCCTGCGTCCTCTCTTCCTGACGTTTCTGACCCTGAGTCCGACCTTGCTCGTGCTGCTAGTCCGACCGTCACTCGCTGTCTGGCCATGCTTGTCACTGACCCTACCTTCGATTTTGCTGCTGCTTGCCGCCTTGACTACTTCGCGAGTCTTGTTTCTGAGACTGACTGTCCTCCGTCCGTCGGGGGTGAGCTTGCCCTTGGCAGTGACATCCTTGAGGACAGGCAGTTTGAGCTCGAGTATCTCGCGGCTGCCGTACCTCATCTCTCTGCCCTGAGGAAGACCTGGATGCACTAGACATCCCGACCCCGCGCTCTTACGCAGAGGCAAATTCAGGTCAGTACTCCTCTCAGTGGTAGACAGCAATGGACGCAAAGATGGCATCCTGGAAGTCTACAAACACATAATTTGACGCAGTTCCCTCTCCTGTGGCGAACATAGTCGATGGCATGTGGATTTTCAGGGTGAAGCGGTCGCCGAGTTCTCCGCCTGTCTTCAAGGCACGTTATCTTGCACGAGGCTTCAGACAACGATAGGGAATTGACTTCTTCCATACCTTCTTCACCACTTTTTGGGTGTTGCCGCACGTTGCAGCACAGCGTGACTACGAGCTCCACTTGCTTGACTTCTCCACAGCCTTTGCAGGGCAGCCTTCACGAGGAGATCTGGATGCGCCGCCCACCTGGCTTCACTGGGTCGTTTCCTGAGGAGCCTCCGGCGGCCAGTCTACGGTTTCCGCCATGCGCCCTGTGAGTGGCACGACACACTGAGGACGACACTTGCGGCTCTTGGGTCTGCTCCTTCTACTGCTGATTTGATGCTGTTTCTGCGCGCCGACCCTTCTGTGTCGCCGTTCTACATCCTCGTGTACGTCGACGACTTGGTCTTTGCTACTGCTGACACTGCGGCACTGGTCGGACCAGTCTGGTCCTTGTGAAGGCAGAGCTGCAGAAGAGACACACTTGCACTAACCTGGGTGAGCTGCGCATCTATCTTGGATTGCAGATCACACGGGACAGAGCAGCGCACACTATAACCCTGACTCAGTCACACATGGTGCAGCAGGTCCTTCAGCACTTTCACTTTCCGTTCCCCTCGCCACAACCCACTCCTCTCAGCTCCAATTTCGGACGAGTCCGTAGAGCCGAGTAGTCCACATCCAGAGCTTGTGGGTTGCCTCATGTACCTGATGACTTGTACTCGACCTCACCTCGCATACCCTCTCAGCATCCTGGCCCGCTTCGTTGCTCCCATTAGACACCGAATGGAGCACTGGACAGCTGCTAAGAGGGTGCTGTGCTACGTGGCCACTACATCAGGCATAGGTTTGTGCATCGAGGACGGGGTCGAGTTGTCCTCATAGGTCACTCAAACGCTTCTAAGGCCGACGACTAGGAGACTCAGCGGTCGTCGCAGGGTTATACTTTCAGTCTCTGCTCTGGTTCTGTCTCCTGGAGGTCCACCCGCTCCTCTTCTGTTCTCAGCTTGGGTTGTGAGGCTGAGATCTACGCGGGGGCCATCGTTGCACAGAAGTTACGCTGGCTGACCTACTTGCTGACGGACTTGGGTGAGCGGCCTCGTTCTCCTCCGGTTGTATACGTCGACAACAAGGCCATCATTTCCTTGTGTCGGGAACAGAGATTGGAGCACAAAACGTAGCACATTGCGTTTCGTTACTTCCTCGCACGAGAGTTACAGCAGCGTGGTCAGCTTCTTCTTGCTTACTTGGCCTCACAGGCCAACACTGCTAATATCTTCACCAAGACCCTCGGGACTGGTGATCATCAGTGTTTCTGCACTGCTCTTGGGCTTGTGCCCACTCTGCCTCACCTGCTTGTCTCTTGATCTCGTCTTGCACTTGTTGTACACTGTTATATATGTTTATACCTGCATGTTTACACTTGCTAGGTTGTTCTTAGTGTACTGTTTTTGTTATCATAACTCTGTTAGAATCTAGCAGCAGGAATGAATGCACTATGAAAGAGTTGGGTACAAATATGAAACCCTAAAAGGCGCTGTACCCCATATTGGCTACACCACTACAGCCTAAACATATATAGCAGATATATCATTTGACACACCCCCATAGGCAAAGTGGGGGAGAGCAAGGGGTCACAAGACCAGTCAAGAGGAGCAAAGCAAGCTCAGGGTGGATCACAACGTCACCACACACTCCGAGCACAAGCAAAGGGCCACAAGGCCAGTTCACGTGCAGATGTATATATGCAACAACAACAACACAGTGATCTCTATCTAGCAGAGCAAGCATGCAGGTATATATATAGATCACAGTACAAGCAAAGTCTACAGCAAGTGAGGAAAAGTGGGCACAAGGCCTAACAAAGTGCAGAAACGCTGATGACCACCAGACGGAAGTGCCTTGGTGAATATATCAGCAGTGTTGGCCCGAGTGGCCACGTGAGCAAGACGAAGCTGACCACGCTGCTGCAACTCTCGAGCCAGGAAGTAACGCAGAGCGATGTGCTTCGTTTTGTGCTCCAGTCTGTGCTCCTCACACAAGGCAATCGCTGCCTTGTTGTCGACGTACAGCACTGGAGGAGAACGAGGCCGCTCTCCCAGGTCGGTCAGCAGGTAGGTGAGCCAGCGTAACTCCTGTGCAGCCATGGCTGTGGCGTAGATCTCAGCCTCACAACTGGAGCTGAGAACTGAAGACGAGCGTGTAGAACGCCAAGAAACGGAGCCAGAGCCAAGGCTGAAGGTGTAACCCTGTGACGACCGCTGCGTAGCCTGGTCGTCAACCCAAGAAGCGTCCGAGTGTCCAGTGAGGACAACTGGGCTCCGCCCTCCAAGCACGAGCCCCATGCCCGATGTACTGCACAAGTAGCGTAGTACCCTCTTAGCAGCATCCATGTGCACCTTTCGGTGCCGACCAGGAGCCACGTAGCGAGCCAGAAGGCCAAGAGGGTACGCAAGGTCAGGTCGAGTGCAGGTCATCAGGTACATGAGGCAGCCCACTAGCTCTGGGTACGGGCCACTCGGCTCTACGGACTCGTCCGAAGGTGGAGCTGAGAGCGAGTGGCCTGTAGCCAGAGGAGTGTGCTGTGGCGAGGACCAGGTGAAGCCGAAGAGCTGAAGGACCTGCTGCACCATGTGTGACTGAGTCAGTGTGATGGTGCGGCGTGCTCTGTCCCGGGTGATCTGCAAGCCAAGGTAGCTGCGCAGTTCACCCAGGTCTGTGCACGTGTGTCTCTTCTGCAGCTCCGACTTCACAAGGGCGAGAGCCTCAGTGTCAGCAGTGGCAAAGACCAAGTCGTCGACGTACACGAGGATGTAGAACGGCGGCAGCGAAGTGTCGGTGCGCAGAAACAGCGACGGGTCAGCAGTAGAAGGCGCGAACCCAAGAGCCGCAAGTGTCGTCCTCAGTGTGTCGTGCCACTCACGTGGCGCCTGGCGGAGACCGTAGACCGGCCGCCGGAGGCTCCACTGGGTACCAGGAGGGAATGACCCAGTGAAGCCAGGAGGGCGGCGCAGCCAGATCTCCTCGTGCAGGCTGCCCTGTAAGAAAGCTGTGCTGAAGTCAAGAGAGTGAAGCTCGTAGTCACGCTGTGCGGCAACGTGCAGCAGCACCCGAAGAGTGGTCATCTTCGGGGTGGGGGAGAAGGTCTGGAAGAAGTCAACTCCCTCTCGCTGACTGAAACCTCGAGCAACGTAACGAGCCTTGAAGACAGGTGGAGAACCTGGCGGCCGCTTCACCCTGAAAATCCACATGCCACTGACGATGTTCGCCCCAGGAGGGGGAACCTCGTCGACGTAGGTGCCTGTAGACTTCGAGGATGCCATCTCTGCGTCCATGGCTGTCTGCCACTGAGAGGAGTACTCACCCGCGATCGCCTCAGCGTAAGAGCGCGGGGTCGGGATGTCTGGAGCATCCGGGTCTCCCTCAGGGGCAAGCAGCATGGACACGAGATGAGGCGCAGCGGCTGTCTGTCTGTCCTCAAGACACTCAAGGTCCTCCTGCCTGTCCTCGAGGACGTCCGTGCCAAGAGCACACTCACCCCCGACGGACGGAGGACAGACAGACTCAGACTCAGCAACAAGACTAGCGGCGTAGTCTAGACGACAGGAAGCAGCAAACTCAACAAGCTCAGCGACTAAGGAAGACGCAGCAGCAGACTCAAACGACGGGTCAATGACAACGGTGGCTAGCAGACGCGTGACAGCAGGGTGAGCAGCACGGGTGCGGTCAGACTCAGGCTCAGGAACGGTAGGCAGAGAAGACGCAGGAGGGGACGGCAGGGAAACACGCTGCGGAGGAGAGGAAGGACGACGAACTACGAGGTGGGTGCCGGTGACAGCCGGCTGACGCGAACGAGGAACACGACGACTGGAACGACCAGAACGGACAGGCGAGATAGGACGCGACGCAGGCTCACGACGCTCAGTAAGACCCCCTGTCTGCTCAGTGTAAGGAGAAGGAGCTGGCAGCGGTGAGCCGGGCTGTAACGGAAGACCAGAAGACGAAGGGAGACGAAGAACCTGGTGAAGCACAAAGTCAGACTGTGGCTGAGACGACGGAGACGGTGGAGCAGAGAACAGGCGCGGCTGTGCAGTGCCACCAGCACCAGCAGCTCCAGCACCCCCAGCAGCTCCAGCACCGCCAGCAGCTCCAGAACCCTCAGCGCCAGCTCCTCCAGGACCAGCTCCACCAGCAGCAGCACCCCCAGAACCGGCACCTCCAGTCCCAGGGTCTCCAGCCTCAGTGTCTCCAGTAGCAGCACCCCCAGACCCAGGGTCTCCAGCAGTAGCACCCTCAGGCTCAGCACCTCCAGCCCCAGCAGCTCCAGTACCTCCAGTACGAGCACCTCCGGGACCAGCACCACTCCCAGCACCAGGGACGCCAGCAGAAGGACCTCCAGCGGCAGAGCCCCGAGCTCCAGAAGCGCGACCCTGACGGCGACCGTACCAGTCGTGCAGCTGCTGTGAGGTGAGAGGCACACGCGGACGAAGGTGGCCACTCCAAGGAGACCGCGCAACAGCAGACTCAGAACCCTCAGCGCCAGCACCCGCAGCAGCTCCAGAACCTCCAGCGCCAGCACCCTCAGCAGCTCCAGAACCTCCAGTGCCAGCACCCTCAGCAGCTCTAGAACCTCCAGCTCCAGAACCTCCAGCAGAAACAACTCCAGTAGTAGAGTCACCAGCTCCAGCGCCTCCCGCAGCAGGGCCCCTAGCTCCAGCAGCGCGACCCTGACGGCCAACGTACCACTCAAGCAGCTGCTGCGGGGAGAGAGGGAGTCGACGACGAGAAAGCAGCGGCGAGGCACCAGCGGAGCGACTACGGAGACGGCCGCTCCAGGGAGACTGCTCACCAGACGCCTCAGCGCCCCCAGGTGCAGTACCCCCAGGCTCAGCACCCCCAGGCTCAGCACCCCCAGACTCCGCACCCCCAGGCTCCGCACCTCCAGGCTCCGCACCCCCAGGCTCCGCACCCCCAGGCTCAGCACCCCCAGACTCTGCACCCCCTGAAGCAGTACCCCGAGCAGGACCAGAGTCACCAGTGACCTCAACCGGCGCAGTCAAGGGAGGGTCTACCTGAGACACACCTGAAGGAGCAGGACCGGGAGCGGGGAGGGGGTCTACCTGGGGAGCACCTGGAGCGAGGAAGAGCGGCGGAGGGGGGAGAGGGGCAGTGCGGTAGGGGAAGAGACGGTAAAAGGGAACCGACTCGTCGAACGTGACAACCTGAGAGGGGAGGACACGGCGCGAGGTGGGGTGGTAAAACTGCCAACCAGGCGCGTCAGGGACAAAGCCAAGGAAGACACAGGGAACAGCGCGGGCGGAGAGCTTGTCCGCGGTGGTATCGCGGACAAAGGCACGAGCACCCCAGACCCGGAAACGCGACGCATCGCCAACCTTCCCCGTCCACAGTAGCGTGGGCGAGGTCTCCGGCAAGGAGACACGGGGCCAGAGGTTAAGCTGATGCGCGGCGTACCGGACCGCAAACGGCCACAGAAAATGGGGGGCAGCCGCATGGATCATGGAGGTACGAGCGACCTCCATGACTAAGCCAATGCGGCGCTCAGCAACCCCATTCTGCTGCGGAGAGGCCGGAAGCGTGGACGCCTGGCGGATGCCGTGCTCCGCACAGAAGGCTGCCATGAGGTCGGAGGAAAACTCCCCACCTCTGTCAGAGTGCAGACGCAGGACGGGAAACTCCGTCCCGAACCGCTCGCGGAGCTGGAGACGAGCTGCGCGGATCCAAGGGATCAAAACATCAGGGACCTCACCCTTGGTGCGCAAGGGGAAGACCATGGTGTAACGCGTGTAGTCGTCGACGACCAGCAGGAAGTACCGCTCGTGGCCCTGTCCACGGACGCGGGCTGGGCCACACACGTCCAGGTGGAGAGTCTGCAGGGGAGCCTCTGTGGGAGGGAACGAGGAGGAGTGAGGAGCGGCGCGCTGCCGCCCCTCGACACAGGGAAGACAGGGAGGAGCAGGCGAGGGTGGGAGGGGAGGGAGAACCCTGGGAAGACCAGAGACAAGGACACGGCGGTGCATGCTGCGAAGGCGCTGCACCGAGGGGTGACCAAGGCGGTGGTGCCAAAGGAGGGTCTGGTGCGACAAGGCGCGACACGAGCAGGGGGCCGACAACTGACCTGACGCAGACGCAGACGCAGCTACCTGAGGGGACTCAGTGGTCAGTGTGTACGGGCCCGACCCCGGCTGCCGAGTGAAGGTAGCCAGGTGACGACCCGTCTGAGCACACGTGCAGTGTGTCACACGCTCGTAGGCAGGGGTGAACTGGTGAACACCCGCGTCCTGGAGCGCAGAACCCGCCACCAAGTTCGTAGAGAACGAGGGGAGGTAAAGACCCGACAGTGTGCCGGACGGGACAGCAGGACAAGGGAGGACAGTGGTGGAGGTCGCACGGACTGGACCCCCAGAGGGGTCTGCCAGGGAGACTTCAACCGGCCGACTGAGCGGCGTGAGGGTGGTGCTGTCGCGAAAGAAGGAGCGAGAAGCACCGGAGTCAAGTGTGAAGGTGTACAAGGCCTCAGCAGGCGCAGTACCAGAGAGAGCAGACTCACCAGCACCTGGAGCAGCAGCCTCACCAGTACCTAGAGCAGGAGACACACTAGCCCCTAGAGCAGCAGCCTCACCAGCACCTAGAGCAGCAGGCTCTATACCTGGGTCAGACGGTACGCACAGGTAACAGGCACGGTCAGCACTAGT